>VZRN01000691.1:34605-59419 GCA_013397935.1 Dasyornis broadbenti | reverse complement strand
TTTTTTTTTTTTTCCCCGCCCCCACAAACAGCCCAAACGAAATCCAAATTTTATCTCTGGAGGAAGAATTCATTCAGAAAGCAATAAATGCAACAGCCTGGGAATGCACTGGGTTACGTAATATTTGTCCTGAATATTAATCAGCTTTTTCTACTCAAATCTTCAATCATAACGCGGGAAGGGGGGGGGGGAGAAATGATGTAAATAATATTAATTTTAAATGCAAATACTCATTTCCTTTATCATTTCAAGCTGCTTAAAAACAGCTTTATAACAGATTTATTTAAAAACGATGGTATTTTTCCCACTTGATTTCTCGGATTCCTTGGTTATCCCTTTTTAATAAGTTTTCATAATTAAAATTTCATAATCCGGCAGATTTCACTCTTTGGGAGTCTCCTGATCCCCATTCACAAGACAATGCCATGAAGTTGGTAAATTCCCACAGGGATTGGCCGCCCTACCTGCTCAAAAAGCTTCTCCCCACCACTTTCCTGCAATTCCGTGAGTTTTTAGCTCGTTAATTCCGGTTCTGTTTCGGACGGGGAACGCTTCCTCCTCTCGCCACAACTTTCAGTTCATTATTAATACGGTATTTGCATGTAAATATTTCATCAGGCAGATATTTTCAGAGCAGACCCAGCACATTCCCGAGCTGCCAAGTTGCCTTTCCAAGGCAGAAAAATTCCTTTTCCCCTTCCCAGCTCCAGAGCAATCTGAAATCAAGGAAAGAGGACCCAGGGCTGGACTCTCCAGCCGACGGAAAACGGGAATAACTCATTTCTGCCGCTCCACTCAGCACCTGAGATCATCACGCGGCCTCATCTTGCTCCCTAATTAGCTCTGCTCCATTCCCAAGCTCATTCCTGCGGGACAAACCCCTTTCCCGGAGTTCTTTGGGATTTATCGCCGAGCAAGGACGACGCGCATAAACCCGAGCTCCGACGGAACGGGAAACCCGCAGCATCTCGAGGTGGCCAGCAAAGCTCTGCCAGCCAGGCTTCCATGAAATCTCCTGGGTGCTTGAAGAGGCTTTCCGAGGGTTTGGAGATGGACGGGTTTGGGAAGGGGTTTGTGCTGTACACAGGATTTTACGGAGCGCAGAAGGAAAAGGGAGACGTGGAAAACGCAGCGGCGTCCACATGAGAAATGATCCCCGTCCTTGCTTCCAGGGATCCAGGGGCAGCCGCAGCTGATCTGGGAATTCCATCCCAGCCCTCACAACCAAGAATTCCTTCCCAATATCCCAACTAAGCCAGGGAAGTGACTCGGTGCCTGCTCGGACCCACAGCACCAGGAATGGCTCATTATCCCCCCGTTATTCCCCCCAGACCACCTCAATTCAGACATTCCGTGCTCCACCAACAAACGCCGCACATTTCCTACATAAAAAGTTACCGAGCTCTCCCTGGATCCTTCCCTTCTCCAGGAGAACATTCCCGGCTCTCCCAGCCTGGCTCCAGAGCAGCTCCAGCCCTAGCAGGATTTCCACGGCCTCCTCTGCATTTGCTCCCACATCCTGCTTATCCCGTGTCCTTAGGCATCACCAGCTCATGGGCAGGGATTCCTGCTCCATGGGGCTGCCTAACTCCTCCTGAAGACAATTCCAACATTCCTTTGGGAATTGTCCGTGCCAATCCCTGTGGAATCCCTCTTTTCCCTCCCCGTTCCCAGCACAGCAGCACAGGCTGGATCTGGATGCGGATCAACTCCCAGGGAACAGCTCCTGCCCTCCCTTTTTTCCCCTCCGTGTTTGACACAGCAGCAACAAACGAGCTGCGGATCGGCTCCGCGTTTAGAGAAATGTGTCCTCCTCTCTCATCCGCTTGTTCCCGTGTCACGGAATTCAAAGCTGCGGGGAAAATAATGATCGCCTCACGCTCGGGTTATTTTTTTCTGTTTGCCCCCATGAATGAGACTCCCGTGTCATTTTTACTTCCATATTTACATGAGAATCATGGATTCTGGGGAATCTACGCAGGCAAACAGCGCTGCATCAAATACGGAACAGCCACAAGACTCTTGCTGCTGTTTGTTCAGGGGAGGAATAAATCAACGTTTTCCCGGCACAACGAGAGGAAAATCAAGGGAAAACCGAGCTCTACTCACACTGCACGATGAGCTGCACCAAAGCCTCTCTGGGTTTGACGTTGAATCCGTTGTACTGGCTGGTCTGGCAGCGGTAGGTTCCCGTCATTTCCCTGGAAACGTTGACGATCCGGAGGATCCCGTCGTAGCTCTCGGTCTGCAGGGCCCCATCCGGCATGGCCACCTCCTTGTCCGCCCGCGACCACAGGATGATGGGCTTGGGCTTCCCGGTCACCTGGCACTGCAGCTCGATGGTGTCCCCTTCCCGCGTCACCAGCGGCGACTTCTCCTGAGGCACCGTCAGGTTGGGGGGCACTGGGAAACGGGAAAAGAGAGGGGTCAACAGTCGGGAGCAGAGATGGAGCTCCTGCTCGGAATTGTCCACGGAAAAGGAATTTATCCACAGCAAAGCATGGATGGTGCACAATGGAGAATGGGAAAAGAGAGGGGTCCAACAGCTGAGCACAAAGACGGACTCCCTGGTCGGAATTATCCAAGGAAAAGGAATTTATCCACAGCAAAGCATGGATTGTGGTCACTGGGAAATGGGAAAAGAGAAGGGTCAACAGTTGGGAACAAAGATGGAGTTCCTGTTCGGAATTGCCCATGGAAAAGGAATTTATCCACAGCAAAGCATGGATTGTGGTCACTGGAAAATGGGAAAAGAGAAGGGTCAACAGTTGGGAACAAAGATGGAGTTCCTGCTCGGAATTCTCCGTGGGAAAGGAATTTATCCACAGCGAAGCATCGATTGTGAAAAATGGAGAATGGGAAAAGAGAGGGGTCAACCACTGGGCACAAAGATGGAGCTCCTGCTCGGAATTGTCCACGGAAAAGGAATTTATCCACAGCAAAGCATGGATGGTGCACAATGGAGAATGGGAAAAGAGAGGGGTCCAACAGCTGAGCACAAAGACGGACTCCCTGGTCGGAATTATCCAAGGAAAAGGAATTTATCCACAGCAAAGCATGGATTGTGGTCACTGGGAAATGGGAAAAGAGAAGGGTCAACAGTTGGGAACAAAGATGGAGTTCCTGTTCAGAATTGCCCATGGAAAAGGAATTTATCCACAGCAAAGCATGGATTGTGGTCACTGGAAAATGGGAAAAGAGAAGGGTCAACAGTTGGGAACAAAGATGGAGCTCCTGCTCGGAATTCTCCGTGGACAAGGAATTCATTCACAGCAAAGCATGGACTGTGCTCTCTGGAAGCTCCCACATTTCCGGGGTGAAGTTCTCAGCTTCCTGAGGACCCTCGAAGAAGATTCCCCATCCCTGGGTGTCCCTGCTCCCATCCCAGTGCTCCCAGTGCTCTCCCACCATCCTTCCCAGCCAGCACTTCCCCACTGCCAGTTCTGCTTTTCCTTTTCAGGATTATTTGGCCCTAAATCCCATTTTTTTTCCAACAGCCTGGCTGCTGGTTTTATCCAGCCGATGGATAAACGGCTGTGGACAAGGAAGGACTGGGACAACTTGGGAATCAGCTCAGAGCTGGAAGCCTGACCCCAAAATGCAGCTGGTGTCTGTCACAGGAGCGTCATCAAAGTGGGGTTTATTCCACAGGGATTGGCATGGACAATTCCCAAAGGAATGTTGGAATTGTCTTCAGGAGGAGTTAGGCAGCCCCATGGAGCAGGAATCCCTGCCCATGAGCTGGTGATGCCTAAGGACACGGGATAAGCAGGATGTGGGAGCAAATGCAGAGGAGGCCGTGGAAATCCTGCTAGGGCTGGAGCTGCTCTGGAGCCAGGCTGGGAGAGCTGGGAATGTTCCCCTGGAGAAGGGAAGGATCCAGGGAGAGCTCAGAGCCCCTGGCAGGGCCTAAAGGGGCTCCAGGAGAGCTGGAGAGGGACTGGGGACAAGGGATGGAGGGACAGGACACAGGGAATGGCTTCCCACTGCCAGAGGGCAGGGATGGATGGGATCTTGGGAATTGGGAATTCCTGGCTGGGAGGGTGGGGAGGGGCTGGGATGGAATTCCCAGAGCAGCTGTGGCTGCCCCTGGATCCCTGGCAGTGTCCAAGGCCAGGTTGGACATTGGGGCTTGGAGCGGTCTGGGATGGTGAGAGGTGTCCAGCTTTGCTTGGGAAAGGGCTTGGAACGCCGTGTGCTGCGTGAAGAGCGGGAAAATCCTGATTTAAACACTGGCCACCCTCCTTCTCCTGTGGTGACTCCCGAAAACTCATCTCATCCTCATGGATCTCCGCTCCTGAACCACGGAGAGACATTCCCTGTGGGAAAACAGCTCCTCCAAGAGCTTCTCCTCTCCTCCCTGTCCTTCCCTCACCTCCTCTGCTGGAATGCCAGGGCTGACAAAACACAGCCCGCGGGAAAAATCATCCGTGGCAATTTCCAGCCCCCGGGGGATGGAAACAACAAACTCGTCCCGGTGAGCAGCAATTCCGGCTTTCCCGCGGGATCTGCTCCATGCCTGACAAGCCTGGTAGGAATCAGAGCTGAAATCTGGGATTTTCACGGGAAGCAAAGCGCTGCTATCAGCTGTCTGGGAGGCTCTGATAGCTCCTGTCAGGCGGGACAGGCAGATATGGAAAGGGCTTTTTCCATCGGGAAAAAATTCCACAGGAAAGGAAAAGCTGTTCTAGGCTTCAAGAAAGAAAAAAAAAAAANGGACACGTGATAAAAAAAAAAAAAAAAAAAAAAAAAAAAAAAAAAAAAAAAAAAAAAAAAAAGAGGAAAAAATAAAAAGAATTAACAACTGCTTAATAAAGCATTCCCAATATTAATAAAATATTATTAATTCTCAATTATGTCCTTGTGTGCCACAGCAGGGTCTGAGCACAGGGAAATTCCCAGGGGATTTGGAGCACCGGGAAATCATGGACCAAACCGGGAAAAAGAAAACTGTTGTTCCAAGAAGGAAAACACAGAAAATCCTGCAGCCAGGAGCCTCCTCCTGGATTTTCCTGGATTTTCCAGCTCACCTGGCTTGTGGCTTCTGAGCTGAGGTCAGGTGTGACAGAGCCCGGTGTGGATCAGGAAAAATCATGGATTTGTCCTTTTCCAGCCGGGGCAGTGGAGCTGGGAGGGTTTGGCTCCAAGCCTTTCCCAGTGGGATGGGTGCTGGAGACTCCTCCCAGCCCTGCTCCCATTCCTGGCAACCCTGGCTGCCCTGGGAATCTCAGCCCTCCCCTGGCTCAGGGATTCACTGCCCGGGAGAGCCGAGGGGTCACAGTCCTGGAGTGAGATCCCTGAGATCCCAAATATCCCTGATATCCCGAGGGAAAAGCTCTGCCTGCAGCCCCACGGCTGGACGGGACCAGGATGGGAGTTTTCCCTCTGGAAGTTGTCCATGGGGATCCATCCCTGGACACGTGGTGCTGGCAGCCTCCTCCAGATTCCAACTTTTCCAGGCTGCATCAGAGCAGAGGCTCTGAGCTATCCAATCACAGCCTCCCTCGGCCTCGGGAATCAGCCATTCCAGCTGGGACAAGGGAGATAATTTGGAAAAACACAGCAAGGACGTGGATTTGTTGGAATGAGTCCAGAGGAATCCATGGAGCCGCTCCCAGGGTTGGAGACCCTCTGGAGCCAGGCTGGGAGAGCTGGGAATGTTCCCCTGGAGAAGGGAAGGATCCAGGGAGAGCTCAGAGCCCCTGGCAGGGCCTGAAGGGGCTCCAGGAGAGCTGGAGAGGGACTGGGGACAAGGGATGGAGGGACAGGACACAGGGAATGGCTTCAAATTGGAAAAGAGAAGGTTTGGATGGGATCTTGGGAATTGGGAATTCCTGGCTGGGATGGAATTCCCAGAGCAGCTGTGGATGTCCCTGGATCCCTGGCAGTGTCCAAGGCCAGGCTGGACACTGGGGCTTGGAGCAGCCTGGGACAGTGGGAGGTGTCCCTGTTGGAATGGGATGGGATTTAAGGTCCCTCCCAACCCAAACCGTTCTGGGATTCTGGGATCAAAAGAGGGAACAGAAATAAATAAATTGAGGAGATTTTTCCCAGATATCCAGAAGGTTCTTCCGGCTGGAAAAATCTCCTTCTCTGAGCTCATCATGGGAAGAGCAAACAAACAAATCCAGAGTGTCCAGGAGCTGCCCTGCTCATCCCATTCCAGCCTTTCCATGAGCAGGGACACCTTCCCCTATCCCAGGCTGCTCCAAGCCCCATCCAACCTGGCCCTGGACACTTTGCACACTCAAAGCCAAACTTGAATCCGATCAGGAAAAAAGCAGGAAAGAGCCCACCCTGCTTCCCGTGGGGAATTCTGGAGGTGTCTGAGGGGAAGAAGAGGAAGTGGCTCAGCCCCATCCATCTTGGGAAGGGGACAAAAAAAGCAGATCCGGGACAAAAATCCCTCCTGCAGCTGCAATCATTCACCTTTTTTCCCTCTGTTTTTCCTGGAAAACCAGGGATCAGAGCACTGGGGAAGCTGCTCCCTGCTGAGTCAAGGAGGTGACAGCTGATAAGGAAGGCTCTGTCAGTATCCCAGATGGAAAAATCCCTCCAAAGCCCCAGCTCCTCATTCCCTCGGCATTTTGTCACCGCAGGGCAGCCGAGAGCTCCTTACAGTTCCCTGGATTTATGGAAGTTGTTGCTGGAAACAGCAGAGGGGACAGGAGGGACAAGGCCATCCATTAGGATGAAGAATTCCCAGGGGAAATGCCATAAATCCAAAGCCTGGCTGTGGCTCTGGGTCACGTTTGAGTAACAGTGAGGTCCCAGCGGGAATTTCTCCATCCCCATCCCATTCATGGCTCCGGTTCCTCCCAGATTTTGATCCTGATTCTCCGCTCTGGAATTGTGGGGGAGAAAAAGCCCCAGATTTTGCTCAGGGAGGGTTTTTGGGAAGGTTCCCCCTCTCCAGCCCAGCCTTCTATGGCCACGAACGCGCAGGTGCCTCGTGATCCCTGCCCTGCTGTCAAGTGGGGCTGGAATTAGCAACGGGATGGAAGAATAAATCCCAGGTTTAGGGGCACGGGGACACAGCCTGGGCATGTGGGATTTGTTTCCATGAGCAATCCAGCGCCGAAGGATCGAGGAGAAAGGAAGGATTTGGTGGTTTTCTTCCCCCAAAGACGCAGGGAGAGCCCAGGAGCAGGGAGCAGCTGGAAACACGGAATCGTGGAATTGTCCCGGTTGGAAAAGCTCTCCAAGACCATTGAGTCCAACTGTTCCAAGGCCACCACTGCCCCACGTCCCCAGGTGCCACATCCGCTTTGAAATCCCTCCGGGAACGGGGACTCCACCCCTGCCCTGGGCTGGACAACCCTTTCCAGGCTGGAATTCTCCCTGATATCCAACCTGGGGGTGTTCCCAGCTGTGCCAGGATGTTCCCAGATGTGCCGGGATGGTCCCAGATGTGCCAGGGTGTCCCCGGGTGTGCCAGCCACCCTCTCCCAGCAGGTGCTGCTGTGACGCAAGGAGAGCCCTGGAGCTCTTCCCGAGGCATCCCGGGGAATCCTGGGAGCTCCAGAGGCTGCTCCAAGGAAAGGGCAGTGCTGTCCCGGCTTTGCGGAATGAAAAGTTCCTTAAATCCTAAAGGGGAATGAAAAATATTCCCCTATTCCTGCAGAACAAAAAGTTCCTTAAATCCTAAACTGAAACAACAAAAATTCCCTTATTCCTGCAAAATAAAAAGTTCCTAAATCCTAAATGGGAACAACAAATGTTCCCCTATTCCTGCAGAATAAAAATTTCCTTAAATCCTAAATGGGAACAACAATTGTTCCCCTATTCCTGCAGAATGAAAATTTCCTTAAATCCTAAATGGGAACAACAAATGTTCCCCTATTCCTGCAGAATGAAAATTTCCTTAAATCCTAAATGGGAATGGCAATTGCTCCCCTATTCCTGCAGAATAAAAATTTCCTTAAATCCTAAATGGGGATTGCAATTCTTTTCCTATTCCTGCAGAATAAAAATTTCCTTAAATCCTAAATGGGGATTGCAATTCTTTTCCTATTCCTGCAGAATAAAAATTTCCTTAAATCCTAAATGGGGACGGCAGTTGTTTCCCTATTCCTGCAGAATAAAAATTTCCTTAAATCCTAAATGGGGACGGCAGTTGTTTCCCTATTCCTGCAGAATAAAAATTTCCTTAAATCCTAAACGGGAACAACAAATATTCCCCTTTTTCTGCAGAATAATGAGCTCTCTGAAGTCCTGATGGATCCAATTGCAGCTTAATTAATGGATCAGAACAGATTAATTAATTGCCAGAGAGCCACTGGCAGAGGCAAGGAGCTGCAGGGAAATCCTTCAGAGGGGCTCGGAGCGACGGATCCCATGCAAACGTCCCTGCCCATGGAGGCGGGAAGGGCTCTATCCCTTCCCAAACTCTTCCATGATTCCGGGACAATCAGTGGAGGTGGACAAGGAGCACCTACAAGGGGTGGCCTCGCCATTCCTGAGCTCTTCCCTGGGGATTTCAGGGGCTGCTGTCACTTCCGGGTCCCTGGGAGCCTGAAGGAAAATGTGGCCCCGGAGCAAAGTCTGTGAGTGCCAGGGAAAAATCCTGGGATAGCGTGGCCAGGCTGCTCCACGTGGATTCATCCTAAGAATTGGGATCAAGCAGGATGGAGATCATCCAGCCTGGCAAGGGCAGCAAGGGATGATTATTCCTGAAGGAGAATTCTGCTGGTTCTGGCTGTGGACAGCAGCTGGAACTGCTCGGCCTGCTCGGGATTTTGGGGGGGAATTTCGGGAACATCGAGGAGTTTGTGTTGGAAGGGATCCGGAGGGGAGATTTGCAGCTCCAGCCAAACCATTGGAAAAGCAGCTGAAGCCAAGAGAAAGAAAACTCCAGGGAATTCCCTTTGCCTTCTCCATGGAAGAGGATCCATCAGGGCACTGGTGTGGAAGGGAAACGGAGCCACCTGTCAGGAATTCCCGGCTGGATTTCACGGGGGCTTTCCCATCATTCCCAGTTCCCCTGTCCCCCAGGCAAGGAGCACCAGTCCCAATTCCAAAGGGGCAAGTCCATGTTTTCTGGGGCACAAACCACTCCTAAGTGCCCATGGGGATACGATATCCTCCATGGATTTTATGGAATCACAGAATAAGTTGGAAAATCCCTCCAAAATCATCAGGCCCAACCATCAGTCAGCACCACTGCGGTCACCACTAATCCACAGCCTCAAGTGCCGCATCCACACATTTTTTTTAAAACTTCCAGGAATGAGGAATCCCCTGGACAGCCTTTTCCACCCTTTCTGAGCAGGAATTTTCCCTAATATCCAGTGAGGCCGTTTCGCCTCACCCTTAAATGATGCAGGGCCTTGGACAAAAGATCCGCTCAGGCAGGGAAAGAATTCCAGGGTCGGTGCTTGGAACGCAACACTAAACCCCTGAAGCACCGCCCCGCTCTGCGGCCAGAGGAAAGAGGAACATTCCAAAGCCGGAACATTCCAAATCCAGAACATTCCAAACCCAGAACACGCAGAGCCAGAAGCAAATGAGGCAAATTAATTCCGGTGCTCTCGCAGGAGCTGCGCCGAGGAGCATCCATGGATGAGGAGAAACACAGGATTCTCATCCCTCTGGAGAAGGATAAAGAGACTCTGCCGCACAGGGGGTGTCTGCCCCCAGAAATCCTGCTGGAATCATCACATGGAGGGTGGATTCATCCCAGAGAAACCAGAATTCCCAAGGGAATGGGCTGCAGAGCAGGCCAAGGCCTGGCCTGGCCTGTTCCCTGCTGTGTGGCGGGAAGGGGCTCCCAAGGATGGAATTCCCAAGGATGGAGCTCCCAAGGAAAATCTCTGCACGTTAAGCACGGAAATGGAACCGTAAAAGACAAATTTTTTAACCAAATCCGGCATTCCTCTGTCCCCTCTGCTCCCTGCTCCTTCCCAAGATAAACTCCAAGGATAACGGCTCCCAGCCCCATCCTTTCGCTGCGACAACCAAAGGCCTCTCTCTTTTCTGGGCCTGCCTGGGAACGATCGCTCCGGACGGTGCTTGAGGCCTGCAAATATCTTAATTAGCCCGCTAATTACCCCCCAAAGCCCACATCCTCATTACGCAACGGCTGTGATTCCGATAAACATTCCGAGCTGGGATCCAGGTCCCTTTCATGTCTCATCAAAGCAGGAGCAGGATGACCAGAGGACTCCTGCGGCAGCACCAGATCAAGGCTGCGGGTCCTGGAACAGCAGCCTGCAGCTCTAATTAATTCATTATTTATTGCAGAGCTGATTATCCTGACAGGGAAGCCCTTTTCCGGCTGCAGGGAGGATGCACGGCCTCACACGGAGCAATTTTCCAAGGATTTCTCCGCCCGGATGGCAGCAGGCCTTACGGAAAGCCAAGTTTATCCCTGGAAGTGCTCTAGGACAGGTTGGAGCACCCTGGGAGAGCGGGAGGTGGCCCTTCCCGTGGGCAGGATGGGCTTGGAGGTCCCTTCCAGCCCAAACTCCGTGACTCCGTGATTCCAGGAGATGCGGAGGTCTCCAGGCTCATCCAAATCCATGGATGTTCCCATGCCGAGCTGCCCTGTGCTCGGCATGCCTCCAGGCTCATCCTGAGGGCAGGAATTTGCTTGGAGCATTTTCCGTGTGGGACACCTGGCTGTGCCCACACAGGGTGGGAATGAGCCACTGGAAGGAAAGGAGGGATCACCGCCTCCTCCAGCCCTTCCCGTGGCAATGCCGAGCAGTGAAACCAGGAAAGAAAGGAAAATATTCCCTGAAATAACAACTCCCCCCTGCACAGTGTTTTCTCCAGGGGAGAGGGAGAAAGGGAATGAGCCAGGAGGGACAGATCCTGATTTTTGGGGATAAAGACAGTGGGAAAACCTCTCCCAATCCCAGTTCCTCCTGCTTCCAATCCAATCTTCAAGGCAGAGAAAAAAATTCCCTTAGCCCGACACAGCCCTGATCCACCTCTTTCTTTTTTTTTTCTTTTTTTTTTTTTTTTTGCTTGCCATGAACTGACTTTAACGAGGTTTCTGTCGCTTTTTTAGCATCTCGTTGCTTTTTTAGCATCGCCTGCCTCCAGGTTTCCGTGACATGATCCCACACTTCCAGAAAAACCCAGCCTGGCTCTCGGTGCCACTCGCCCAGGGTGGGTTTTACGGATGCCAGGGCTTTTCGAGGGCAGATATTCCACCCTGGAGTCTGGATTCCCACTCTTCGCTGACCTATTTTGTTGGGATATGGGGGGAGCAGCGAGGGGATTACTTCAGGTCCATTTATGTAAGAGACTCAGGACACAAATCCGTGCTTTTCCTGCTCAAAATGTCAAAGGAAAAAAAATTATTCCCGCGAAACGAGGGCAATGCCAAGTGTGTCAAGAGCCACGCATCCCTTTCCCGAGCTGCTGGAAGGACAGGGATTTCATGGATTTCCTCCTTCCTGAGGATTTGACACAACCCCAGTGAGCCCAGAAGGAGCCTCATAAACATCAGGAAGAGGAAATTCCCCCCCATCCCAGACATCCTGACTTTAATAAATCCCTGCAAGTCCTGGCATTTGGGAAACGTGTTTGTTCCTGGGCCTTCTGTTGCTAATTAGCAGAGCACTAACGAGTCTTGATGAATCAGTAATGACCTTCAAAGCACTGCAACCCTTTCAGCTTCCACTTGGCTGGGTAATGGAGGCATTCCAAGAGCAGAATTCCTTGGGAGATGCTAAAACAGGCAGAGCCCAAACTCTCCACATTTCCATCCTCCCTTTTCCTGATTTTCTGGAGTGTTCCAGGGGAGGAAATGTAAGGGGTGACGGAATTCCTCACTTCCTGCAGGGATTGTGCCGAGCTGAAAGGAACGGCCAACTAAGGGATGTTTGAAGGAAATCCCATCAGTTTTCCAAGGAATCCCCAGGAAATACCAGGAATTCAGTGGTTAATGGATGCATGAGTGCACTGTTTGCTCCAGCTGGATGGAAGGTGACAAAGTTTGCATGGAATGGTCAACCACCATTCCAAACTTGGCTCTAACCCTGTAATCATCCTCCCAGTTCTTTCCCTGAGAGCAAAATCTTGGAATCACGGAATGGTTTGGATGGGAAGAGACCTTAAATCCCATCCAGTGCCATGGCAGGGACACCTCCCACTGTCCCAGGCTGCTCCAAGCCCCAGTGTCCAGCCTGGCCTTGGACACTTCCAGGGATCCAGGGGCAGCCACAGCTGCTCTGGGAATTCCATCCCAGCCCCTCCCCACCCTCCCAGCCCAGGAATTCCTTCCCAATATCCCATCCACATCGTCCCTTTTCCAGCTTAAAGCTATTCCCTGTGTCCTGTCCCTCCATCCCTTGTCCCCAGTCCCTCTCCAGCTCTCCTGGAGCCCCTTCAGGCCCTGCCAGGGGCTCTGAGCTCTCCCTGGATCCTTCCCTTCTCCAGGGGAACATTCCCAGCTCTCCCAGCTTGGCTCCAGAGGGGCTCCAGCCCTGGAGCAGTTCCATGGCAAAAAAACGATCCAAGAGGGAACTTCCTGAGGTTTAATCAAAGCAGCTCAACCCCGACCAAGGGTCACGGAATCAGAGGCTGGGCTGGGTTGGAAGGCACCTTAAACCTCATCCCATTCCAGCCCTTCCATGGCCAGGCACACCTCCCACCATCCCAGGCTGCTCCAAACCCCATCCAGCCGTAAAATTCCTCCCGGTGGGAAATTCCCCGTGTCTCCCCAGGAGGAAAAGCAAACCCCGGGGTGCCTCCCTCCAACCCCAAACCCGCCCCCAGGACCTCCACCCCACCTGTGCTGCTGGAGATGTTGACATCGATGCTGATGTCCGAGATGCCGCCGCCCTTCAGCGACGCCACGCACGTGTAGGTCCCGAAATCCGTGAACTTGAGGTCGATGATGTCCAGGTTGGTGGTGCCGGGGGACACGTCGGGGTCGGTCTGGGTGATCACCATGCGCTCCGAGCTCCGCAGGGGCCGCCCGTTCTTGAACCAGCTGAAGGTCAGCTCCTCCGAGGGGATGGCTTCCACCTGGCACGAGATCTTCACCTCCCGCCCGATCTGGATGTTGTCGTCTTTGTGGTAGGGGTCAGGGGTGATCCAAAAGCGTCCCTTTTTTAAGGCTGCAAGGCCGAAAAAAGAAGGGTCGGTTGTAATTAAGTGAAAATTTGGCTTCGCTGGAGGTTCATCTGTGCCTCCATCCGTGCAGAGCTCCCTCACACGTGGAGCGTTTCGGTGGAGGGCCCGTTTCACGGAATTCCAGGGTGGTTTGGGTTGGAAGAACCTTGAATCCCATCCCATCCCACCCCTGCCGTGGCAGGGACACCTTCCCCTATCCCAGGCTGCTCCAAGCCCCAATGTCCAACCTGGCCTCGGACACTGCCAGGGATCCAGGGGCAGCCACAGCTGCTCTGGGAATTCCATCCCAGCCCCTCCCCACCCTCCCAGCCAGGAATTCCCAATTCCCAAGATCCCATCCATCCCTGCCCTCTGGCAGTGGGAAGCCATTCCCTGTGTCCTGTCCCTCCATGCCTTGTCCCCAGTCCCTCTCCAGCTCTCCTGGAGCCCCCTCAGGCTCTGTAGATCCCATACTTTGGACACACCAAAAAATTTCATTCTGGTCTTTCCATGAGTGGGGAAAATGTTCATTCAGACTCAATTTTGTTCATTCTGACTCAATTTTGTTCATTCTGACTCAGTTTTTTTTCATTCAGACTCAATTTTGTTCGTTCAGACCCAATTTTGTTCATTCGGTAGCTCCCTGGACAAAACAACTCCTTGGGACTTGCAAATTCCACACTGAATGAGCCGCACTGAATTCCCACAGCCTGGAAAAGAATTAACACTTCCACACCGTGGGAGAAAAAAAAAAAATTCCCTTTTATCGATTCAATAATCAGGTTGTCTTCTCAAAGTGGGGACAAAACTCTAAAATCCAGGTATTTACTCCCAGTCCCACTGGGTGGGAGAGGCTTCTTTCATTGAGGAAGGCAACATTTCTCAGGAGAGGATGGAAAATTTGGTATTTCTGCAAGAAAATCCGGTATTTTTGCAGGAAAATCCGGTATTTTTGCAGGAAAATCCGGTATTTTTGCAGGAAAATCCGGTATTTTTGCAGGAAAATCCGGTATTTTTGCAGGAAAGGCATCATTTTGGATGCTGCTCCTCAGTCCCAAATCGATACAAAATTATCCAACTGGTTGATTTTATTTATTTATCACTTTATTTATTTACATTACTCATTTCCTCGTATTTAAATACGAAACTTTCACGGCTTTAATCAAGCTGGATTTTGGTTTTTGTTTTTTTTTTTTCACTTCTCCTTGCTGAGCTTCTCTCCTTCCCTTGGGACAGCCTCAGCCAAATTTCAGGAACCAGCACGAACACCAGCTCGGAGTCACGAGGATGAAATGGCTGGAAGCTGCCGGAGAATTCCAACCCGGATCTCCTTTTGTTGGGAAAATATCAGCACAAACAATGCTCACGCACACAAAAAGCCCTCGATTTCTGATGCAGATCCTTTCCAGGCGGGGGGGCAGGAAAACAAAAAAAGAACTCGCTGGGCACGACCAGAGCGACGTTTCAGCCCAAATTAGCTGCTCATAACCTCAATAAACTATTTTTATTTCTGGGTTTTCAGCAGTTTCTCCTCCCTAGCACCGAGCGAAGTCTGGCAGGGAAGTCAGGGTGACTTTCCTTTCTTAGGGTGGGTGGCAAAGGGACAGCTCCGAGGTAGGAAAAGAGGGCAGAACCTCCACATTTGGGACCAAGCTGGTTTTTGCAGGGAGTTGGAATCTTTAAGGTCCCTTCCAACCCAACCCATCCTGGGATTCCGGGTTGGATGAGGTCTCCAAAATCCCTTCAGACCTTCCTGACTTCCAGCACCTTGGGAACAGCCGGTACAAACCCACCAGGGAAAGGAAAAGGGATTTTGGAATCCTTTTCTCCACCCGGCAATCCCCATAAAGCAACAGCTCGGATTATCCTCGTCTTTAGGTTCCTGGCCTGCCATTTCCAGGAGGGAATTTCCAGGAGGAAGTTTCCCAGGAGGGAATTCCGAAACGCCACGTAAATTGAGCCGTGCCACGGATTTTGTCTATGTGTTACCATTTTAGGAATCACTGAAAGGTTTCCACGGGGTAAGAGGCAGAAATAAAACAGAAATTAAAGGTTAAGTGATTTCTTACACAGACAGAGAGTGACAGGACACAGGGAATTGTTTTAAACTAAAAGAAGAGAGATTTAGACGGGATTTTGGGAATTGGGAATTCCTGGCTGGGAGGGTGGGGAGGGGCTGGGATGGAATTCCCAGAGCAGCTGTGGCTGCCCCTGGATCCCTGGCAGTGTCCAAGGCCAGGCTGGACACTGGGGCTTGGAGCAGCCTGGGACAGTGGGAGGTGAATTAAACGATCTTTAAAGTCGCCACCCACCCAAACCATTCCAGGATTCCCTGGTGATCCAGCAGAATGCGGGAGGACCCTTCCCAGCAGGGATTTGGGAACACCGCCCGCACGCAGAGCTCCAAACCAGCGGCAAAGGTGCAAATGAACCCGGAGCTGCTCTTTGAGAGTCAGCAAAGTGCCAGCCTCGCTCCACGGCGGCCCCAAGGAGCGGGGATGTGATCAAACAACCCGAGATGAAACGACTTTTGTCCTCAAACTCCTCACAAGCCGTCCCTGCCCTCCCTCCCTCCCTCCTTCCCTCATTAATTCCCTTTTCCAAGTATTTCGGGATCTCAAGCGAGGCCTATTTGCATTCATCAGGTTCGGTTGTTTCTTCCCACCCCCTTCCCTGAATCCACCCCAAATTTTCCTTTAACGCTCCGGAACATTCCTGGCTCCCCAGCTTCCAACGGCTCGAATCCGGGAAGTTCTGCACGCTTTGCAGGCTCTGACGTGGGAATTATGGATCCCTGGCTGCTTCCCCAGCGGATCCGGCGCACAGGGACACAGCAACTCCGGAAAATCTCATTTCCCGCCGTCTTCCTCGTAAAGGAGCATCTCGTCCTGGCATTCCATCCTCAGCCTCCAAGAGCGAAATATTCCCGCAACTCCCTCACCCGAATTTTCTTTAAATGAGCCCAGAACTCTCCAAACCCCATCCCCACCGACATCAAGGCCCTGAGGGTTGGGATGATCCCTGTTTTTGGGGAAGTGGTTGCGGATTTGGGGTTGCTGGTGGTTCTGGCTGCGTTCAGCCTGTGCCATGGAGGAGCAAACCCGCAAACCTCTGATTTGAACCTTCACCCTTTTTCTTTTCCCAGCTCCTCTGGGAACTGACCTAAAGATCTGCTCCCAGGTTCTGCCCCCTTTTCCTGCCTCGGAATTGTTCCTTTCCCACCCACCCTAACAAAGGAAAGTCACCCCGACTTCCCTGCCAGACTTTGTTCAGTGCTAGGAAGGAGAAACCGCTGAAAATCCAGGAATAAAAATAATTTGCTGAGGTTGTGAGGAGCTAATTTGGGTTGCCACCCTCTGTGCCCTCCCCAGAGGAGGTTTTTTGGGAATTTCGGTTGCTCCCCTTCCCGTTTTTTCAGCGGGTTTGTTTCAACCCGTCCCAGTGAAGGACAGGAGAACGTCCCCCAAGCAGGTGAGGAGCCCTGCGCGCTCTTGGAGCAGATGTTGGGTGTTTGGAGAGCTCGGAATCCAGCCTGGCACTTGTTCCTGAGCACCCAGGATGGGAATTTTCCCAAGGATATTCCAATATTTTCATGTCCAGCCCCGTCTCACTTCTAGGATCCTCCGAAGTCACTGGGATTCTGGGATTCAGCTGCATCCCCTGGGTCAGACAAGCCAGGAATCCTTTCCTGGGGCCCAGGTGCTCCTGATCCCTTCCTTTTTCCTTCTCACGTGTGGGAAAAAGAGTTTGTGATCCTGGGAAAGATCCTCCACTTTCTTTTCAAGGCCAATGGCCTGCGGAGACACAGCAAGGAAATGGCCAAAGATCACAGAATTCCAGGATGGATTGGATTGGAAAGGACCTTAAGGATCATCCAGAGCCACCCCTGCCATGGCCGGGACACCTCCCACTGTCCCAGGCTGCTCCAAGCCCCAATGTCCAACCTGGCCTTGGACACTTCCCGGGATCCAGGGGCAGCCACAGCTTTGCTGGGATCTGATTTAAAGCTCTTCTCCAAAGCTTCCCCAGGGAATGATGCCATTCCCTGACTTTCTGTCTTTGGATCAAGCCCTTCACCACCATTTCTGTTCCACATCAAAGGGGGAAAAAAAAAAGCAGGAAAAGCACCATGGGAACAGCTTGTTTGGAAAACGAGGTGCAAATCCCAGCTTCATTCCCTAGAAAGCCCAGGACGGTTATCCCAGACACAGCTGCCTGCTTTAAACTCTTGGAAAAAGCTTCCCACATTCCTGCTGGGATCTGTGCACCAAGAGACTGTGACTGGGATGATTCGTTGTGGAGGAAAAGGAAAAACTCCACTTCCTCCTCCAGGAGGAATTCCCTGGTGTTGTGTGCGGCTGGGGAGGGTCGGACACAGCTGAGCTCGCAGAGAAACCCAGCCAGGAATAAATCCAGGAGGAATTAAATCCACAAGTTTGGCACCGGGAATGGATGGTTGGGATAAATGCGGTGTGAACAGCTGGATCTGGTTTGGTGCTTCCACAGGATCTTTCTCAAATCGGCACTGAGGAA
Source organism: Dasyornis broadbenti (assembly GCA_013397935.1). Lineage (NCBI taxonomy): Eukaryota > Metazoa > Chordata > Aves > Passeriformes > Dasyornithidae > Dasyornis > Dasyornis broadbenti. Next base: position 41,818 of record VZRN01000691.1, on the reverse strand, counting down.
TCAGGAAAATCTAAAATTTCCTGGTTTTTATCAAAAACTTACACCAAAAAAAAAAAAAAAATGTACATTAGTCCAAGAGGTGATGCCGTGCTGCAGGAATTCTGAATTGGGGATGTTCCCCTGGAACAATCGGATTCAAACCTCAACGAGGGGAAAAAAAGAAAAAAAATGGACAAATTCCAGCTCCTGTCAGTGCTCTGCTGCATCACCCCTGGGTGTGGGTTGTGCTGAGTCCGGCTGATCAATGGAATTAATTGCGGATCAATCACAGACGTGGATTAATCTGCTCTTCAAAGTGAAGAGAAGGCGGAGTTTGATTTGGGGCGTTAAGCAGACACTGCTGGTTTGCCATGGGAGAGGGAGCACCCACCACATTCCCACCTCATTCCCACCTCATTCCCAACACGTTCCCACATCATTCCCACCACATTCCCACATCATTCCCACAACATTGCCACATCATTCCCACCACATTCCTACCACATTCCCACCACATTCCCGCATCATTCCTGNCCACCACATTCCCACCACATTCCTGCCACATTCCCGCCACATTCCCACCACATTCTCACCACATTCCCACATCATTCCCACAACATTNTTGCCACATCATTCCCACCACATTCCTACCACATTCCCACCACATTCCCGCATCATTCCTGCCACATTCTCACCTCATTCCCACCACATTCCTACCTCATTTCCACCTCATTCCCACATCATTCCCACCACATTCCCACCTCCTTCCTACCTCATTCCCACCACATTCCCATCTCATTCCCACTTCATTCCAACATCATTCCCACTGCATTCCCACCACATTCCCACATCATTCCCACTTCATTCCAACATCATTCCAACATCATTCCCACCTCATTCCCACCGCATTCTCTGCCCCAGCAAACAACAAACCCAAACCCTTGATGCTTCCTTGGGCGCTTCTTTTTTTTGTCAGAGCCGCCATCCCAAAATGCCCCAAACTGGGCTGGGATTCAGATTTGTTTGTCTGAAGTGGTCAAATTCAATAAATTAAATTAATTAAATGAAATGAATTCAATTAATTAAATTAAATAATCAATTAAATAAATTGATGCCCTTGGGCAAGGAGGGAGGGACAGGATAAGGGGGAATGGGCTTAAGTGGAAGGAGGGGAGATTTAGGTTGGATGTTGGGATGGAATTCTTGGATGGGAGGTTGGTGAGGCCCTGGCGAGGTTATTCCATGGATTCCCCATCCCTGGAAGTGTCCAAGGCCAGGCTGGATGAGGCTTGGAGCAGCCTGGGACAGTGGGAAGTGTCCCTGCCATGGCAGGGGTGGGATGGGATGGGGTGGGATTTAAGGTCCCTTCCCACCCAAACCGGTCTGCAATTCCACGAAAACTGATTAAACAATGCAATCTGCTCCGTGGGGAGAGCCCTGCAGCCCCTATTTGTTTTTATGTGGAATTCCAGCCCAAAAGGATCCCTTTACTGCCCAAAAACCCTCATTCCCGGTGAAGAAGAACCCGTGGAAACGCTTCTCCGATATTCCAGCAGTAACTCCTCCAAGGGAATCAAACCAAGGGAAGCGAAACTCCAAGTTCCGATCCCGAGCTCCGAAGAGGCACCAAATCCTTGTTTATTCTGGCTGCGGGCCACGAAGCCGGGTCTGTCTCTCACATTCTCCAGGACCTCCTTAAACTCCGTTATCCCAGGAGAAACAATTTAACAACTGTCCTAAAGGTCTTTTTCCCTGCTGATTATCCCAGTGTGGTCATTAAACACCGTTCCCTTCCATGGAAACACGTTTTGTGGATAAAGAGCTGTGAAAACTCGGATTTGTTGTTGCCAAAAATTGGCATTTGCTGTCGTGGAGCAGGAAAAATATTGGAGAGGGAAATAACAGGGAGAAAATTACAGATTTCTGGTTTGATTGTAAAAGTTAATTACAAATAGACGAGCAAAGGCACATCCCAAATAACAGTTTGTGGATGTCAGCTCTGCAGAGTGAAAGGGAAGCACGGAATCCTGGAATGGTTTGGGTGGGAAGGGACCTTAAATCCCATCCAGTGCCATGGCAGGGACACCTCCCACTGTCCCAGGCTGCTCCAAGCCCCAGTGTCCAACCTGGCCTTGGACACTGCCAGGGATCCAGGGGCAGCCACAGCTGCTCTCGGAATTCCATCCCANGTTCCTCTCCAGCTCTCCTGGAGCCCCTTTAGGCCCTGCCAGGGGCTCTGAGCTCTCCCTGGATCCTTCCCTTCTCCAGGGGAACATTCCCAGCTCTCCCAGCCTGGCTTCAGCCCTTGGAGAATCTCCATGGCCTCCTCCCGACCTGCTCCAACACATCCACACTTTCCTTGTCCTGAGAAGCCCAGACCTGGATGCAGTCCCGGTCACGAGAACCAGTCTGGGTTGGAAGGAAATCTAAAATAATTTAAAAACCATTAAAAAATAGAGAAATTAAATAAATAATCTGAATTTTTAGGGAGGACACCCCAACGGAGAAAATACAAATTCCTTAAATTGGGCATTGAGAATCATGGAATTGTTCAGGTTGGAAAATTCCTGTGAGACCACCAAGCCCGACCATCGACCGGCACCACTGAAACCACATCCTCATCCCCTCGTTTTGGGCCCAGTTCCAGGGATTCTGGCTCCATCCCATCCCTGAGCATCCCTGCTCCAATCCCTTCCAATCCACGAGGGAAAGGCCTCTCCGAGACAACCGAGAAAACGCCGCTTCCGGAACGTTCCCTTCTCATCCCAAGACAGGCTGGAAGCAAATTCCTGCTAAAAAAAGCCCCCCGTTGCCCGAATTTCACCAGCAGCTCATTTCGCTCCTGTCAGCAGCGTTTGAGCCGCGAGCTTTTTTTAAAATCCCGAACTTCCAGAACAATTAAGATGTCAAAGCGTCTCCTCCTAAAGCATCTCCGAACTTTTTCCACGTCGAGTCATTACTCGGCACTCCCAAGGCCGGATGCATCCCCGCTCCCAACTGAAATGCAAATCCCACGGAGAGACTTCAGGTTTTTTTTGTCTCCGGTTTTAGAAGACGCCGCTAATTTTGCGAAGTGGGGCAAGAAAAAAAAAGGGATTTGTTACTCCGCGCGGCAGGTGCCTGTTTGCCCGTGCGCTCGGCTTAATTAGGTCCCTTTAAAATCCCTCTAAGACCCCTTCAAGATCTGATCCCGAAGGTCCCTTTAATATCCCTGGAAGAGCCCTTCAAGATCCCTTTAAAATCCCTTTAAGATGCCTTCAAGATCCTGTTAGGGTCCCTTTAAAATCCCTTCAAGATTTCTTGAAAGTCTCTTTAAAATCCCTCTAAGATCCCTTGAAGATCCCTTTAAAATCCCTCTAGGATCCCTTGAAGATCCCTTTAGGATCCCATTAAGATCCCTTTAAAATCCCTCTAAGATCCCTTCGAGATTCCTTGAAGGTCCCTTTAATATCCCTGTAAGATTCCTTCAAGATTCCCTTTAAATATCCCTTTAAGATCCCTTCAGAATCTTGTCAAGATCCTTGAAGATCCCTTTAAAATCCCTCTAAGATCCCTTCAGGATCCCTCGAAGTTCCCTTTAATATCCCTACAATATTCCTTCAAGATCCCTTCAGGATCCCTTCAAAATCCCTTTGAAATCCCTGTAAGATCCCTTCAAGATCCCTTCAACATCCCATTGAGATCCCTTCAAAACCCCATTAAAATCCCTTTAACATCCCTTCACGATCCCTTTAAAATCCCAGCACAATCCATCACATGATTCCTAGGTTCCTGGGAACATCCAGGTGGGATTGACCTCAGGAGGTTTCTTCCCCAGTCTCCAGGTCCCACCAGGTTTTCCAGGGGTTGAAGACCTCCAGGGATGGAAACTCCACAACTTCCCGCCCTCAGCTCCAAGCCTGGGAAAACCAGGAGCTGTCCCGGTGGTGCCACTGGGTTTGGAGACTGGAATTCGATTTTTCCTCATGGAATGCTGGTTCCTCCCTGATTTTTAAGGAGATGGATCACGGATGAGATCCCAACACATCACGGTGGATACGCGAGGGTGGAATTCCAAAAACTGCAGGAGTTTGACCAAGAAGACACAGGGATGACTCGGCAGCTGGAATTTTGTAGTTTTTAAAATCCCAAGCAGAAGAAAAAGGTGGACGGAAAGCCAAAATAGTTCCCAAAATCCCAGCTTGCCGAGACATGGATGCGTGACCCGAGCGGGAGCTGCCCCATCCCACAGGAAAACAGGAATTCGGGAATCTCATCACAAGCCAGACAAGAGCTGGGATATCAATGAAACCCTTCAGAGAAGCTGACACAACCCCCAGCGGGCTGTGCACTCGCCAGACAAATTATAAATCCTTGGAATGTTGGGTGTTTTCCAGGGCTTTTACAAAGTATAATTCCCGTGCCAAAGCTGTCCCAAAAAAATTTAAATAATAAAAAAACGCATCGCTGAGTTTTCCTGCCCCAAAATGATCCATTGGAAACCTTCCCTGTTTTCTCTGTTTCTCCCAGTCCCAGAGAAACCCCGCTGTTCCCGAGGTTTCCACACTGGGTTATCCCTGTTCCTGCTGCTGGGGTGGCTCAGGAATGGCTTTGTGGGAGCTGGGGATTTTGTTAGAGCCCGGATTTCTGCCAACACGGGACGTGTTTCTCTTCGACGCTTTTTCTCCCACAATGCAATGCTTTAAAATACATCAGGACCCTACGAAACTTCCCAAAATCTGTCAGGCTGGGCAGTGACCTAAAATTCCCAGTCCCAGGAAAAGTTATCTTAAAACACACCCCAAGGGCAGCGAAGCACCTTGGTGTCGTCAGAGCAAACCCCTGTGAGCTCATCCTTCTCCTCTCGGCTTCCTCCCCCTTCAGGAGGAGAAAAACTTGGAAAAATTCTGGTTTTCCTCTGCCAAAAAGGAAGCGTTTTGTTAAAACTTCCCAGATTTTATCAGGCGTTGTCAGCCAGGATCTGACAAAACATCAAAGTACGGCACCGCAATGCTGCCAGAAAAAAAACCCGATCAGCTTCAGGAATTAATAACTTTTTTGTCAAGGATAAGAATAACATTTATCCTTCCCCCAGTGGACTTGTGGAGGCTGGAAAAGAGCTCCAAGGATCAGCGAGTCCAGGCTGTGCCTGATCCCCACCGTGAGTGCCACATCCAGGGATTCCTTGGGCACCTCCAGGGATGGGCGCTCCAAACCTCCCTGGGCCCTTCCAAGGCCTGACCGCCCTTTCCATGGGGAAATTCCTGCTGCTGTCCAACCTGAGCCTCCTTTGCTCCAGGCTGAGCTCCCCCAGCTCCATCCAAAGTTCTCCAGCTCCTTCCCTGGACTCCCTCCAGCCCCTCCATGTCCCTCCGTGTCCTGAGAGGGCCAAAACTGGGATTTGAGGTCCCTCAGTGGTGCCAGCACAGGAGGAGAACCAGGAAAATCCCTGCCCTGCTCCTGCTGCCACGGAATTCCTGATCCAATCCAGGTGCCAGGGGCTCCTTTCCCACCTGGCCACCCCTGGCCTCGTGTCAAGCCACTGTCCCCAGCAAAATTCAGTTTTTTCCTTTTCAAAAATTCAATTTCCCCAGGGCAAATGGGGGAAAAACGGGGAAAAAATGGGGAAAAATGGGGAAAAAATGGGGGGAAAATGGGGGAAAATGGGGGGAAATGGGGAAAATGGGGGGGGAATGGGGAAAAATGGGGAAAATATGGAGAAAAAAATGGGGAAAAAATGGGGGGAAATGGGGAAAAATGGGGAAAAATGGGGAAAATATGGAGAAAAAAATGGGGAAAAAATGGGGGGAAATGGGGAAAAATGGGGAAAAATGGGGAAAATATGGAGAAAAAAATGGGGAAAAAATGGGGGGAAATGGGGAAAAATGGGGAAAAATGGGGAAAATATGGAGAAAAAAATGGGGAAAAAATGGGGGGAAATGGGGAAAAATGGGGAAAAATGGGGAAAATATGGAGAAAAAAATGGGGAAAAAATGGGGGGAAATGGGGAAAAATGGGGAAAAATGGGGAAAATATGGAGAAAAAAATGGGGAAAAAATGGGGGGAAATGGGGAAAAATGGGGAAAAATGGGGAAAATATGGAGAAAAAAATGGGGAAAAAATGGGGGGAAATGGGGAAAAATGGGGAAAAATGGGGAAAATATGGAGAAAAAAATGGGGAAAAAATGGGGGGAAATGGGGAAAAATGGGGAAAAATGGGGAAAATATGGAGAAAAAAATGGGGAAAAAATGGGGGGAAATGGGGAAAAATGGGGAAAAATGGGGAAAATATGGAGAAAAAAATGGGGAAAAAATGGGGGGAAATGGGGAAAAAAGGGGGAAAATGGGGAAAATAGGGGGAAAAAAACGGGGAAAAAATGTGTGTACCTGAAGCAGCCACAAACAAGGGGCAGGGAAAAATGGATCAAATGAATCCCATCTGTTCAAATCCCTTCTCCTAAACCCTTCCAGGCATGTGGTGCCCAACAGGCTCCTCGTGACGTCCTCCAGAGCAGCGAACTCCTTTGAAAATCAAATTCCCAATCACCAAAATGGTGGGAAGTCCTAATGACAGGGCAGAAGGATCGATAACCCATCCACATTTTTATAGGAAAGCCTTTCATGAACTCATCCATGACCGTCCAGCCCGGGAAGAGCTCACAGGCCTGAGCCTGCTCCGGTAGATCATAAAAATAAATGGATTTTAATTTTTTATTAAGGTTGGAAAAAACCCTCGTAGGTCATTGAGTCCCGGTGTTGTCCCAGAGCTGCCAAGGCCACCACGAATCCACATCCCGGGATTTATTCCATTCTGCTTTCCTGGGAGCCCTTCCCGAAATACAGAGAGGAAAAGAGGGATGGGGAAAAGCTCCTTCTGCCAGTTTCCATGGGAGACTCAGCATTTTGGGATTTGAGAATTCCCAGCCAATCCCAGGTGATTCCAGTCCAGATGCGCCATCACTCATCCCCCTGCTGGGGTGACAACCGTCACTGCTGCCACCACACCCAAATTCCACCTCTGGGATAAAATTCCGGAGCCTTTCCTGTGCCCTGGCACTCGGGAGCAGCTCATGGAACATGAGAACTGATGGAATTTGGGGACATTCCAGGGATGCTGGTGTCCAACCAGCCTTAATTGTATCCTTTACCCCTCTAAACCCCCACAGTTTAGAGGGGTAGAATTCCCAAAGATTTTACTAAATTCCTAAAGAAATTCCTAAAAAATTCCTAAAAAAAATTCCGACAAAATTCCAAA
>VZRN01000688.1:0-47172 GCA_013397935.1 Dasyornis broadbenti | reverse complement strand
GCTGAGCACCTCACGGCACCAATCCTTCATTCCCATGCGGTTCCCAGCCTGGTCCACATGCCCAATGTCCAGTGCCCGACAGGAGCTCCTGTATTTATAATCTGAATCTCTTCCATGTCACCAGAGGTTTTGCAGATGAAGCAGACAGTCCTGCTCAGTCTCACCACTGCTCCTCCTTTTAAGCTCCCTGCCTTGCCTGGAGCTCTTGGCCAAGGCATTCATGCAGTCGGCTGTGACAAACTGGAGTGAGGCCAAGCACCAGCGAGGCTGCCTTTATTCCTCTCTGCTTCAATTCCTTTGCTGGTTTGGTGTCAGGGCAGTGTCCCGGCTGTGCTGGGCCCTGGTTGGCACCAGCCTCTCTGCTCGGTTTCTCTGGAGCAGTTGCTGTGGAAGGTGTAAGTTGTGTAAGGAAGGGGGCCAGGGCAGATTCCTGAACACAGGGAAGGTACGAAGAAGCAAATGAAGTGCCACAGAAGTGGCTCCAAGAGTTTGGATTGATGTAAATTATTATTTTAAAGGAATTCTCTGTAGCTGACAAAACTGCATCTATTTTGATCACAACACCTTAAAAAAGTGCTGGTAGAACGTAAGCTTTTCTAAAACCAGTGTTAATGGATGTAGCCTGCAATCCTGAACAAGGACACCTGACCATGAGCTCTGACGTACTGAGCCACTCTTGGCCTCTCAAATAAAGTCCCTGTGTACGCAAAACAAAGCTGTGTACAGAAAGATTCTCTTTCTGTATCAGCGGCAGAGTAACTGTTACTGTAGCTGTGATGGAGTGATGGAATGGTTTGGAGTGGGAGAGACCTTAAATCTCATGCTGTGCCATGGGCAGGGACACCTTCCACTGTCCCAAGGTGCTCCAAGCCCTGTCCAGCCTGGCCTTGGAAACTTCCAGGGACGGAGAAACCACAGCTTCTCTGGGCACCCTGTGCCAGGGCCTCCCCACCCTCGCAGGGAAGGATTCCTTCCCAACATTCCATCTAAATCTCCATGCCATAAAGCAGATGTCACAGTCCGTCCTTTGCAGGGGTAGTGCCTTACACCTCGTGCTTTTCATCCTTTTCCAAGACACCTTCATTTCGTTTTGATAAGGAAAAGCACAAAGGAGGACGTTCAGCCCCGGAATTCGTCCATGCCCTTTCCCTGGCCTTGCTGCACAGACCTGAGGTCAGATGGGACAACCCCCATTCCTCATCTCGTGTGATGTGCTCAGAGCCCAGGGGGAGCACTGCACCTTCTCCGCTGCTGCAGCAAACAAGCAGTTTTGGAGCTGGTACTTTCCCCACCACCCCAGCTGTACAAAAGAGATTTAAACCAATCCTTGCTTTAAATATTTCTGTCTCCCCGTGTCGCTGGACTGTCACAACTCCTCCCAGGTGTCAATCTTTGTGATTGCAGCTGAATACAGAATATCTGGAATTCATCCTTTGCAGAGTGACCATTTCCTTACCAAGAAGGGAAGCAACTGCCCTTGCTGAAGGTGCTAGAAGAGTCCAGGTTTCTGAGTTGTCTTTATAAAGGGCTGAAGAATAAGCCATAAATTGCCTTTTAAAAGCATAAATCTCTATCAAAAGAAGACTTTCACACCGCTTTCATTAGCAACAACAGTTCAAATGCAGACACTGCAGAAAGGGAGAAAAACCCCATAAATTGTGAGACTGTAGAAAAAATGCAGGGGAAAGCAGGGTTTAGATCACTGAAGGCTGGCATGGTGAGTGAACCTAAATGTTTCACTGTTTCTTGCTCACTGGATAAATATTTAAGTTTAAAGTCAGGGGAAACTTATTCTTAAGGGTGAAAAAAAAAACAAACTCTGAAAGGCTTTTGACAATGTAAAATACATCCTCTCCCAAGCTAGCTGATATAAAGAATGCGGCCTTTTAACATGCCTGGACGAGCTTTAAAAATGACTCAATAGATTGTAGAATTCAGCACATTTTCTTCCCAATTATTTTTGAAGAGATTCTGACAAATGTTTTCTAAGGGAGAAATGGCAGACTGTCTATTTTATTTTAGTTTTATGGTACTTTTATTTTTATCCTGTCATGAGAAGCAAATGGCAGAGCTATGATTAGGATAAGCCATGTAAGAGGGCTCAATCTGCACAATTTATAGTGCAGCTTGCTTTAATCTGTCAGGGAACGTGTGTTATATTGCCTTTCAATAGAGGAGAGAGCTCTGGCTATATATGTTAATAAATTCCAGCCAGACAGTCCTAAAAGACGCCAACAATTGCTGGAAGTACTTGGTGCAGAAACTGTCTGTGCTGTTGAATCCTTGGAGGACTCTTTTGGATTTCTTGAGCAAAAAGCAGACAAACAAAGAAAGCCCCCAGCAACTCTGCTGCTCAAAAAAACCTTTGGGAAAAACGGTCAAAATGTAGTTACCATGATATTTTCATTAATTAGGTTCTGAAAATTTACCAGCCTGATAAAAACACAGCTATTATTATTATTATTATTATTATTATTATTATTATTATTATTATTATTATTANTTACAGCTATTATTATTATTATTATTATTATTATTATTATTATTATTATTATTATTATTATTATTATTATTATTATTATTATTATTATTAATTACCAGTGGTTTCAACAACTTTGGTAATTTTCTTTTACTATTTTTTTCTTTTTCCTCTTCCCAGCTTTGAATTTGTACGCTGTGAAAGCCCTGAAGCTGTGATGGCAGTGCCACCCAAATCACAATGCAGGCTTGTTTATTTAGTAAATCTGAAAATCTGCACTTGACACAGGCTGTTTCCCCCTGTTTATTTATGGTTTTTATTGGATTTTCACTGCCATCTATTTTCAAATCTTCGCCTTCCTGATGGATTGATTCCCCGTGCTGAGGTGAATGTGATAGGAAAATGAGATGTAGTATTTGCACTGATAGGTTCTGGGTTTGGATTCTACAACGAGCTTTGAAAGCTGAATAACAGGATTCTCGAAATGCCATGGAAAATAATTGAGGGTTCGTAGGCAAAACTGGGCTTTTCACATTATTCTCCCTGGTTGTTTTCGCAGTGGGAGTTGCAAGACAAAAGTCACAGGTGTCAGCCCTGATCGTTACCCTAATCCCGGAGAAGAAGAAACAGCCTCTTCTGGTTAAGGTTACGAAAATGAAATGTGCGGTCTTTTCCGGAAAACGCAAAGGATTTGCTTTAAGCAGTGGAATAGATAAAAAAACCCCACCCACCCGCGTCAAAATTCGCATTTAAACCTGGGTTAGGATTAATGAGGGCTTCATAATAGGCACAGGACAGCAATAACAGAAAAAAAAAGAAAAAAAAGAGTGAAATTATAATGTTGCATTCACCAGAAGGTCAAAGCTGCAACGTTGGAATAGCAAATGCTCAAATCTCCTATGTCAGATTATGCTGAGGGTCTAAAGAAAACAGAAAAATTGTGCTCAAAAGAGTCATAAACACATTTTTTCCCGAAAGCATAAGACCACCTTTCTGGACCTGTGAAATATTTCCATTGATTAAATATTCTTCCTATCCTAGATGGATTTTTTAAGAATATTTCCCTGATCTGTGGGATTATGGCCTTTCATCGTTCAGAATCTCTGCTGATGTCTTGGTTTCATCGCAGAATCCCAGACTGGTTTGGGTTGGCAGGGACCTCAAAGCCCATCCAGTGCCACCCCTGCCATGGCAGGGACACCTTCCACTGTCCCAGGCTGCTCCAAGTCCCAGTGTCCAGCCTGGCCTTGGGCACTGCCAGGGATCCAGGGGCAGCCACAGCTTCTCTGGGCACCCTGGGCCAGGGCCTCCCCACCCTCCCAGGGAACAAAGTAAAATAAAATCTAGAAACCTACCAAAGGAAGATGCCATTTGTGTGGAAGGGCCTGCAATACCATTTGTTTAGAAAGTCACTGGAGGAATCCTATAAAACACCTGATTACTAAGGCTTTGTTTTTGCCAACTCATCAGTCAAGATAACACCAGAATTAGAACAGAAAACACCCGCGATTGAATGAGTGCAGGTGCTTTCCCAGCTCCCTATGGCAAGGGGGGAGTTGGGCTCTTTTCCCGGGTAACCAGTGCTAGGACAAGGGGAAAGGCCTCATGTTGCACTACGGGAGGTTCAGGATGGATATTAGGGAAAATTTCTTCACTGAAGGGCTGGTCAAGCACTGGAAGAGGCTGCCAAAGGAAGGCGTGGAGTCCCCATCCCTGGAAGTTTTCTAAAACTGAGTGGATGTGGGACTTTGCAACCTGCTTTACCGGGCATGTGGTGATCGGTCGAAGGTTGCACTTGATGACCTTGGAGGTCTTTTCCAACTTTAACGGCTCTCTGATTCCTTAGCCACAGTCATTTCTGAGTGTATAATAGGCCAGACTGGGAGAAGGAGATAATACTTTTTATTAGAACCATTTTTGTTCCCTTTTGGAAAAAGCACACAAAGTTGTGGACCAACAGGACTGGTTTAAAAAAGCAGGTCTGTCCTGTCCTGAGTGAAGCTCCAGCTCAGCCTGCTTCTGGAGTGCTCAGCTGGGTCTGAAATGGTTAATTTAAAACCTAGCAGGATGGGAAAACCCCCACAAAAACATTGGTTTTGGTGTGCTATCGTCCGAGTGGAAAGCACTCCCCGAACCCCACATCATCCGAACCATCTGCTCCACAAAACCGCAGACTCGCCTCGCAACTCAAATTCGACAATTTCATCCCAATTTATTGCCAAGATATTGCCTTTTCAGTGGTTGACCCCTGAAGCTGGATGTCAAGCACTCAATTATTTTCTCACATCAGAAAGTTCTCCCAAGAAGTGATTGAATTCTTCTGGAATGAATTTTTGCTGAGACACACCAAACTCTCTTATGAGGCACTGCGGGTTGTGCAGCACTAACGCTGTTACAGGCTCCCTCCCTCAGCACTGCACCTGCTTGTGAAACGGCTTATCCTCCCAAACTGTGACCTTACCAACAGCCCAGGATTAAAACTTGTCTCACTATTTCATTTTAATCTTTCCAGGAAGCTTTCAGACTGTTTTAATAAAAGATTGTCTAACAATTTAATAGAGAACAACTCGGTGCAGAATGTTTTTTTTATGAGGGGCTGTGGAAATACTCAGGGCATGATTACAACCTCTAGAAAGAACCTGGGATTAGCTATAAAAGGTTATAGCTTTTACAGTAATTTCTGCCGGGCCTGGCTGGTATCATCACTGCTGTGTCAGAGCAGAGGCTGCAAGGAGTAACTAAAACACTGGGAAATGGAGATGGAGGCCTCGAGCCCCCTGGAACTCATTTGCTGTCAGCATCCATTGCACTTCCACATCTTGACGCATCTTCCAGCTAACGAGCAAGAACGCAGTTTACAGGCATCCCTCGTTAAAATGCAGAGCCCGGTTCTCATTTGCATGAAGCCCAAGGTACGTTTTTGCCCTTAACAGTTCTTAAGGTTCTCTCTCTCGGCTGATCACGTAAAATGAGGGAAAAGAAGGGAAAATGCACCTTCCACTAATTGAACAGAGGGACAGGTTTAAAATGGGTAAAGGCAGCAATGCTCTGATTTCCCAGAGGCACCTGCCTGCATGGAGGCAGCTCCTTTGGAGCGCTGCCTTCTCTCGGCTCCCCTCTGCTGCTGGCTTTTTCCACTTCCCAAAGGAAAATTTGTGCTGTCTTCAAATTATAACTCTATACCTCGTGGCACTTCCAGCCAGCCTGTAAAAAGCAATTAAAACAGAATATACAGAAGGAATATAAACCCTCTTGATTCAGATCTTAACTAAATCTCCAATTAGAAGTTACAAAACCACTTCCCCTGAAGGTGAGTTAGCCTGTAATTGCCTTATTGCACTTGTCAGGGACTTCTCCCCTTTCTATCTAAATTCTTAACAGGGTGGAGGGTTTGGGGCTTCCAAAAACGAATAGAGATCAGGCAAGCTGAGCAGTGCCACTGTCGCTTTGGCACCAGGTTTGCTCAGAGTTTCACCTGAGCTTCAGGGTGGGAGTTTCACACTTCACTGCGTATATCAACACCTGTCGTGATGTAACGTGACAAACTCACCAACTATGGCATTCACTGTAGCCAAATGTCGTTATTTGGGAGCCAAACTCATGGCATCTGGGGCTGGTGACTCACGGGGAGCTTCCCTGCACGTTGTTGCTGTCATCCCAGCAGGAGCAAACTCTTTTCTAGGAGTTGGTGTAGGAAGTAACTGACTTGTCCTCGAGTTTTCCTTCCCTTCTCACGCTCTTTTTTCAAGATGAAAACCTTCACGAATGATTACTTTTAATGGAGGATTCTTCTTTCTTCCTTTTTTGGTAAATGAATGATATATATGCTAATGAGATGAATTCTTAAAAAAAAACCCTGAGTTTTTATTGTGAGTTTGACACACTTTGTATAACTTTCCACTGCACCATCAGTGTTGAAGAAACCACTTGGCTGTATTTTGTTTTTACACAAAACCAGGACATTCTTGGCTCACGTTACATTTTAAGTCAGTTTACTGGAACCAAGCCATTCTACTCGATTCATTTATTCATTTTATTTTATTTCACTTCACTTCATTTTAGTTCTTGCTTATCTACTGAAATACAGTCTATCATTTCTGTTCTTTACTGGTTTCATAATAATTATGTAACAGATTACAGGCTAAAGATTTCGTCTTAAACTTATGGCTTAAGAGTATAATTAAAGCACTCTGCTTTTTGTCTGAATGAGGCGAAAGTATATAGGATAAGAATCACATAATTTCCAGCTAAAGGATGCAGTGTGAGGACTGTAAGATCACTAAGAAAAAAATAAGACAATGAGGAGGAATAGAAGAAAACTACTTTATCATTAGAAAATGAGTACTTCACATATTGATCTGCTTTTCCACAAACACACAATTCATGTTGCCAAAAATATCAAGTACATTTCAGACTCGTGTCTTTGCAACACACACACACACAGAACAATTATTCTTTGTACAAAGCCAGCAAGGTGTACAAACTAATTTACTGCCTCAATGCCTGTAATTAATGTTTCCTGACTCAGCTCGGGTCATACAGACCACGTTACACCTGTAACTCCCCCAGCTCATGGGTAGTACATCACTGCAGAGCTTCTCAAAACCATTCCCGGGCTGTGTTTTCTCTCTGGGAAGCAAAGATTGCCGATCCTGCTGTTTCCCTGGAGCATTGCAACACCGCCAACACCATAAATTCTGTAAAGACTGGGTAATTTGATGAAGGATTAAGCAAATTACAGGAGAAATGGGAGTAATGGTGGCAGAAGGAAAAGAGTGCATTATTTCAACTGCCAGAGGGCAGGGTTAGATGGGATATTGGGGTGAAATCCTCCCCTGGGAGGGTGGGGAGGCCCTGGCCCAGGGTGTCCAGAGCAGCTGTGGCTGCCCCTGGATCCCTGGCAGTGCCCAAGGCCAGGTTGGACACTGGGGCTTGGAGCAGCCTGGGGCAGTGGAAGGTGTCCCTGGCCATGGCAGGGGTGGAATGAGATGAGGTTTTAGATCCCTTCCAACCCAAACCATTCTGGAATTCTCTGAGATCAGGGTGTCAATATCTGCCTGATACAGAATTCCTCCTCAGAAGTGAGCAGGAATATGCAGACATGCTCCTTCCAATGAAGCCTGGCCTGGTGAGGAGCTGGGAATTTGTCAGTGGACCCTGCACAAGCCAGGAAACTCTTGCACGGCATCAAAACCCCTTTTGGGCCTACACTGCTCAAGCGGCCCTTTCTCTTTTCTCCCCCCACATCTCATCAGCCCTCCCGCAGTCGGGGTTGTGAACGCCCCTGCTCAGTCCCTGCGCTCTTCCTTTGGACATTTGCTATGACAGACGAATGATCCTGCATTAATTCCAGTGTAATGTGCTCTCATTGGAATGTAGTCCACCATAGATTTTAAAATTCCTTCGGCAGCTGCAGGAGCTCATTATCCATCTTCCTTTGCAGCTCGAGCGCATGTGGCTGGGCTATTGCTCGATTAATCAGGAGAACCCAAAAGCCTGTCTTGATTTAAGAACCCTGAACTCTCCATTAAACTAATTTCTGTCTGTCAGTCATCACGTTAATGAGATGATTAACACATGTTAAAGTAACGTTAAAGGCTCTGATTTGAGCTTGGAAACGAGAGGAGTTGTGTACAGGAGGGATTTTCCTTGGCTTTTGTCTGGTGGAAGAATTGCTGATTACTGTAAATGTTTTGCTACTTGCCGTGAGAGAAGAGAAGACATTTCCAGCCCAAAAGTGATCAACAGAATTGCACTGTGAAAAGAAATGGGTGGTTTAATATTCAGGTGTCTACATGCAGTTAGAAAGACTGGTTTTAATATGACTTAAATGTCAAGTCTAATTTCTCTTTGAAAGTAAGATTTGACATTAAATACTAATAACATAAAAAGATCTGTGCTCTTATTCGCGTACGCACAGTGTAAAATTCCCGGATGTTTCTGCGGAAATCCTGGCTGGAGCCATGTTGTGCATTTATTGCATCTATTTCTTTTATGTCTTAAATATATAGATCATATATTTATTACATATATTAAATATATAGATCACGTGTTTATTGCATATATTGCATAAATGACTGCGTTAATATTACAAAAGCATGGAGGGAGAGAAATATGTCTCACACGGTTGCATGGAATATGGTGGGATTTTACTTTGGGCCTGGCTTTGATTTTCTAGAATTTTATACATTCTGGTATCCTTAATCCAGTTTGTGCAGTAATTGAAACAATTTAAATGTTTTTGCCCAATCTGGAAAAAAATAGAAATGGGGAAAGTATTCAGAAAGAGATGTGAACAGAATTTAAGCCGTTGAAGCTGAACAAATATTGATGAAACAGCTGTTGAAATTAGGCCCCTAAATATCTTTAAGAATCCAATGGATTCCTCAAAGGCAAAGGAATAATCCACATTGAATCCAAACACGGAGCCTGAACACATCACAGGTAGAACTGAGGTCTTTTGGAAGGCAAAGGTAAAATTGCATTTCCTTGGAGCCAAGGTCACAAAGGTAATTTTCCCTTCAAGGCCAATTCTCAAAGAAGACTTTATTGTTCTGTTGCTTAAGCTGGTTGAAGTTTTTCTGTGGTGATACAAAGCCCAGTAACCTGCAGTAAGCCAATTCTGCTGTTATTTTGCCTGTAACTGGAGTTTTCATAGAATCCTTTAGGTTGGAAAAGACCTCTGGGATCATCAGGCCTAGCCATTAACCCAGCGCTGCCCACTCCCCCACGAAGCCGTTCCCAAAAGAATGACCTTTGGTGATCCTGCATTTGGCACAATGCAGTGATCACATCCCATCAACACCCTGAGGGAGCTCGGCTGCTGGCCAAGCAATATTTTAGGCAGAACAGCTGAATTTTGTCGGCTAAAATTCTCTCTGCCCATTCTCTCTGTTGATGATCATAAATCCAGGGAAATACTTTTTTAACCTCTCTTACAGAATGATGGAATTATGGAATGGTTTGGGTTGGAGGGACATTGAAGATCATCCCATCCCACCCCCTGCCGTGGGCAGGGACACCTTCCACTGTCCCAGGCTGCTCCAAGCCCCAGTGTCCAACCTGGCCTTGGACACTGCCAGGGATCCAGGGGCAGCCCCAGCTTCTCTGGGCACCCTGGGCCAGGGCCTCCCCACCCTCCCAGGGAACAATTCCTTCCCAAGATCCCATCCATCCCTGCCCTCTGGCAGTGGGAAGCCATTCCCCCTTGTCTTGTTGAACTTCATGAGGAGTTTTGGTAGGAATTTTTGGCTGGTGCCCGAACTTCCTGACAGCTCTTAGAACAGCAGAGAGATTCCTAGTGGGTATTCCAGTTTTTATCCCTCTGGGTACACGGATCTGGAGATTCCTTTCACTCTCGGAGGAGCCAATATCTCGGCGAATGTTGTGCCAGAGTTATTTTTGGAATTGAGCTGAGCCTGCTCCCTGATCAGAAGATGCACCGTCCTCCCCTGCTGGCTTTCATTCGGTGCAGTTCCGAGTGCAGAGAGTCCAGACCCTTCCCTTGCACTGCAATTTAAGCCCCGCCGCTCACTGTGTTGGCTTTTGAGTGCTTGTGCTCCCTTTCCTGCGGGCTCAATGAGAAGTTCCTGTTCTCTCTGGTGCTCAGACACCTCCCCTTGGCGTTCAAGTATTCCAGGGAGAATTGCTCATGCACAGGCTGCAGGAGTGGACTTCAAACACCGCTGACGGCCTTCGAGTTTTCCTGGGAAGCGCGTCCTCAGCTGTTGTTCTGCATTTACACCTTGGAGCTCTCCATATTTTGCCTCCTGCATCCCAAATGACTGCTAAGCTGTGTTTAGCATGGGGATGTTCTCCATCATTCTCCTTGTTCCCTTTGTGGAGGACAGCGATTGGTGTTACGGCTTTTGGAACGCGTCCTGGAATATTGAATCCTTTCAAAACCTCAAAGCAGTTCCCTTTTGATAGGAAATGAACGTGCATTTCAGAGTCGCTTTACTGTCTTGTTTCAGCAGGGATTCTTCCCTGGGTTTGATGTGAAGATGCGGATTCAGGTGGTTTCACCAAATAGAGGCGATTTCAGCTCAGTTTGGGAGCTCTGGTGGAAGATGTCCCCGCCCACGGGAACTGCATGAGCTCTAATGCCCCTTCCAACTCCAATCATTCCATGATTCCATAGTTCTGTGAACGCTGGAATGCCTTTAGTGGCTTTATTATTTAATCATCATGCAGAGCCAGTGCTCAGAGAAAAGCACACATTTGGAAATGGAATTCCTTTAGTCATAATATACAGAATTAAGTGTTTACAACATAATGGCAAAGTCATCAAGTTTTTATCTGAAACAGAAACTCTTCGTGTGTTTTACTGTCTGCGTTGGGGAAAGGTGTATTGCTATCAATTATTGCAATTTTAGTCTCATAATATTATCTGATGTCTGTTGTTTTACTGGATTTGGAAGCAAAATGTAGGTTTAACTGGTGTTTTACCTGCTTAAACTTTGGCTGTACTGTGATTTATTCAGGCCTCTACTCTGAGCTGTGCGGGGAACACTGCTCTGTAAGAAGTGCGGTTCTGGGAGGGGGATGTTAATGGAGCTCTAAAGGTGCCTAAATGCCGTTAAACTTCTGCTGAAGCCAGGTTCTGTGTGAAGCTTCCATGCTGATTAGTTTATCCCAGAGAAAGAATCAGTTTTCTTCCTGAAAGGCATCGCAAGTCCTGTGATCTTTGCAGAAGCCCTCACAGAGAGGCTTTCCTTGCAGCACATCTGAAGATTAAAACAATTGGCTTCTGCAGAAACAACGGGGAACGTTGCAATTCCTACTTAAAAGCTTTCCTTGCCTTTCTCCAGTCCAGTAACTTGAAGGCAAAAGGGGATGTTCAGCCTGGAAGATGCTGACAGAGGAGGATGTGTGATGAGAGAAGGTGCTCCAGGGGTGGAAATGATTTACTGATGGTAAACCCTCTGAGCCTTTTTGGGACATCACAAATGCAAGCAGCAGATCGTGCCCGAAGGCCTCGGTCCTTTTGGCTCTAATTTGGATGAGGAAAGTGAAGTGATCAGCAGTTTGTCCTCAAAGGCTTTTAGTTTTAAAATGAAACCGTATTTTCTCTGTTTCTTTTAGCTTTGCCAGTGAAGAAGGGAGGGAAGAGGATTCCCCTGCAGCCCATGGGAAGGAGCCACACAGGAGCAGGTCTTTTCCAGACGATTTGTGGCCCGTGGTGAGGAATCATGGCAGAGCAGGAGAAAGAAAAGTGTGAGGAAAGGAGGAGCAGAGAGCAGCTGTAGTGGACTGGTCACAGCTCCCATTCCCCATCTCCAGCACCACTCAGGGGTGATGTGGAGCCCTGGGAAGGAGTGGGAAAGGTGTTGTTTTAACCTGGTTTTATTTCTCATGAATTAAGTCTGTTCTTATTGGAAAACAGTTTGATTTTCCCTGAGTCCGTTGTTTCCATGACAATAATTCCCAAGTGATCTCCTTGTCTTTGTCTCATGGCCCTGAACAAACCCCTTGTGCCACCGAACGCGGAGGAGATCTGCTCAAGGCTCAAAGCTCTCACCTGTTCCCAGGGTGAGCAGAGGGATGGAGCAGCTGTGCTGGGGGGAAAGGCTGGGAGAGCTGGGATTGTTCAGCCTGGAGAGGGGGAGCTCTGGGGTGAGCTCAGTGTGGCCTTGCAGGGCCTGAAGGAGCTGAAAATAAACATGGAGAGAGACTGGGGACAAGGGATGGAGGGACAGCACACAGGGAATGGCTTCCCACTGCCAGAGGGCAGGGATGGATGGGATCTTGGGAAGCAATTGTTCCCTGGGAGGGTGGGGAGGCCCTGGCCCAGGGTGCCCAGAGAAGCTGTGGCTGCCCCTGTATCCCTGGCAGTGTCCAAGGCCAGGCTGGACACTGGGGCTTGGAGCAGCCTGGGGCAGTGGAAGGTGTCCCTGCCATGGCAGGGGTGGCACTGGATGGGCTTTAAGGGCCCTTCCAACCCAAAGCATTCCAGGATTCTGTGATTCCCCAAACGGATCCCTGTAAATCAAACACTTCTGAACTGTGGAGTCAACTGGGCACCACGTTCTATAATGAATAGAAAATGTTAAAAGACACAGGTGGAATGGGGGAGATAATAATGTTAAAAAAAAGCTGCTGGAACTTGAAATAGTGAGCTTTTCATGGAATATAAATGCAGTGTGGAGGGGGACAGCCTTATTCTCACTCCATGAATTTGGTAAAAAATAGAAAAAGAAATTCCTTTATATCAAAAATAATGAAAACATTCCAGCTTGAAAGCATTGAGAAAATGTAGAATTGTTCGCTTGGATTCCCAGAGTCTAAAACGTTCTCTTTTTCCTTTTATTCCTCTAGTCCTGAACAAAAACCCCTTCACTGCTATCTTGGTAACTTTTTCTGAAATAGGAGCTGCAGCTTTTCCCTCCTGTCAATCAACCAGGATCAGGAAAAGTACCACAGCAACAGAGGAGAGGCAAAAGAGATGGTGCTGCTCATCTGAAATGGGATTTTTTCTCTGTACGCACACGATTGCAACTTCTGGAAGATTCTATCCCTAAAAACTCAAATAAACATTGCAGAGCCAAATTCTACCTCCTCCATGAGGCCTGATAAGATCATACTCCTCAAATGAGGTTCCGTTGCATTTTTCATGCTTTAGACATGATTTATGAGGAAATTACCGTCATCTGTCATCCGGAATGTTCCTAGAGGGCACAATAATCATGGCTGTCAATTACTCTGCTGCTGCCTTTTGGAGATTTGTGGAATATATGAATTTTGTGATCCCCTGAAGATGACAGCACAATTGTGTCCTTTTTAGGACTGACTAACTACCCAACTATCAACAAGCGTTAAATGTAGGGACAAACCCACTCCCGCTGAGAAAGTTTGTGGATCTCAGTAATTAAATTGTTGTATCATTGTCCTATATAACATAACCACAGGAAAAAAAAAAAACCAACCAAAAAAAAACCAAAAAAAACCCCCAAAAAACCCCCCACAACCTCTCAGTTAATTTGTCCTGAGATGCTTCATAAAAAAATTGCATAATTTGAATCAAAGCTGGATGTGTTGTACTGTGTTCTGTCTGTAGTGGAAGGTGGATAAGGGGGGTTGGATGAGATGATCATTAAGGTCCCTTCCAATCCAAAGTTTGCTATAATGCCACGATAGCAAGCTTTAATTCTTTAATTTTTTTGCGTCTTCAGCGTGAACGTGATTTCTTTTCTCACTCCCACAATTTGATCAAGAGTTTCAAAGGCAATTATTACATTTAGGTGACAGGACCTCCTGGGCCTCTTTCAAAGCCCCCCACTTTGATTTTGAGTGCAGGAAAGACAAGCTCCCCCGCAGCCTTTTTGGATGCTCAGCCTCAGTGAGGAGTCGTCAGACTCCACAGGAGCTGGAAATGCTCAGCCCCTCCGTGGAGAAATCCATCTCATTCCCGGTGGAGCCTCCAGCGCAATCCAAAGGCCAGCGGATTCAACTGAACCGTCTGATCCCTCGTGTTCCCAGCGGGAATTGAGCGAGGCCCCAGGCCGTCACCAAGGTGTGGTGGCATTTAGCCACGGCACTCGTTAGTTTGGAGAGCACCTGAACCGCTCTGACCTTCCTCACACGGGCCACTCGGCCTTTTCCACATCCAGAAATCCCTTTGTAAGGAAGGCATTTCCATCCTTTCCCCTGCAGCCCGACTGGGGAAAGAAATCCGATGTCGGGAAAGAAACACCCGAGCGTTTGCAAACATCGCCTTTGGTTTGCAGGGGGAAATCCCGAGCCTGGGGGTGCTCACCGGAGCCTTTGGTTCGCTCATGCTGATGGAGAGGAAGGGTTTTGTGGGAGCCGTGTCCCTGTTTTACCACTGGGGTGTAGGAGAGTGTTATCCTAAGGCGCTCAGCCTGGAATGCCCGGTGCCAGCTCCTGCCGGAGGAGTCGGGATGCTCTGGGAGCAGCACTAATGGGAGCTCTGTGCTGATTGCCTTGTTGATTGAAAACTTAATTAGGGAGAAATAGCTATCTCTGTCCTGTGCATCTCTGTTTCGTTCTTGCTCCTCGCTGTACAACATGAACACGTTCATGTCCAAACATATGTGTATATGTGGTGATTAAAAAAAGTAGCCAGTTTTTCCGTCGTGACAGTCTCTGTCACGGGTTTTGTTTGATTTATTTTTTCGCCATAAAAGTACTTACATAACAGCCTCAACTTAAATGACTTCTAAAACAAGTGGATTATTTTTAATCCCTCCAGTCTGCTAAAATTAGACCTGTACTGCAACACGAATCGTTTCCTAAGAAGCTTTATGGAATCAGAGAGTTGTTAAGGGTGAAAAATATTTTTATTCACCCAGTCCAACACCAGCCCAGCACCACCACCGTGTTCACCACTAACCCTTGTCCCCAGGTGCCACCTCCATATGATCTTTGAATATTCCAGGGATGGGGACTCCACCAGTGCCCTGGGCAGCTGTGCCAAGGCTGGACAGCCCTTTCAGAGATCATTTTTTTCCCAATATCGAACCTGAGCCTGCCCTGGCCCAGCCTGAGGCCGTTCCCTCTCCTCCTGTCCCTGTTCCCTGGGAGCACAGCCCGGCCTCCCCGGCTGCCCCCTCCTGTCCGGAGCTGTGCAGAGCCACAAGGTTCCCCCTGAGCCTCCTTTGCTCCAGCCTGAGCCCTTTCCCAGCTCCCTCAGCCGCTCCTCATCAGATTTTTCCTCAAGTGTGGCGTTACCACCCTGGAAAACAATTGTGCTTTCTTTTGGAGTTGGCCCCTCAGGTGATCAAACACGAAAATGAAACCCCAAAACCTTTCTTCTCCCCACCCCTCTCCAAACATGTTGAAGAAGCTGCTGGAAAGATTCCCTGTTGTTTGATTCAGAAGTTTTATTTTGAGGGTTGAAGGTTTCTCCGTTCCCGGATAAAAATGACATTTTGCATGGTTCTAAACTCCATTATCCTTTAGAGGCAGCAGCTGCTTTGGTGTGCGGTCACCTTAACTTAAAAAAAAATGAGCGGAGCAGATGAGTTCTTAAATCCCAGTTAAATTTAACTCTGCTTTTGGAAGTGTCAGCTTTAATTAATGAGTAAAGAAGAGTAAAGAGACAATCCCATGTTTTTCTCTAAAAAGATGAAGTACAAATACAATTGCTTTTCTGTTTTTTTACTGGGTTTTTTTCCCCCTTTCACCTATAATCTTGTTTATTTCCAAAACTTCCCGGACCCAAACAAGTATCCTGAATATGGAAATAATGGACTACTTAGTGTCAAGACTACAAAAGGTCCAGTTTCTTCAAAAATAAAAATAAAGCAGCTGACAGATTAATTGTAGAGTTTTCTTTCAGACTGTGTGATGACAAACCTTCCCTAAGAAGCTTAGGAAATTATGCTGATTTATCTCCGAAGTTTTGATTTGGTAGAAACAACAAAAAGAAAATAAAACCCAGAGTTTGTGTCTTTACACATCAGAAATCATTTTTCCATAAAGAACTTTTCCATAAAGTTCCTGTTTCACTGTCTGAAAAAGCAGGTGGGGATAAACTCTTGCCAAAACAAGCGATGGACTATTTTGCCAATATCAAGTGACCAAAATTTTGTCATTAATTCAAACCCCTAAATTACGAAAGAAGTGAAGGCAGAAGGAAGAGCACAAAGCAGGGCAGATGGGATGCAAATGGAAGTTGCTGGGGTTAAGGAGGAATTTAAGGAAGGAAAAGCCAAAGTGGGGACTTGGGAGCTGCTTTCATGTGGGGCTGTGACGGGAGCAGCACCTCCCACGGCCAGGGAGCGCCCAGGGATGCCCCTTTGATGTCACTGAAGCCTCGTCCTTCCTGCTGGGGCTAGAATTCACGATACGGGAATTACTGATGGTGAGGTCACTTCTATTTAATAACTGGATTTTCTAGGTACTTCTGTGTAATAACTGGATTTTGGGTTAGGGTTCCAGCCTTCAGTATTAAAAAGTTTTCCTGAGATCCAACCTCTGTATCCCTTGCTGCATTTTAAGCCTCAGAGCACTGTGATTTTGCCCTTTTTTTTTTTCCATTTCTGTTGCTTTTCAGGTATCTGAGGACTTGTATAATTTTATTATTATACATCCCTTCAGTCTTATTTCCAGACTAAAGAATTCTCATTCCTTCTTTCGGCTGCTGACAGGAATTTATATCCGTAGCAGTGAAAAAAGGGAGGACTTTCAAACTATCTCTTTGGAGCATAAATTTCAGTGCTTGCCATAGATTAAAGTTTCTAATTCAGCCAGGGTTTTCGACACCTGCCTCTAAAAAAGGTCCTCTTGCTTCTGGAGCCATCGATTCCACCTGTGACACTCGGCTGTGCATTGATTCATAGACTCCATTAAGAGGATTTTACAGGAATGTTTGCGCGGCACATGGGAGAGAAACCTCCAGATGAATGATTTATCCGGGGCTGCTGCAAAGAAATGGCAATGAAACCTCCAGCACGGGCCTTTAACAGAAGGGGCCTAATTATGATTTGTGCAATTGCTAATAAATAATGGCGTGAGCTGGGAGCCTAAATCTTGTGCTTCTCGGGCAATATCAGCCCTTGCATATTTATATTTCAGGCCACCCACTGTGGTCCTTAGACCCACGGTGCTGGGGCACATATATTACATGTTCATATTTTAGATATATTTACTGGGTTAATGTCATAGATACGGAGTGTAATAAATTTTATCCAAGTGTTGTTGATGAATGCTGATTCAATAACAGGAAAGCAAGTGCAAGGATAGTGCAGCTTGTCTTTATCACTAGGAATACCACAAGGGGAATTTCAGAAAATTCTGATTGCCCCTCACTGCATAAAATTCAGAGTTGTTTCTGTGCAATCAGACATCAAAGGCCGCAGAAGAAAATTCCTTAATTTTGACCTTATGGGTTTAATGATTGTTTGTTCCGTGTTTTAAACGGCTGTTGAACTTTACAGCCCTTGCTTTCTCTGAATTTACATCATTCCTTCCACATCGTGACCCTTTTAGTTTAAAACTGTGCCAGAGAGACTGATCCAGAAACGTGGCGGGGTTCCCTCGGCTTCCCCCCCGATTTCTGGGCGATGGTGCAAGAAGTGACGCGTTGTGACGAACCCAGGCACTGCTGGAAATTCCGCAGCACCTCCAGCTCTATCCCAGGCTCTTTGCTTCAAAGGGGACTGAGGGCTCCCGGACAGGGATTTAGTGAATCAGCAAAATGGTTCTTAACAGCTTCCAAGTGGGCTTAGGAGTGAGTTGCTGTGTCTGGCACCCAATGGCATCCGGAAGAGACTTCTACTCTTTCGGAGTCTGAAAGCGCTCCACACATACACACATGTATATACGAATGTCCTATTTTTACTGCGATTTGTGGATAATAAATACAGAATTTCCCTTAACACCTGAACAGCAGAGAACCTGAACGTGATGAGTAACTGGGCTTCCTTCCCCAAGGAGCACCAAGCTGAAAACTGAAAATGATTTGCCCACCTCGTCCCTGGCAGCACTGGAAAAGCTGTGGTGGGCATGGGGTCAGGACATTTTCACTGAGGAAGGCTCTCCAGCACACTGGGAACTGTTTCCCTGTCCCCATGCCCCTCCAGAAATCACCTCTGGCAGGGAGTGTTGGCCCTTTTTGACCATCGTGACCTCAGCGCTGGAGTTGTGAGTGGATTCCTGCAGCCCCCAAACGATCTCGGAGCAGCTGGGTTTCAGTTTTCAGACCTGCACCACGGAAGTCTCCGTATTCCAATGTATCCTAAGCCTTTGGAGACAATGTCTCAGGGCTGGGAGAGGGGGAGAGGTATCACTGGTTTGTGGTGAGCTCCACCTGGATCGCTGGAAGCATCACTTTTGACCAAATGGTGAAACCATTTCAACCCTGTGAAAGAAATGGAGTCCAAAACTCTGCTTAGAGCAGTGCCAGACTCAAGGGTTTATTTTCAGATTTAATTTTCCTCCAGACAGCCCCCTCTGGTAGTCAGTGTGATGAGAGGAAAAGCCAAGGGAGGTTGCATGGGGATGGGGTCAGATTGCACTTTGCAGGTCCCGGCAGCTGATCCTTGCACTTGGAACATTGTCCTTTCTAGATTGTCCTAGAAAGTCCAAACAAAAGAAAATTTGGGCCCCTGAGCTCCAACCACGTTTCCTTGTGTGAACTGCAGTACTTCCAGCATCACCCATGGAGCTCACCTGCTCCTCCACCCTATCCTAGAGAGCACAAGCCCTGGGTTTATGGAAGAGTGGAGGAATTCCCGATTTTCACTCCTTTTGGAAGTCATTTGATTGCAAGGAGGACAACACAGACAGGGACAACAGACCCCAGTTTCTGGGGCTGCTCTCAGGCTGCTGCTGTGTCTCACCCAGCTCTGCTTTGTGCTGTCAGAGCTGAACCTGCGGCAGCACCGCATCCTTGCTAGGCAGCTCCACCTGGAGCTGATGGATCCATTTTCCTTCAGCAAAAATGTCGATAGGATGTTCAGTCAGACCCCTGTGTTCCCTTCTTTATATAAAAAAGTGCTTCTAATACTTGAACACCTCTGAGGCTGAGATGATTAGCCTGCTATAAACTTAGAGAGCCCTCTAGACAGAGAGAGCTATTCAGGGCCATGTAAATCCAGCAGCACAGCTGAACTAGCTCAATATTTTGGAATGCCATGATGTATTTGGAGAAAATTTTAATTCCGTGCAAGATAGTTCTTTTCAAACTCCTGGGCAGGAATGAGTCTCCAGGGGCCAGAGCTGCATTTATTACCAGCCCTTTAAGGGCCTTGTCTGATTCTACACGCCAGCAAAAAAAGAGCAAAATATTGATGAGTAGGCAGTGCAATTCCCTCTCCAGAGCCTTGTGGTCAAATTAATGGAATCAATGCACCGCAAACCAGCAATCCCTTTGTCATATTGATGTCACTTCTGTAGCATTTCCCTATAAGACAAAGTGCAGCCATTAGAACGTGGCTGTACCTCACGGGCACATCTACGACATGGAAGAGGATTTTAAATCACCTTCCCCTTCTTGGCTTTGTATTTCCTGTTTGGAAAGCCTGTGGCCAGAACAGATAAGGAGGGTAAAGGGCAGGAGCAATAGGGAAGGGTCTGTGCTGGTGTGGCGGAGAGCTCAGCCTTGCATTTCCACACTCACAGAATCCCAGACTGGTCTGGCTTGGGAGGGACCTCAAAGCCCATCCAGCCCCACCCCTGCCATGGGCAGGGACACCTTCCACTGTCCCGGGCTGCTCCAAGCCCCAGTGTCCAACCTGGCCTTGGGCACTGCCAGGGATCCAGGGGCAGCCACAGCTTCTCTGGGCCCCCTGGGCCAGGGCCTGCCCACCCTCACAGGGAAGGATTCCTTCCCAAAATCCCAATTAACCATGCCTTCTATCAGTGTGGACCATCTTGTCCTGTCCCTCTATCCCTTGTCCAAAGTCCCTCTCCAGCTCTCTTGGAGCCCTTTTAGGCACTGGAAGGTGCTGTGAGGTCTCCACAGAGGCTTCTCCTCTCTGGGCTGAAATGCAGAGAGCGAGGATGCGAAAGGATCTAAAAAGCGTCTCTGGTTTAAAATATTTGCCGTCATCTGCCAAGTGTCAAAGCTCCATGCTGGTATCAGCGTGATAAAGATATCTCCTGCCTGTCCTCCTTCCTGCCATGCCTCGTTGTCAGGATGGAGGAGGAACTGAAACAACTTTTTTTGGATCACCAACAGCAAAGTAGTTTAATTTATTCCGAGCCCCAAAATAAAGCTCTCTGAGGTCCTGTGCGTGCAGGGACCCAGCACAGCGAGTCTGAGCCATGCCTGTGTGCCAGACAAAGGTGATTAATGCAAGAAGCTGCCCGATGTGCTAATTTAATTAGAAGATGAGCACCCTGGTTTCATACAGGGCTGGATCCATTCCTGTGCTCCCAACTGATGGGAGAATGTTGTAATCTACTCAAACCACGGCACAGACTGAAATCCTCCCAAACTCTGTCATTAATATCACTCCTAGTGAATCCTCTCCTTTGATAGACTCGGCTCCCAGTGATTTACCCAGAAGAAAAAGTGTTTTGACATTAGATTCTGGAAAACTTGAGGCTCGGGCTAGAGTTTGACAAGTGAAAAGCACTGGGAGTGGGATTCATTCATCTTGCACTGAACAGTGGATGGCTCATGGCTGCGTGGGATTAAAAATAGAGGGAAGAAATTAACTTGCTTTACGGGTTGTTATCGTCTGTGAGAGTGTGCTTTCCTCGATTGCTTTACCATTCACCTTAAACAAACTGGAAACTTCTCATGCCCTGCAGTATCACAGCAAAAATCCAGTTCTCTGGTAACTTTGCCACCCTTTCTCTCTGAGTGAGCCCAGCTTGGCCAGCCTGAGTTCATTCTGCTGCTCTTGCTCGGTTTTCCTCGTGCAAGGACTCTTCTCAGGGCCCCGTGGTGCGCAGAGCAGGGCTGTGCCAAAGGGCTAAAGCAGGCAGAGACGCTGACCAACAATCATTAATCTTGTGACGAGTTTCTCGGGCAGAACAGAAAATACCTGGCGGTGGCTGTGCTCCCTGATTTATTTTCTGTGCTAATGAGATCCAAGGGCTGCTTCGTGCAGCCCTCAGAGTTGGATTCATGGGGAAAATCTCCATGGCTGAGATTGCGTGGGGCCGTGGCAATTAAAAATGTATTGTTTAGCTGGCGTAAAGTCACTAATTAAAGAAAGTAAGGGCTAAGAGATGAGTAAAGCCCGTTTTTAAGGATTCCTTCAGAAAAAGAGGAATGTTTTTATCTCTGTTTGCAGTCATCCTACAGCCAAGGTCACAAAGCTCCTGAGGAAAACAGCTCGACAATAACAATAACAGCAGAAAAAACTGATAATGTTCAATGAATGCTTAACATATTTTAAAAATAAGCCCTCAAAATAAACCAAAAAGACGTTTTCTAAACCACCCAGGAAGCCTGAGGGTTAATGGGATTAGAGATGGGAGTGATAGGATTAGTGGCTTTGCCTCGGTAGCAGTGTCACTCTCTCCATCAACACAGGTTGTGAGCAGGGAATCGGGTACTGAGTATTCCCAGGGACCAATTCCCAGCCAAACTCTGCTGGAATTGCAGGCACTGGGGATTCACACGCAGCGAGGGAGCCAAAATGAACCAGAGCTTTATAATCCTGGTGTGAGATAATTGAAAAAAAAATATTTCCTTATTGGACAGGTGGCCTTTGGGACGGATTTTAACGGTGATGGTGGTGGCAGACAAAGGGGTTTTCCTGTTTTAGGCTTTAGATGGATTTTGCCTTCATTCCAGACTCCATAGATCCCTTCGTGGTCAGCAATTGTGGCTCAGGGATCCATCCCAGGGGGCTGCACGTGGCCTCCGCCTGGAATAGCACCTGCAAGGAATACAGGAACCAGAGCAGGTGTGGAACTGCTGCAAGGGTGCCTTGGGTCACCCTAAAATACAGATCAAGAGAGGAAAACTGCCCTGATCTGGCAGAAACGGAGGGCAAAAGCTCAAAAACCGCATTAAAATCCAGTCTAATCGATAATCTAAATCATTTATGGGTGTAAATATCTGTCTCATCAAGAAAACTTTAAGGACTTATCACTAAGTCTATAAGGAATTTGAGTATTTACTAAAGAATACGGAGCTGACTTGCACTTCTGAAAAATAGAAGTATTCTTTTTATATAAATACGTATATGCACATGTATTTTATACGAGATTTTTTCCTATAGGTTTCAGTCTCCAGTGCTTTTTATTCCACCATATACAAAACACATGGAATAAAAAATATACATTTTTCTGCCCAGGAGTCCAAGTTGGTTTATTTAAGTGTAAAGTACCAGTAATGCCAGACTTTTTCCTGGAAGCCACCTATTGGATTGGCAGGGGGTGTCAGAGAGTGGTTAGCAACCAGCGACCTCTATTTTGGGAATTCTGCTTAACATCAGCCTAAAAGGGCTGGGATCTTCCCATTGCCATCTCTTTACTTGGCTGTGAAATGTGTCATTTCTCTGTGACTGCCTGTCCCCAGTCAGTTTTTGGGGACTGACGAACGAAGGAGTCCCAAGTTTGGGAGAGGTAAGGAGGAAGATACGTTGTACAGGAATGACAGGAAGCTATGGTTACATTTGACGTTATACCAAGGCAGAAAGGTGATTCTCTGATGTTGTTAATTTGGTTTGCTCACTGATTTGTTGTTCATTTCTAACCCCAGCAGCTGATGTGTGGGGAATGGCTGGTGTTATTTAGGAGTCTCATGAACAAACTGCAATTCAAAACTGACCTGCTTTAGCTCCTTCTTTCCCAGCTGGGCTTCCCTGACCTCGAGGAGCCCCCAGAGTGAATAAAAGCAGCTTTACAGTTTGCTAAGTTACCCATGGTAACTCAGCCTTGCTGTGGAACTCAGCCGCTCCTCTGTGTTCTTTTCCTTCTTCTGTTTTTCGAAGGGATATCAGAATTTTGGCGGCCCAAGGGGACAGCAGCAATGGATTGGCCAGGGTGAAAGCTGATCAGCTCCTCAGGGGGGAAAAAAACCAGATCTGTACTTGTCAGAATGGCAAAAGAAAAGATTTTTTCCAAGCTTTTTGACATCCTGGGTATCCTCTTGGTTTCTAATCCCACCGAAATCAAGCGGAGCCACGTACTTAGGGAAGTTTTAAATCTGTGCCCACAGGGGTGATTTTCACCCCCTGGATTTGTTCAAACAAAACCGAGTTTCCCTTGAACAACTCGTTCACTTGCCTGGATTCGCTCCCTCACGCCTTCCGAGAGGCCCGGGATGGGGCAGCGGCGTTCGGTGCGATCCTCTCCCTGCACTTCCTTCGTCTGCTCCTTGCTGCAGTTTCTGCCAGCGGGTCTCAAAGGCTTCACTCCTGCTCGAAACACGGAGCCTGAAGGACTCCTGACACGGCTCCATGACCTGGGCGGGTTTAACAAGGATCGTTATCGTTCCGGGGACATGGATAATTGCAGCTCCATCCCAGGCACAAAGCCCTGGAGGTTGCAGCCCGTCCAAGGAACGAGTCCTGCCCTCCTTGCCCGAACCATGGTGAAGTGAGCGATTCCTCCCTTGCTGACTCCAGCACGGAGTGAAACCAGTCAATAAATAATTAGCTGCATGAAAGATGAAGCGTCTTCCCTTTTCTGAGCATTACAAGCGTTTCTGAGTGTTGCTCCTCTACGAGATGCCATTCCAGAAGCATTTAATGAAGGCAGGATGAAGGAGTAGCAGCTGAATGCCGCTTTTTTTCTGCTTTAAAATAGACATTCAGTTTCTTTTTACCTCTCACTCATGTCCATACATCATTTTGCCTCGCTGCTCCGACCGTGCAACTCTGGAAACTGTTCTCGTTGCTTTTAACCTTCCTATCACACAATTCCAAGATCTATTGTATCAAAGACGCTACATAAAAAGGCAAATTAAAATTGAATTGCGGTAAAGCTCCTAAGAGAATTCTGTGCACTTCAAAGAGTTTACAGCTAAACGCTTGATGCGGTGGGAATGGACAATTAAGTGCAGGGAATCAGTATTAATGTGCTGGTTTGTGTTAAGTGGTGAATACGCGATTATGTGTATTTCACTGGGGACCTTTAATTGCAAATAATAGTGCTGGGTCATAGATGTGTTCCAATGCGTGGAAAATCTGCTTTCCTGCGAGGTGGAATGGAGGAATCCTTACTTGGCACGCACAGTAAGGAATTGTCTGGCAATAACGCTTCAAACAACCACTACTTTTATGTACCTTTTTGTTTTCAGATCTCTTTTGGAAGAATTTGATAATTGGAGTGGAAGTAAAGCTGTTTGGAGGAAGTGGGGTGGCGGGAATTGGTCTCTCCTCCCAGGGAACAAGTGACAGGATGCAAGGAAACAACCTCAAGCTGTGCCAGGGGAGGTTTAGGTCGGATATTTGGGAAAATTTCATCACGAAAAGGGTGGTCAGGGACTGGAACAGGCTGTCCAGGCCAATGGTGGAGGCACCATCCTTGGAAATGTTCAAAAAGACAAAGAATTTAGGCAAAAAACTTCTTGGACTTCTATCAGCATAAAATTTTATTATTATTGCTCTTATTAATAAGAATAATGATGTTTTAAAGGAGGTGGATATTATCATTTCAGTCATTCTAACACAGCCTTTGTCTGAGTAGTGGAAATTAATACAGCTGGACTTTGCCCAAAAATAATAACCTGACAGTTCCTGGATTTAGTGATTCTTTTGGAACAAATCCTCATTTTCAAACTCAGAATAGAAGGCGGTTCTGTGAGTTAGTCAGGCTGTAATCTCTATCCTAGCGGGATCTGCAGTTCAGAAAGGCCAGGTGGGGAACGCCGCTGCCTTTCCAGAGGTTCCCGCTGAGGATAACAGCAGTAATTACCCTCGGGATATCTATGCCCATCTCAAGTGCACCAATTAGTGACACTTGAGCCTGAAAGGAGCTGAAATTCCTTGCTGGCAAATGGACCTGTTGCCAGACAATGGGAACCTGTTTGTGTTTCCCGGCCAGTTACAGACTTCCTTGGGTAATTAAGATCCTTATCCGTGTCTGGAGCCCTCACCCACAGCTGCCTTGGTGTGCCTGGGAAAGGGAAAACGTAACGCAGAGCTTCTGCGTTTGCTCTTTGCCCTGAGATAAATGTCTCTGGTATGAAATTCGGGGCACTGAGCACGTGTTTGGAGACTGAGCTCAGGAGGGAATCAGGACAACCCTTTGTGGAGGTGCCTCTGGAGGTGCCTCTGGAGGTGTCTCCACATCTTCCAGGTGTGATTGGGAGCCAGATACAACGCGGAGCTCTTGAGCAGAATGTTAGAATAAAACAGCATCCCAGAAGGGCTTGGGATGGGAGGGACCTTGAAGATCATCCCATCCCATCTCCTGCCATGTGCAGGGACACCTTCCACCATCCCGGGGTGCTCCACCATCCAGCTTGGCCTTGGGCGCTTCCAGGGATCCAGGGGCAGCCCCAGCTTCTCTGGGCACCCTGAGCCAGGGCCTTCCCACCCTCTGACACCACCCAAGACATCCCAAACCATTCCATGATTTCGGGGATCTGCTGAAATTCAGAAAAAAAGAATTGGAAATATATATAGAAAGCATCAAAAGCAACATGGGTCGTCAAGTCAATTAGCTATTTGACTAAGCTAATTAATTTAATGATTTTTAAAGGGCTGTAATACGACACAGAGCTTTGGAAGGGGCGTGTTCTTCCTTTCAGAATATCAGCGAGTGATCAGCCCCCAGGAGAAAGGCAGGAGCTCCCCCAGGCCTAGGGAGTGGTGCTGTAATTGGCAGTAAAAGACATTTCCCCATGGAAGGGGGGGAATGCGAAGCGCTCCCAGTCCTGTCCAGCCTCACAAATCCCAGAGGGGAAAAGGCAGGAGATGAGCCAGGGATTTTCCACCTTTTCAGTCAAGAACCTCAAACGTGTCTGTTCGCAGCCCTTATCTCCAGACCCCCACACCACCAGGCAGGTTTAACGCAAACCCTTCGGTTTTGTTTCTCTAATGGACACGAAGGAAAATCTGCAGGACGGAACCAAAGAAAGCCTTCCTGACTTTGCATGTGAGGTGTATTCCTCCCACATCAGCTGCACGGGCAGCTGTGCAACAGATCCGTGGGGAAAAGCGAGCGGTGAGCTCTGGGAATTCGGTGCAACCAACCGGTGGGTGATGCACCAGTAG
This sequence comes from Dasyornis broadbenti, assembly GCA_013397935.1. Classification (NCBI taxonomy): domain Eukaryota; kingdom Metazoa; phylum Chordata; class Aves; order Passeriformes; family Dasyornithidae; genus Dasyornis; species Dasyornis broadbenti. Next base: position 21,102 of record VZRN01000688.1, on the reverse strand, counting down.
CAGATCGCTAAAATGGAGCACCACAAATCAGCAACGCGTGAATTCCCGGGCAACAAATCCCTTCTCGGCAGGGGCACCTTTGAAGTCGTCGCAGCGAGTTAAATTCCGGCTCCTCATGTGCTCCAGGTGGGAACCAGCAGATTTCCCTGCAGCTGGCCCTGGGTTCTCCCTCAGGTGCAGATTTCCTGCCCCGCCCTGTGCCCTCGCTCCATCCACACCTTGCCCAGCAGAGCAGAGGGGTCAGGACAGGGAATTACCTCTCCATCCAGGCTGGAATCCTGACCCGAGTGAATCAGGGAATTGCCCCTGCAAGGCTCAAGAACGAGATAATTTGAATTCTAGTCTGATGTTAAGCCTTTGAAACAGTGCAAGATGGAGTTAAACTGGGATACATTCTGGATTCCTCCTTTTCCTTTGTGTTTCCTCCTGACATCTACCTACTTAATTTTTCTTTCCTTAACAAATAGAGAAAAGAAAAAGAACCCTGAATGTGCCACAGTTTCTCTGTATCTTTGTTATGCTTTGTACGGTGCCACAGTAGGAAGACAGGTCCTTTCTTTCACATTAGCAGCCGTTTCTCCCTGTTGCAAGTGGAATTTAAAAGATTCATGTTTCTTTCCTGCGTTATTTTCATGATGACGATGCTGAGAAGGCTGTTGGTTTTTTTTTTTTTTTTTTTTTTTTTTTTAAATCTCTTTTAGATGGAAGGATATTGCTGAATAAGGAATCTCCANTTTTTTTTTTTTTTTAAAAACCTCTGCTTCACACTCCAAATATTCAATACACTCAGATTTTTATCCTAGGGTTTTATTTGTATTTACTGCGAGGTACATGTCACTGTGGGAAAGAGAAATGTGAATGGGGAGGCTAAATTGTGAATTATAACTCATTATTATGGGAACAGAGCTGTCCTGCATCTCTAGGAAAAAGGCAGAAGGAGGCAGTAAAGAAAAAGGGGAAAGTGAAATGAGGCATTTTAATTTTTTTTACCATTTTTTGGTTATTCCTGTGTTAGCTGCTGGCATTTCTTGCGGGTTTAACATTTGTGCCTTGCCTCTGAGTGCCAAGAAAACTTTCTTTTGGCTTGCCTGCCCTCCTTAAACATTTCCAGATTGGGAAAAGTTGCCTTTATGACAATACTTTGCTTTATGGCAACAAGATCATTACACTTTGATGTTGCTGCAGTAAAATTAGAGGATGTGATGAAGTTAAGTGCAGAAAACGTTACCAAAGCTGCATAAAAAGGTCATAAAAAACTGTCTTAATAGACACTTTACTGGAAACCTGAGGAGTGGGAGAAGCAATGGAAAATATGTTTTCCTTTTGGCTTATATGATCTAATTTCTCAAAACTGGATCGTATTTCTAACAGCACAGCCCCCATGCCTTTTACAGCTTTGATTTTCCTGAGTCTCCCTCCAAACAAGCTTAAACCTGGAAAATTCTTGATTTCACTCGAGTCCGGATGAACAGCAATCAACTGGAATGTTACCTGTGAAGTTTTGAGTGTTCAGATCCCACTATTTGAGAGCGATGAATGGATCAATTTCATCTACCCTTCCTAAACTGCATTTATGGTATCTGCAATTAAAAATAAAAAGGGGAACTCATTGAAAAAGTTCCTTGTAAGTGGCATCTGGTAATCAGATCCCGTTAAAAAAACCCCAAACTAATTTCAAAATAAACTCAGTTTTAGCACATTAAGTTTATCATTGATATTTGTCGTACTTATCTGAAGAGCAGATCCATTCAAATATCTCCAATTCCAGTTCCAAACCTTCCGGGGGTGGATTTGCTGCATGATTTGTAATTTTGCCCCTTGAGCTGCCACATTGTGAGGAAAAACTCTCGCACAGCTCCGTGGTTTTGCATCTGGCCCAGGCAGAGGAGAAGAAATGCAGACAAAACAAAGGGAAAAGATTGAGAAAGGAACTTCCTCCTTGACCAGCTGGGTGCCTTTGGTCTGAAAGGCTGCAGATTGACAAGACAAGAAACAGCTACAATGTCCCTCAGACAGGGATAAGTGGGTTTATTCCTTCTATAGTTTTGGGGTTTGGGGGTCAATATCCTTGAAAATGTAACTTATTTGTTCTACAGCAATTTTTTTTTTTAGCAAATAATATAAACAGAAGGAGGAAGGGAATGATATTAACACTCTGAGCCCTGGGGTCTGCTTCAGAGGATTCCTTTTGTCTGATACTTCAGGAATACTTCCATGAAGGATTTAAACCAGATTGACAAAAATAGATTTGCATCCTCAGGATCGTTCAAGGGAACACAGAGAAATACATATTGAGTTTAGAGTTGAAAGTTTGCGTTGTCTCCACGTTCATTGATCCCACCTACGTTTCTGCCTTACGTGTATCATATCATTCCAGGAGATAATTCTGAGAACATTTTTTGTTTCGCTTCCATCTGGGAGTAGGCACCGTGTGGCTGAGCTGACACTCTCAGCTCAATAATTAAAGTGATGTCCATTAAAGACCTGCAGGCTCGGGACACCTTTCCCCAGTCATGACAGTCAATCATTCCTGAGGGCAGCTCAACCTTTCCTGCAATTACTTTTCCCTGGATTAACATCTGCCCATAAAAAAGGCATTGCTGTCAGAGCTCAGCTGAGATGCTCTCGTATGGAGCTGGCGATGATTGAGAGCTCTGCATGCCGATGTAAAATGAAGTTTCCAGGAAAAAAAAAAAAAAAAAAAGGGGGGGGNAAAAAAAAAAAAAAAGAGATTTTCCCATTTCTTTACCCAAATCAGGATCTTTTTAAATCCGCTGGCGCTGGTTCAGCAGCGACGCAAAGATGGTGCTGTGGCACCGGACTTCTTGAAGTGCTCCCGAATCTTCTTCCAATTGCATCCAAACAAACACTTTGAGTCTCGAGAAATTAAATGCATTTTTACTGTTGCAAAAATGAGGTTTTATTTAGTTTGAGGACATTCCTAGAGCATTTGATGTGAAAATGTTTTGGGGCAAAAAACATAGAGTGCTATGAACACTCTATGTTATCTTTTCATTCTTTGAAATGTTGGTGAAAAATGGGAATTAGAAATGCTGCCTCTCTCCAAGAAGAGAAAGGAGAGAAAACTTTTTGGGTAATTTCTGCCACGGGCTTCTTGAACTTTTAAAAACTTTGCTGCTCTTGCTGTAATGGTTTTGTTTGGTGGTGATATGGATTGGAATGGCCAAATCCAGCCCTGCTTTTTCCCTCTCCTTGTGTCACACTCACCTGGATTCTGGAGAAGTTCCTCACAGAACCAGGTGAGAGTTGGAGTCTTCTCCCAGGGAACAAGAGACAGAACAAGAGGAAACAGTCTCAAGTTACGCAGGAGAGGTTTAGGTTGGATATTAGGGACACTTTTTCCATGGAAAGCCCTGGAACAGGCTGCCCGGGGCAGTGATGGAGTCAGCACACCTGGAAATGTTCAAAAAACACGCGGAGGTGGCACCTGGGGACATGGGTTAGCGGTGAACCAAGTAGTGGAAAAGCCAGCCTTTTCCAAGGTTAATAATTCTGTGATTCTGTGGTTTGATATTTATTTCTCTGGGAATAAGGACACCACCATCCTCTCTTTAACAGTAATTACCTAAAGGCCTGATGGCATTGTGCTTCCAAGCTCACTCTCCCTTCGTTGGGCAGGTTCCTTTTCCTAAAAACACCTCTGCTGAATGCAAAACAGCATCAATCTCTTACAGATGTTGCACCAAAAAATATTGAAAGAGAATGCAGAAAGCAAATTACCCTTGGCTAGAGGTGAAGCTCCCTTCTCTCGCAGCCACTCGGTGCTCCTCGGCTTGGGGTCTTTTCACCCAACTGCTCTCAAAAAAGGCCGCATAAAGTGAGGTGTCAGGGGGCTTCCTGCTGAGGTGGGCGTGAAAATGGATTTGAGACACAATTCCAAGCAAAATGAGGCCTAAACCAGCAAGAACACGTTTAGTGTGTGTGCTCGTGGTGGTGCATTCCCCGCGCCCTGTCCAGGCCGCGCTGTGTGCTCAGAAACGCTCCTTAGGCCTCGGCCTTGGAAACGACACCAGGGCTCGGCTCCTCTGGAGCTTATCAGAAACACCGTCTGCTCCCAGCCACTGCTAACGAGCTCCTGCTCTCCTTAGGAGCAGCCTTAGAAGATCTTTTCCTTGCCTGAACGGCATAACATTCCTGTTCTCACACTTTGGAAGAACACACCGACCCAGACTGTGGCCAGGATGAAGCTTTGTTACGATTAGGGCACCTCGGGGCCCTGTAAAGCTCCAAAGCTCCAAAAGGAGCCCCTTGGAGCTCTCCTGGGCTCTGCTGAGAGCAGACCCTCCCTCTGGGGGAGACACCTCTCAGAGGCAGCGAGCTCGCACGTTTGCTCTGCTTGGAGGGTCCTGAGCAAGGACGAGTCCCGGGCTGATCCCCTCCCTCCTCGAGGCCCTGACCCTTTGCCCTTTGTCGGGAGAGGCAAAGGCATCCCAGGGGAGGATTGCAGTGACCTCTGAGGGGAGCTGTCACAGGCGCCCTGCTTGCACCGACTGTCTCGCTCTGTGTGCATCCGTGTGCGCCTGTGCTACTGCAAATCGGAGACAATGCTGCTCTCTGAGGTCTTTAAGTACTTTACGGCAGTGCGAAGCCATTCCCCCTTGTCCTGTCACTCCTTGTAAAGAGTCTCCCTCCATCTTTCCTGTTGGCTCCTTCAGGCCCTGCAAGGCCACACTGAGCTCACCCCAAAGCTTCTCCTCTCCAGGCTGAACAATCCCAGCTCTGCCAGCCTTTCCTTCCAGCAGAGCTGCTCCATCCCTCTGCTCATCCTGGAGCCTCCTCTGCGCTCTCCCTCAGGTATTTGTGGTAACAGAGCTGTTTTGGAGAACGCCACAACCAGTACTTTAAATAGACCACATCAGTTTCGTTATCTGGCTGTTTCTGGAGGTGCCTTAGATGTGCCAGAGGGAAATGAAGAGCGAAAATGAGTGAAAACCCCAAATATATAAATGTGCATGGACAATACCCTGGCCAGTATAGGAAAGGATTAGGTGAGCAGGCTTGACAGAAGAACCATGGCTTGATTTGAAATGCATTTTCTCCTAGACTGGAAAATAATGAATCTTGTATGAACATTGCTGTTAAATAAGCAGCCTTTTGCTATTTCTCCATTGATAAAATAGAGATAGTGATCGTTATGCTTTATAAAATCTCCTGCAATCTACTACTGCTGTATAAATACACATATCTGTATGGAGATATGCACGTCTGTAATGATTGTAAATGAGCACGGCAGTAGATTGACATTTTATGCATAATATGTTTTCAATTTGCTTTCTTAAATGACTTAACTATGATGATGATCTGATGTGAAAGAGTCTAATGAACTGATGAGGGCCAGCATGACACCAAACCTATCAAAAATAATTACCAAGCCCTTCTATATGTGATAATAACTCCAGAATAATGTGACATTTCAGGAGCACTGCCATGCCAGTTCAGGAATTTCCACTCCACAAATGCATTTCAAATTGAGCAACGTACACAATGCATTTTTCAATTTCTTCCCTGATGAAATGAATCCTCGCACCTTTATTTCAGAAATCTACCTCCATACCTTGAATTACCGGTTGCCATCCAGGGCATTAATTTAAAAGAAGATGTAAAATCAGCGGGTTTTTTTTTTCTTCTCAGCATGTTTTTTAAAAGCTGCTTTGAATCTGGGCATGGAATGTTCTTATTTCATCCCCTGAAAAGCCCATTCCTGCAGGTGCAAACGGCGCTGCTTTATTCAGGTGTTGCTGCCATCCCTCTGAACAGATGTCACAGCTCCCCCCGTGTGCAGGACACTGGAGGCTCCCATATGTTCCGTGTCACTGCAAGCCTCTGATAAGGCAGTTTCTACTTTATTCTGATATCACTGGTTGGTGTTTCAAATGCAACTTGGTTGTAAATCTTGACATTATAAATAACAGCTCTAGCACACGAATTCTGTACTGATTTCCCAGTCTAGGAAAAAAACCCCAACCTTCGCAGCCTCCTGTTTGGTTCATCTGCAGCTTTGATCCCCACTAAACTCTTTTCTCAGAATGCTGGACACACTTCGGATATCATGCTGATGACTCCTCACTACTGTTTATTTGCCTTCGAGGCTACCTAAAGAATTGTATTTAAATTTAATCTGAAATTTACCAATTTGTCTCACCACTCAAAATTTCTCTCACATTTTGGTGTGATCTCTGCTACTGAACCGTGACAGTGGCAGTTCTGCTGCCCTGTCACCAGTTTTGTGAGGTCTGCTCTAGGAAAAAAATGTTCCATAAACAACTGAACATCCACTTTCCTAAGTTTTAGGGGGTTTATCAAACATTTATCCTCTCCTGTATCCCTTGAGGTCATGAATTCCACCGGAGCCCAAGCCACCACCGATCTTGGCATGTCCAATGTTAGTGAGCAATGGGTGTCTCTCCCCTGGACAAGGATCTCACCCCAGCGACCTCCAAGGATCTCCTGCGCTGCCTGCAGCATGTTGTGCCCCTTTCCCAGGATCCAGTGCTGTTGAGCCCTCCAGCAGGATCAGGAATCTCTAGAAATTTCCTCTAGGTGTAGGAAAATCTTCCAGGCTGCATCGAAGGAGTCGTGGAACCAAATTCCTCAAGAATTGTGTGGAAACCCCTGCATGGTTTTTCAGACTGGTGGCGTGAGGGATTTCAAACCGGGGGTGTTTGATACCTTAGGAGCAGCCTCAGGTTGAAAGAGCTTTCACTTCACAGGGAACTTGAGAACAGAAACAATAAGGCCAGTAGATTACTGCACCATTGTTATTGTTGTTGCAATTATTATTTACTCAGCTCCTTTCTAGGAACTGTCAGCTGAATATCCTCAGCTGTCAGATGACACTGGAGACCTGAAACGGACATTGGCAGCTAAATATTGAGGGAATAAACAAATAAATACCCAGTAGTAATTATGGGAGCAACTTCTTGCAGAAGGCTTCCCTCTGCAGACATCTCAGCTAGTTGGTCATTTCTGCTGCTTTAATTTCTGTGATTATGATAAGGCTGCATATGGTAAGTGGCTCCTGGCCGTGCTTCTCGTGCCCACAGCTGCTGGTAAGAACTCAGAATGAAGGAATCCATTTGGAAAATGAAGTGAAAATATGGAGGGAAGTGCTCCAGGGGCCCTGGCCTGGTGTGTGAGGGGAGGAGGCTGCTCCTGTGGTTGTGTGTTATTTCCCGGGCTCTCACTTGTGTTCATTTTCCGCTGATCTTTACAGAGCCTCATGCACTCCCTTGCAGATTTGGGTTTAGCCTGCTTGCTTTTGTAGATCTCTCACTTCTGCTGTGACCTGTGGCTGAAGGTTTCATGGACATCTGCTAAATGAGATTTTTCCAGTTGTCTCTCTTGTGCCTTTTCTTTTTCCTTCAAAGTTATTTTTTCCACTTGCTCTCAAATCTCAACCATGTTCTTCAGCTTTTTATACGTGTGGGTATTCAGGTTGAAATTTACTTTTTGCTTTGCAGAATTCTGTTTCTTTGCAATAAATGTCCTCAGCCCTCACATTTTGGATTCCTGTTGTAGCCACCATGTGATATTTGCCCCACCCCTTTGTATCTCAGTTAATTGCTGCACCGATCAGAGACTGTCACAAAATTCATATTTGCCTCTCTGAATATTGTTTCACACCTACAATTTTTTTTTGTTAGGGTTATATGGTTAGGTTAGGGCACTTTATTTTGCATGGGATTTTTTTTTTCTCCCGACTGGGTTGAAATTCAAGCAGTTCCTTCCTCGGGTGCACTTGAAATTTGAATATTTTAGAGCATCTTTTCTTCTCCTTGAAAGCAGGAGAACATCCCAGCGATTGCACCACCTTCCCTGGCATATGGAGCCCGGTGGCAGCTCTGTTAATTAATCTCTGTGTTATTTCTGGCTCCTTTCTTAGGGGTCTGATAAATAAGTGTGAAAGTCTCATCATCACAACACCCCAGCACTTCCAGCAGCACTTTTCCTCAGAGGCTGCTTTCCTCGAGTCTTTTACGCCTCTTCCTTCCTTTGTGCTCGATGTGTGAGGATTCTGCACGGAGCTGTGGTGGCTGCATTTCTTCCTCGCTGAGGAGAGTCTCGGGATCGAATTCTCCCCAGTTCTTGGCTCGTTTCCTTTGCTGAAGATCCGTGTTTGACCTGTCTTACATCCAAACCGTTTTGGCCCGAGGTTACCTGGGGGCTCTGCTTCCATTCCTGTGTCAAAGGTCTTCTGTAAAAATACTCTCTGATCTTGTTTCCAGGCTTTGGATGTTTTCATGGTGAAAAGTGCCCGGGAATCAGATCTAATTCCCCACGTTACATTGCAGCATCATTTAAGGATCGGTTTGCAGAAGTTTGGAGTGGTTTTTTCTCTATAATAGGAGATGATTCCCTACATACTGACTCAAGAAGAGAAGCAACAACCAAGAAACATCAAAGTAAATTGTTATCAGGCTGTGAGAGGAAATAAAAATCAGATTTACTTGCCGTGGGAGTAGTTTTCTAAAATAAGATCAAAATAATCCTGTGGATTCAGACATTAAGTGAAGCCTAGACAGGTTAAAGTCCATTTTTATATCAAATGACTGTTTTAAGGATGACCACTCTGGCCCATCATTGGGGCATTTCTCTCCCTCTAGGGTTTGCCGTTTAGGTGAGGTGCACACAGGGGGCCAAAGGATGGTTAGGAATGCACTCATCTCAGGAAATAACATTCTCCAGTTATTCTCAAAAAGGGTAAAATTCAGCTCTTGCTCCTGAGAGGTCAGTACGGGAACGGAAGAACCTCTGCCAACAACGTATTTCCTAAAAAAAAGTGCTAAGGATGATTGTATTTCTTCGGAGATGTTTTTGACACCAACGGCTGTTGCTGTCTCTGTTTCAGCAGGATGAAAATGGAAGGCTCGAGGCAGTGACTTGATGGCTGAAGGTTTCTCATCACGCTCAGGCAGGCAGTGGATGGAACACCTGATCAAACCCAGCTTTAACATTCCTGCAGCAGAAACATTTCTTTTCTTCTCCCACAGTTCCCACATCAAGAAAATCCCCCGACCTACTGAAAAGATTAGAGCTCCAAAAATCCTTTTCTTTAACCCACAGTGACACTCAGGCTTTTGTTAGGTGACACCGGCTCTGTCAGAGACATTCCGTGTCAGTTTTGGAGCGTTTTTGAAAAATACAGACTGTCCAGTTAATTATTAATCTTTAATGATTACCATCAGAAGGTTTAATGCCTCTTGAATTAATCAATATTCACCTCGAGCATCAGCATTCTTTTGTTTTTTCATCCTGTTTTTATGAGTGTTGTCCAGTTAGATCTATTAGGGGAACACAAATGTGCAAATTTCGGTGAAGTGCAGCTCTCAGAGGCCAAATGATGCTGTTTAAGACTCCCAGGCTGCAAGGGGAGAAATTTGATGGGGAAAGAACTTGTCACACACTCCTGACAGGAGTGCAAGGAAGGGACAGACAGAACAATAACTGCTGGATTTGCTGGAGGAAGCGCCGGTGATGAAAAGCTTTGGAGAGGACAAAAGCAAGGCATGATGAGCCCGGCTGAGGTAAGTAGGACAGAGGGAAAAAAGCAGGGACAGACATGCTGCTTGGCTTCTTTTCTTTATTTAGAGCTTTGGTCCATGCCAAAGCCTGCAAAAAAAAGCCACCTGATAGGGGAGATGAGGAAAAGAAGGGCAGATCCCAGGCACATTCTGAGCACAAAGCCACCGGAGTCGTGCAGGATTTATGAGGCCTGAAGTCAGAGCCTGCAGCAACTCTCGGCCTTTGTTTAAATATTGAGTCATTCCTCACACTTCTGCACCCTGTTTGATGGATTTGGGTTTGTTTCAGGTGGAAAAGGCTTCCTTCCTTCTGGCGGGCACATGGCTGCAGCTGGATTTGGTGCGTGTGGCCTTGGGAATGTGTGCTTTAATTCCTTTTATTTCAGGCTTGAAGACCATTCCTTACCTGATAAAAATTAACTGACCCAATGGAAGTCACAGGACCAGATTCATGAGTACAGTGATTCCACAGATTTGAATTGTGAGTTATTGTGCCGTGGAATTAAATTGTGATAAACATGTATTTTTTATATCTGTGTATACTTCTCTATATACATTTTTATTGATATCCCTATTTCTACTTATATGCATGTACCTGTGCATTACTTAAAGACATTTTTCCTGCAGTGTTATATATCATTTATTTCCAAATTGTGTAGCAGCAAGTAATAAGAAAAGAGATTCTGAAGCAATTTGTCAGCCTTACTTCCGTAGGAGCTGAGTTTCTCAAGCCCAGATAATGACTTTTGTTTTTCTAAAATTAGAAGCTAATTCTGCCATCCAAGGATTTCAACAATAACTACTTCTGTCTGGGGTAGATTTAAATGCATTCACGGAAGGTTCTTCCGTGCACTGAATAACTTAGGCAAAATTTTAGCCTTTTTTTATTTTTTTTTTTTTGTCCCCCTTGAAAAACATCTATTTCTAATTCAGGAGGAGGCTGTGGTGAAACAGCACAGGAGCAGTGAGGGTGACAACACACCCGGCCGCGGGCAGTGCGCTAACACAGCTGGATCAGCGCAGTGTCACTCTCTCAGCCCTGATGTCAGGAAGCAGGAGAATGGTAGAAACTCTGACTGTGGAGTCTGTTATAAAGGGCAGGTTAATACAGGTCTTTTTCCCTCAGTGAAATATTAACTCTGGAATACTCCTCATGGAGCTGTTTTAGGGCAATCCAGCAGGATGCGACCAGAATGACCTGGGCACTGGCTACAGCTGTGTGCAGGGGTGGCCTCTGTATGACTCTGCTGTAGAATGAGCCTTTACATCAGATTCCCAAGTTTTTCTGGCTTGCCACGAGCAGCTGGTAGCATCCCAAGGGTGATGTGTTCGGCTGCACCCACTGCTCCTTCCCGGGAGGCAGAGGCACCGCCTCGCAGCTTGGCAGCACTCCTGGTGCCGCAGTGAGATACCAAAGCTCTGATTTATCCTTTAGCAGCATTTTAACCAGCGATCCCAGGGAAAATGTCATCACTGAGACCGTGGTCAAGCACTGGAAGTGGCTGCCCGGGGCAGTGGTGGAGTCACCATCCCTGGAAGGGCTCAAGAAACGAGTGGATGTGGCACTTTGAGAGTTCAGGTTTGGGCGAAGGTTGGACTTGCTGATCCCGGATGTCCTTTCCAACACTAATGAATCTGTGATTAATTTATTAGTTGGTGTTGGGTGTGAGCTGAGTCATTCCCTAGGATGGAATAAACGGCATCTTCTCTGTCTCCCATGGCGGGAACAGGCAAGGGAGGCAATGTCACTGTGGAGATAGCATCAGCAGTAGCAAATTTGGGTGTGGATTCTGCCAAACAGGAGCTAGTGGACAAATAGAAGTGAGGAGCAGGATGTTTATTTGGGGGGCATTTTGGGTGGAGAAATGCAGTGCTCAAGGCCGAAGGAGATTGAGCCTGGGGTGAGAGGGGCTGGGAACCAGCAGCATCCCTGTCTATCATGGGAGACCATCTCTGTGTGTGGGAGAAGAAACTCCAGGGCCGGGAAGGAGGGATTTCAACCCCAAAGGCCACTGGCCTTGGCAGCTTCCTTCCTGCATTAGCAGCAATTCATCAAAATGAGGTTGCTGAAGATGATAAGAAGTGATTCTGTGGTTAACGAGAGACCGAGATGGATCTACTGGAGATTTTGCTTCTCAAATGTGTTGGCAGTCAATAAGAAAACAGGAATTCACGCAGTTAATAAGGCACAACGAGACAGAGACAAAGCGTATGGCAATAAATGCATGAAGGACTGGGTGAGCAGAGAGAGAAGAGGGAGACAGATCCCGCGCAAAATGAAGATGGTCAGTGCTGTTTGCTGTGCCCAGGAGCAGCAGTTCAAGGAATACATAACAAGGCTCTCAATAAAAACCTCTGTGTCACACACTGCGAGCTGCTGGCGAACTGGAAGACAAATTCATGAAGATACAGCTGGAAGACAAATGGATGACGGTGCTGCAGAGTCTTGTTGGGGCACTTAATACATCCACCAAACACGGCAGTGCCGCTGCCACAGCCGCTTGTCACATCAAACAGCGGAGCGAGAAAAGGGATTTTTAAAAAATGTTTTCTACCTACAGTGCGTCATCACAACAGGCTGGTAAGAAAAGATCAGTCAGATAAAATACTGGTGGAGTTGTTCATAAAGTCTGATTTTAGTCCTGCAACATCAGGCGTCCTCTCGTGTTCAAGACGGGAGCTGGTGCCTTCTGGGAGATATTCCCTCCCCACACGGAACGGAATAAACCCCGGTGAGCACTGCTGCCCGACTCCTCCTCCCTCAGACCACGGGCACCGTCCCCAAACCCTGCCCAGGGCCTGGCCTGGCTCTGGGACATGGGCCAGAGTCACAGCGGGAGCGTCACCTGGCTGCTGTGGGCAAGAGCCTGAGGCAGAGTTTGGAGGACACCCAGGAAATTGATTGTGGCCTCTAGGAGGTGATTGTCCCGTCCACAGTCGTTTTCATGCGGGCTGTGATTGTCACTGCCTCTCTGGGCTCTGGCAGGAGACAGTGAGCGAGCCCTGCCACCCAGCCAGAGGTCAGGCTGGACATTCCACACTCTGCAAGTGTCAGTGAAATGAGGGATGAACCAGGGCAGGACCCTGGCTTTGCCCTCCAGGCACAGGAGATGAGCAAGGGATGGAAGAGACCTTAAGGATCATCCTATTCCCCTTCCTGCCATGGGCAGGGACACCTCCCACTGTCCCAGGCTGCTCCAAGCCCTGTCCTGCCTGGCCTTGGGCACTGCCAGGGATCCAGGGGCAGCCCCAGCTGCTCTGGGCACCCTGGGCCAGGGCCTCCCCACCCTCCCAGGGAAGGATTCCTTCCCAAAATCCCAATTAACAGTGCCTTCCATCAGTGTGGAGCCATTCCCCGTGTCCTGTCCCCCCATCCCTTGCAAATAGTCCTTCTCCCTGGTATGATCCTGTAGAGCGTTGGGAAGTTTTCATTGGAAAGAAAACTCAGCCACTGCTTTGCTCCACTTCGGAGGCAGCACTGCTGCTAATTAACTGCAGCAGTTAATTTGGGCTTGTAGAAATGCTGAAGGAGACCTTCCAACAGAGCTGTTGGGCTTGTGAATCTGGTGGGGAGTGCTCTCCAGCTGTGGCACCATATCACTGGCACCAGAATGACACTGCAAATACATGTAAAAAATGCATTTTTCAAGGAAAACGTTGTCATTGTGGCTTTTTCATTTTTTTTTGTTTTGTTTTAGAGAGAAGATATTAAAAAAAAAAAATAAAAAAGAGGATTAAAATAGCAGGTGCTGGTTGAGACATGGTCTTTAGATAAGAGAATGAAGCAAGAATAAGAAATCCAAGGATCCAGAATGGTTTGAACAATTTCCCAAGTGAGTACCACAGTTGATTCTTGGTGTCTATCCCTTGAGCATCACAGAGTCACTTTTTCCCTGGACGTGAATGCCAAGCTTTTGGCCATTCTGACTCATTTTGACTCCATGAGAATGGTTTTACAGTCACCACTGCACAAAGCAGAATAAAAGGTGCGGACGTGGAAACAGCCACTGATAAGACAGAGGCTCAGCTCTGCCCTGTGACTCCTTTTTGGGAGCTTTCAGATCAGCTTGTGAGCGAACGCATTTACAAAAGATCATTATTTTCACTTGTGTTTCTCCCAGTCACACCTCTATGAAATTCAAATCAGATTTTCTGTGTTCAATTTGTGGTTTAGGGGAAATACATTCTGTGCCTGACTGTACTCTTCTTTACTTTTTTTTGTACTTCTAGAAGGCACGTTAATATAAATGCAATAAATTATGTAGTCTCTGGGAGCTTGGGCTGAGTAATGAATTCAGGATTTTGGAATAACAGTAGTATGAGGAATATCTCATCAAAGGGTCATTTTAAACCCCCCTTAAGCACAGCAGTACCATGACCCATTTAGTAATGGGGGAATAAAAGTTATTTAATCCTAATCACTTCATTGTGGCTCCAGTACCTTAGAAGCATATTTATCACGGAGGTCATCTTTTAGGCAATATTAAAAAAAAAATAAAAATATTCAGAGCACTGCTTCATCCCCCAAATAAGCTGCTGTCTCCTGGGAGCAGCTGCCATCATCTGTCTTCATGACCCTGTAAATGCAGGCAGGAGTAACCAGCAGCAAACAGATTCAAAATTAAAACTTTAAGTAGACGTTAGTTTTTTTCTAAGATGAACTAGATCAGCCCCAGGTCGATCTAGAGCTTATTTCTATGACTTCTCACCAAATTGGCTGGTTTTTGACATCTAAGTCTTCCCCTGGCTGTGGCCTGAGGCAGGGCCGTAACAGTTTATTGCACAGGCTGAGCCAAAATGCTTCCTCTTCACAATTTTTGCAAAACCTAAGCCCGTCCTTAACCCCAGAACAACCTGACCTTAGGGACTCACATTTCCTACTGACACCATTATTGCCCTGGGGACCAAATGGGTTTTTTTACTCCTCCAGCTCCAGGAACACACAGCATTACTTTTACCTTCTGAACTCCGAACTTTCGTTTCCTCTGAGTGACTTGCAGCATCAGGGTCCTACTGTCCAGGCAGCTCTTTGTGCTCACCCAACAGCAGCTCTCTTCCAAGACTTTTGCCATGGATCACTGAGGTCCTGCGTGAAGCTGCTGCTTTTTTATCCCCAGCAACACGCACACCCTGAAACCCCAACTGTTGCCATGGGCAACAGCTCCTGCTCTTCAATCAGCTCTTCACTCTCAGGTCTGGGTAACACTGAATCCCTTCCTCAGCCCTCAAACTGTCGACACACCTGAGCAGAATCAGCCCTTGAACCTTGAAATGTCTTGACCTTCACTGAAATCGTAGCGCTGAGGACTTGGAACTGAGCGTGCTCAAGCAAAAACGCTCTTCCCCTAAAATCCGCAACAGGAAATTCTCCTCTTGAATCTTAAATTTTTCCAGTCCTGATCTAAATCTGAGCCCGCGTCTCAACCTGTAAAACCACGGATTTCAAAGTTCTCCCTGCTAAAAGAACACACTTTAAAATAGGTTAGTATTTGAATTCACTGCCCAGGTGCTTTTCCGTGGCTTTCTCTTGCGTACTGAGTGCGCAGGGGAGAGCAGGTGTGTTTTAGCTTTGATAGCTGCAGTCGGCTCTCATCTGGAAAGGCAGATTTTGTAATAACCTGATGAAGCAGAAGCGTCGCTGGCCATATTTGCTGGTATCATTCTCCTTCTCTCTCCACTTTGTTTTCTCTTTTTGGCAAGTCCCAGCTTTCGCTTGAGACCACCATAAATTTCCGATAAACGCGGCGCAGAGCATTTATGACTCGCCATAAACAACACTTAAGGATGTTAGAGCCATATTCTGCTTCCTGTTCGGAATCTGTTTTGTCTCTGGTGCCACGACAATCTGTCTCACTCCTGTGCACAGCAGCACTAATTGCTCTTAATTGAGACGAGTGGAAGCTAATACGCTCCAGTGGGTTTCTGCTGGATTTGGGTGATGAGGGAATCCAGCCACTGGAATTCTACCTGCCTATTGCTGCTTGGGCACTCGCAAACCGTGCAGCATGGGAGACCCCCTCCCTTTACAGGCTGTATTTCCAGCCTCACATAATTGTTGACAGTTATCCAAAGATTTTAATATTCCCTTCCATCTTCCCGACTGCTGAAGTGCAATCCCAGCGAATATAACGAGGAGGAGGCAAATTGGTTTCTTTATGTGGAACTAGTTTTCCTCCACGTTTCTGCTCGCTGTGAAAAAACAGGGATAATAAAAATATTTCTGCCGAGGAAAGTTGATCTGAGTGGAGTTTTACGTTCTCCATATTTCCCAGGTGGGCACATAAGGGAAGGAAAAGATGGAGCCACAGAGCCAATGGTTTCCACTAACGCACATTAAAGCCTGATACAAACACAAGCGATCTCAGGCAAGGATGATTTGTGTGGATACACGCAGGTTATGGTGGTTCTCAGAAGGAATTTCTCCATGGAAAGGGCGGCCAGGCCTTGGCAGGGGCTGCTCAGGGAGCTTTGGAGTGCCCATCCCTGGAGGTGCCCCAGGAAGGCCTGGCCGTGGCACTCAGCGACAAGGTGGGCATTGGGCACAGGCTGGACTCTGATCCTGGACGTCTTTCCCAACCTTCATGATCCCAGGATTCTGCTGCGATGCAGCAGCCTCCAGTTGTCTTCAGTAGTCTTCAAAAAATAAGTTTCAATACCAGGACCATTTCTGTGGATAACAAACTCATCCTTTCCCCTTTCCTCTTCTGTGTGTTGGCTGCTCAGGGTGCATTTTACTCACGGTAGCTTGCCAGAGAAATTTTGTTTTTCCTGCTGAGCCCCCCACAGGGGCGTTTGCAGCTCTGAAGCACTCGGATATTGCCAATCAGGCGCTGCCACGCTTGTCTCCAGTGCTGCGTCCTGCTCAGCGCTGTGGCAATTAGGACAGGAACTCTGGAGCGTGCCCTTCTCGGCACCTCGATAACGACGAGGAGGGAATGTTCTCAGCAGGACCTGAGCGTGTGACACGCAATGCCTGCAGGAGGTGCTGTCTGTGATGCCTCGGGAAGCACGAAAACGCCAAAACACAGGAAAATGTGTGTTTATATGGAATAGGAGAATATACCGATGTCATATAATACATAAATGTTAGAAAAAAACAGAAATTAAAGCCACCAGTAATCCTGAATTACCCAGCTCTTCCTAGGCACCTCCTCCAATGAGAGACTTTGCTGGTGCCTGCTACAAGCGGTAATTGGAGAAGTTTTCCAGCTCCAAAGAGGATTCCTAAATTAATTCTCAGAATAGAAGGTTATCATCTCACCAGAGGGATGAGCATTTGGACTGGCCTAAGTTACAGTATCAATTCCTCTGGCATTAAATAACCTTTCTCTCCCTGACAGACATTAATGGCCTTTCAGGCAGCGGCTCGGAGTTTTCCCTGCCATTTCCTCTCCGAGAAAACTCTGATATTGCTCCCAGTTGTTACAACTTGGTTGAAATCCTGCTCCAGACAGGGTAAAGACAGATAAATCATCGAGTCAGAGCCCGCTAGAGACTCAGGGGGTAGAAAACCAGGCTAAAAGTACAGGGCTTTGCCTAATTGCTCCTTTGTATCCCACCCCAGTGAGGGAGGGGGTGTTTGCTGTGGGAGGGTTCCTGCCTCTGTGTGAGGAAAATAAAACAAAAACCCCACAGATTGGGGTAGAAAAGTCTTTGGGAATTTGGAAAGGGCAGGCAATTAATTTATCTCCTAGGCATGGCTCTGGGTGCAATCTGAAATCAAACCACTGGGCCCTCTTGGCAGATGGAAATGGCATGGAATATGCAGGGTATATCCAAGGATGGAGTGAATAGGATACAATAAAAAACAATCCGGAAAAAGACTGGTAAAACATCATACAGAGGGATTGAACTTTTCCCAGGGGGTGCTCATAGAGTATGGAAACCGGAACTGAAAATTCTTTCATGATATAGGGGCCTAAATTACCAATATACTGGAGCAGTAGAAAAGAAAATTAAATATTTCCCCCCTCCCCCCCCAAAAAATGCAAAGGTGAAAAACAAAGGCCCAAAAAAGGTGGGAAGAAAAGGCTTGAACAGCTTAAAACTCACCTCTGTTCTTCTGTCACTTCCTATTTGTTTTGGGGGGATTTCAATTAACAAAGCTTAATGTTAGAAGTAATAAAAGATTATTTACAAGGGTCGGAGGGACAGGACACAGGGAATGGCTTCCCAGTGCCAGAGGGCAGGGCTGGATGGGATCTTGGGAAGGAATTCCTCCCTGGGAGGGTGGGGAGGCCCTGGCCCAGGGTGCCCAGAGAAGCTGTGGCTGCCCGTGGATCCCTGGCAGTGCCCAAGGCCAGGTTGGACACTGGGGCTCGGAGCAGCCTGGGCCAGTGGAAGGTGTCCCTGCCCATGGCAGGGGTGGCACTGGATGGGCTTTGAGGTCCCTTCC
This sequence comes from Dasyornis broadbenti, assembly GCA_013397935.1. NCBI lineage: Eukaryota > Metazoa > Chordata > Aves > Passeriformes > Dasyornithidae > Dasyornis > Dasyornis broadbenti. The sequence goes on along the minus strand of VZRN01000688.1, from coordinate 3,165 downwards.
AACCCAAACCATTCTGGGATTTGAAAAAAACCCAGATGTGACAGCGTGAAATGATATTTTATGTGGGTTTTTTGGGTCTGGGTTTTTTCCCTGTGAAAGCAATCTGATACTACCAGCATTTAAAATCACACTTTTAATTCTTTCCAAATGAAAAGTTTTGAGAGTTTGGTTTTTTTCCCCCCGACAAGAAATGTGTTCTCAAAATTAGTTCAAATTTGAAGAAAAGGTAGTTGGAAAACTCACACTGCTCCATAAGAGAATGCATAAAGTAGGCTTTTCTGTGCTGTATAGTGCTGATAAGTACCTGTCATTTTGTAGTTCTGAATTAAGAAATAGTCTCTTAAAATAGTGAGGGAAAAGATTTCGTAAAAGATANGCCTTGTTGTATTTGCATTGCCTCTGTTTCTCAGACTAATGAAGATGATGTTCCTGCCTTCTTTTGCAAAGCAACATGAGAAAAATGTGGGGAGTTATTAATATTGCTGTCTCAGATGAAGATTCTCCCTGTACAAGTCAGGCAAGATAAATAGGACAGTGCTTAATAAACAGAGATAACGGGAAAGGATTTGTGCCTGCGCTCCCTGGTGAGCAGGGAACGTGTCACCCAACACGGCGTGAATGTGTCCATTGAGACAGGAACACAAACAGACATCTTCTCTTTCCCCGGCTTTTTTTTCCTTGGTGTGTTCTTCCAGCTAAATTTTATTCTTCTCTATCTGGATATCTGTAGGGAGACAACTCCAAATGGCAGAATTCCAGGAGCCTTTGGACAACGCTCTCAGGGGTGCACAGGGTGGGATTGGTGGGTGTCTGTGCAGGGCCAGGAGTTGGAGAGTCCGTGATCCTGGTGGGTCCCTTCCAGCTCAGGATATTCCATGGTTCTGTGGAGGAGTTTTTCTGCCCCAGCAGTGAACGGATGGAATCGAAACGGCACCAAAACTTGGATGCTTTGTCAGCACGAGGTTTGTTTCAGGCAGAAACATTGCGAGGCAAAAAGAAAACAACAGCACAGCAATGACACAGAATGTGCTGCACTAAATGCAAATTATTGCCTTTAAAGGCCCAGTCATGCAGAAAAGCCAGCGGAGGTGTTGAAGGGAATTGCAAGTTGAAGAGGGTCTGTGTTTCCTGAGCACATCGAGGGCCTGAAGCTCATGACTTTTAAAGGCCTTTTCCAAGCTAAATGATTCCATGATTCTGTGAGCCAGGCCTTCCAAAAATTGCCAGAATGGATAATATCACAAAGCCATATACACTACTTTCAAACAATTCTTTTTTTCCAGAAAAAAGATATATTGTTCCCATTTAGAGAATGGGGTGCATCTCTGGAGGCATTTCCGTGTTCTTCTGAGCTATGGGAACAAATGTAGAGGGGAAAAGGGAGACTAAAACTGTCAGGAGCAAAACATCGCTTTAGGATCAGCTGTGGCTGGAGAAGGCGGACACGCAGATTTCCATCAAAGCCAGTGCAAAGCTGGAAGTCATTCGCAGTAAACAGGGAAAATGGAATCCTGATTCTATCCTTGGGATCTCCTGGCCTCTTCCTAAAGAAAGCCAAAATGCTGTCAAGGATGCACTGATTTTCTTCCCAAGTCATCCCATCATGGTTGCTGGATTCAGCGGCAAAGTCCATCCAAGGAGGTGCCTGCAGTGAAGTCCTTGGGATTGGCCTTGACCTCCCACTGCTGCTGAGCTGACAGGGTAAAAGTGCTGCGAGGCTGAAGGGAAGCTGATGCCCCTGCCCTGGTTTGGTTTTCCTCTGTTGGCCAGGTTTTCCTCACAAGTCCCGAGGTACAACTCCCCATTAGGGAAAGGCTGTGTTTTTCCCTCTGAAGGAGCTGTGAGCTTTCCCTTGGCCATTTACCTCTCCAAATTCCAGGCTCCATATCTGAGTCACCCTGATCTTCCCTGAGAAACGATCCCTTGGGTGCCCCACTTCAAACACAGCACAAAGTGAAAAACCTCCAGGGGTTTTGTCAGAAGGAAAAGGACAAAAGCAATGAAAACACAAAGCCAGAGTTGTTTTGCTGAACAATTTTATTTACATTCCTCTAGATACATAACATCACAATATTGTAACTCTTGTATGAAGCTGTAACTTGATTTTTAAACCACAGATCAGCCTCTGTCTCAGACCTCTCAAAAGAGAAAATTGAGATTCCATTAACTTGATGTTACCAGTCAATGATTTATCAGAGGGTTAAACTGAATCCAGCTGCATTTCTCTGGCTGAAATCAAGATTTTAAAGGCCCGCTTAAGGAGGACGTCAGTCAGAGATCCCGGCACTGCAGAGATCCCAGCACTGCAATAATCACAGATCCCCAAACCTGCAACAATTGCAGAACCCAGCCAGCCCCAAAACAAGCCCAGTGTTTCTAGGAAAGGCGGATGTGGGATGAGGCAGGGACTGAACGGAGCTGCCCTGGCACACAAATCAAACACCAAAACCTGAATTTCACCTGCAAGCACCACTGCATGGCCCACCTTGACCCGCTAAATGAGGGTTTAGGACTGTCAGCCTGTGACTGAGGCATAAACCAAGGTCACGGCTCCAAAGCACCCCAATAACTTGGAAAGCGCTGCCCTCATTTCCAAACAGGCGCAGGAGCTCAAGTGCTGCTGAAATTCACTGCTCTGGAAGAGCTACCCTTTGATCAGTAAGTCTTATCAAAATGCAGATGTTTCCGAAAGGGATTTCATCTCCGAAAAACCCCTTCTAATCCTATCTGACAAAGAGTCTTCATGATTTGGCAGGGAATGTTAATGACTCCCACTGCAGAGACCCTTTGAACACACGCCATGGATCTTCTGGGAAGCAAACCACGGAATCACAGGATCACGGAATGGTTTGGGTGGGGAGGGACCTTAGAGCTCATCCAGTTCCACCCCCTGCCCTGGACAGGGGTGCCACTCACTAGACCAGGTTGCTCCAAGCCCCATCCGATGTTCAGATGGAAAGGGGAGTTCCAGATAAAGTCCCTTCAATGATGCTGGTTCTGTGTTGTTCCAGGGAGCTCAGCTGAATTTTGAGAACCAAATAGCTGGGGCTTTTTGTTTGGTTTGGGTTTAGGTTTTTTGTTTGTATGTGTTGTTATTTTGGGTTTTTTTTTAAAATTACATTTTATTCCTTTGTTTTTCTTCTTGTCAAGGCAAAGATTAAAAAA
>VZRN01000687.1:2582-21061 GCA_013397935.1 Dasyornis broadbenti | reverse complement strand
CTCAGCCTGGAGACAGAGGCATCGTCGACTGTCAAGAAGAATCCACTGTTCCATCACCAAGTCACAGACAAAATGCAAGCTACAGGCCAGACATACGTCTGGCCAACACTGTTATAAATAACAAGTTATCCCCCAGTTATTCCTGAAACCCCTCTTACCTATATACCTGCCTTCCTGTCCCAACCCCTCCCCTTCCTCCCCAGCCCTCACTTACCTCCAACCAGAATATCCCAAACACTCTACGCCACCCCAGCAGTTCCACTTTGTAAAACAAAGAAAGGGGAATTGGAAAGGGAGGAAGGAGGAAAAGTGAAAACAACCCTTCCCCTTCACCACAAAGCTAACAGATTTTCATTTATATTCCCTATCAAAAGCCGCATCCCTGTCTAACTCCAAAGTTTAAAGAATAATTCAGCACACAAATTGGCAGGCCAAAAACGATCGTATACAGAATTTGATGAAAATTGTGATTCTCAAGTTATTAATTGGAGTAAAGGAAAAAGGGTAGCAGTCTCCCTGCTTCTACCTTGGGTAGCCACTGCTAAAGCCCTGGGTGAGCTAAATTATCTGGGGTGCTGGCTTAGCAAGTAGGCCAATGCAACATCTGCTGCCCTTAGCAATCTCCTCCAAAATGAAGAAACCACCAGACAAGCAACACTGCAAAACCGGGCAGCCATCGACTTCCTGCTCTTAGCCCATGGACATGGCTGTCAAGATTTTGAAGGCATGTGCTGTTTTGATCTAACATCACGTAGTAACTCCATCTCAAACATCCAGCTGCTAAAAGATCAAGTCCACCAAATCAAGACCAAAGAAAAAAATCACAGATGGTTTCAACAACTTTCTTGGACAATGAGGATCCCCAGGATGGGCACCGTCTTTAGTTAAGGGTGCTTTGTGGATTTTCATTGTAATTCTTATTGTATTGCTCATGTTCTCATGCCTTTTACGCTGCTTGAAAAAGGCCGTTGGGGAAGTGTTCTTGGTAAACAAAGAAGGGGGAGTTGTGGAGGGCTGTGAGCCCTCGAATCAGGAGTTGTTTGCTCTCCCCTGGAGAAGTCAGAGATAAGCAACCCTCTTTAGGTCATGGTGAGACCCTTGAGTCATCCCAACATCCCTTGATTCTCCCATGCTAATAGCCCATTCCCTGCTGGCTAATCAGCTTCCACCCCACCCACTATGTTCCCCATATAAACCCATGGATCCATCCCTGATGGGTGGGTGTCGTCCCTGGCCTCCCCTTCACAGGGTGCTGGACAATAAAAGCTACCTCTGTGGAACTGCCATACGAGCCGTCTGTCTCTCTATCCCCGAGTTTGTCTTGGGTAATTTCACAAAAGAGCTGATCACTTGTAGCTGAGAAATCGCTACACTTGCTGAAATCAGTGTCGCTCAAAGACGCCTTTGCCAATACCCCTAGAGAGGCTGTTCCCCACGGGACACTCTGCCTAGGAAGGTCGCGGCACTCCAGCGCTGGCCAGCGCTGGACCCTGCCCTGTGACACAGGTATAAGTGAGCAAGGAGTTTGCCCCAATTTATATACATAATGCATCAAAGAAATCATGATGACAATACATTTCAATTGCAATTACATTTATAAAATTTGTTTTCATTACCTGCACGCTCTCTGCTTATCAGACAGACTGTAACAGCTTTGAATAATGAAGTATTCACATAAGACTGAAAGCAAATTTTGTTTTCTTTCTATGCTTTTGTATCCATCAAAATGGTTCTTGAAGCTAGACATTAGCTATGATATCTCACTTTTAGGGAAGATACTTTTTTTTAAACACTGAGCTCTTACAGAAACATATTTTAATTGATAATGTGGTGATTTAGGGTGGCAGTGAAGATGGTGTGGGTGTGAATCCAGTGACAGCAAAGAAGTTGGATATTATTGCTTACTGGTATCTCAGGAAAATTAAGATAAAACAGAACCTGATGACAACCACACTAACCACAGAACAGAACAGTAACACCTAACATATGCTTCCTTGCCACCACCCTGTGAAGGCACCACCATCCCATATTGAAGGAACTGTCTTCAATGGCTCATTTAGACAATTTGTCTCCCCCTCCATGCTCACAGGCAGCTTTCACAGTCCTCAGAACCGCGGTTCACAGGCTGACTGCAAGACAGCACATGGACAGTAGGTAGGCAGGATTAGGAGCAGGCTATGCGCCTAAATTTTATGCCTGCCCAGCAACTGATGCACAGACAGATTAACTTCATTGGGAAAATAGTGTTTGAACCATGAGATGATCCATTTTGATGCAAGCTGGCTGAGGTACTTTGCTGGATCTTGTTGGGCAGAAGCAGCAACTGAAAAAATGTGAGAGCGTCAGTCACGTAAGAATAAAAAAGGACCGGAAGGGAAGGTGAGTCACTGCCTTGATATGACGGAGTAAGGGAGTCCATAAGGAGCTACAGAGAACAGGGACAATAGAGTGACAGATTGAGAGAACATTTTTTTTGCTACCCAACTCTTATCATGATATGAAATGAACCTGAACAAGAAATTTAGCTATGAGGTGTTCTTCTTCCTCTTTGTTTTCTGGTTGAACTATCTAGTTAATTCTACCAAACACAAAATATAATTCAAACGTGTAGGAATGGAGGGGCAACCTGCCTCAAATTCCAGAAAATTTTATCCTTTTTGTCATGTTGCATTTCCTGTCTATATAGATTTGTTAAGCATCTCCTATCAAAAAAGGAAAGAAGTCTCAGGTCTTGGTTTTCATCATACCTCCCAATGTAACACAGTTGCTTGCCAGATCAGTGTATCTGAAATGCTGGTGTTGATGAGAACCTTAACAATAGAGCGAAATAAAGGGCAGAGAAGAAAGTGAGATGAAAAGTATTCCTTTCTTCTTTTCTCTCCCCATTTAACTTTCTGAGTATTACAGTTAGTAATTCACCACATATTAATAAAAGTAAACAATAATAATTAACAATGCTTTGCAGTCATAAATCTGTCTTCAAGGCAAGGAAGGTCTCAAAAAAGGAAAATATAATTTCTATTTTTTATACAAGGGAAAAATGAAGCTCAAAGAAATTAAATCATTTACAGAATCAGTGGCAGAAGAACCAAAGCCTCTGGATTGGTGTACCGTATAAAATTTAGGGAAAACAAAGAATGCTGTCTGCACACTAATAACATGAGAAGTGAAACCACGCACTTCTGTCTGATCATTGTGCTGTTGTTCATCCCTAGAGCAGAACACTGCTTTAAGCACAGCCTTTTTGGATTAAGGTTGCAAATGGTTTTAAGTCACTCAAGGGTAGAAAATTGTTCTATTTGTCACATTTCACACTAACAATTGTATGGCATTTCCTTGCTCTACTTAGCTTGAATTTCACAGGCTGCCACCATCAAACAACCCTCCACACAGAAATCTAAAATGTGGCTCCATCCAGGGCTGCACAAACAAACACCTGAGCACCAAGTCCACATCTCTTTACTGAAGTTCTTTTGTCTGTAAAAGGATGTTACATTTAGGAAAACATGGTTTAAACCTTTTAGGCTCTAACTAGAAGCTTAAGCTAATTTAAGTCATGAAAATCTTACTGTAATTTCTCAAGTATTTAAGCCAGATCCTAAGACTTTTCAAATAGAAAGTCCAATATACAAATTTTAAAATGCATAATCTTCTTTCTCTAAACATGGTTCAAAAGGATTTCCTACATACCTATGGAAATAAGGGTGTATGATTGTACTACTCCAATCAAATATTGATGAAAATCCATAGCAGAAGGCTCTCTTGCTGAGAGCACGTGTGCACAAACATGCCAGCCTGCACTGATATATTTACACTACTGTATTCCTCTGCATAGATAAAAACTACACAAGTGAAAATGAAACAAAATTTAAAAACACCCCAACCCTATACAGATGGACAAAAACAATATTACTGCATCAGCTACACCAAATCAGATTTCCAAGCCTGCAGAGAAGTGTAGCAGAAATCACTAAGAACTAAGAATAATTATTTGGCGGTCACCTGATACAGTCCATCTATTACTACAAACATGAAAAGCTCCATCCATGTTGTGAAAAATACAGATATTTGTCTTCAGGAATACAACCATACCATACAGAGCTTTGAGTGCCTTGATTGGAACGCTACTATGTCCATGGTACCAGTTATTACTGCAGCACTGCAGACCATAATTTGAAAAAGCACCTATTTCTGAATGTAAAGAATTCATGTTATTAATTTTGACAAAACCACTAAAAAACCCTCAGTAACTGCAAAATTCTGTTGTGCACACAATGTTTCCAGAAGGATGATTTGACAAGCATCTATTGACAGATTTATACAACTGCTATGAAATGGGCTTTTAAAAATAATTTCACCCAACTGCAAAATGAAACAGTTTTTACTGGCTAACAACAGGATTCTGGTCACAAACATCATTGCTCACCACAGACACTGAAATACCTTGTCCAGTCATCCTGAAACTGAGATGTCAACCCCCTCCTGCAGCAGAGAGACAAACGTCCCATTGATTCACCAAAGACAGAAATGACCTGTGTTTTTATCACAACTTAGTACCCACTCACTGTCTTCCAGTCTACACCAGCTGAAATCCAGCCAGACAAAAATCAGCTGTGCACAAATAAAGTGCATTTTGTTAAGATAAAGAAGACAAGCAGCAAGCTGTGCAGGAGGGATGCTGCTAATATAGCTGTACAGTGCCTGTTTCTAAATAGGTTAATAGTTTTGCTCCCTGCAGCTAGAACACATTTCCAAACAGACCGCAAGCGGAGGAGGAATTTTTAAGGTAAGGTTAGACTGCCATCCTTCCTTCCCTCCCCAAAGGATTTTATCATTTTGTTGTCACGATTCTTTTTTTCCATTTTTTTTTTTTAAACCTTACTGCATTCAGCACAGGGAAACAGTTCAGAAACTAACAGTGTTCTGTGAATCAAACACACCCCACAACTCATCCCTCAGTGGGATACTAACACTTGCTACCAATATGAAGAAAAAAAAGGTCACATTTTCGATTAGCACCTAAACTGGTGAATACACCATATTGTTCTGAACAGAATGAAAGTTTTTTTGTACATAGAGATGCAATACTTCAGTTTATTTACATTCAGTGTGGTAGAAATAATTCTTCTACCTCAGTTGACTGAAGACTCAATGGGTCAGTGGTAAAGTTAATGCCAGGGTCTGAACCAAAGGCAGCAGGTATGATTGGCATTCCCAAGCGCTTGTATATGTGCTCTTCTCCTTTTTACAATAAAATCTTACAGAGGATTTGACAGTGTTTCCCACCAGCCCCAAAGGCACAAAATCTATGCACCATTGTAGGCTGGGGAAATACAGGTGGAATCGCTGCAGCAATAGGGAACAGAGTATAAAGCTCCCACAATCCCTGTACTTTTGACACAAGCACACCACCAATATTCTCTTCCTGCATATGGTCTCCTCCTCCTACATGCAATGGAGTATTTCATGTGGATTCTTTATAAAACAAATATGGTTTTTGATTTTGATAATAAGATCAAAACCTTTTAAACATTTCAGTATCTAACCGCTTCTGATCTCTTCAGTTCAGCGCCAAAACCCAAGATCAGTCAGTCACAGAGCACCAGTGACATCAAACTGACATGCCATTACTGAGAATGACGTTACTTAGGTACTAACTTGATCTGATAGTCAGGACTTGAAAAGCAAACAGTCTGCTACAACGAGGATTCCCAGTCACAGCCACACATTCAGGAAACTAAGAAAGGGTCAGGTTGGAAGGGACCATAGCGGGTCATCTGATCCAACCTCCCTGCTCAAGCAGGGTCATCCCACAGTATATGGCACAGAATTGTGTCCAGATGGTTCTGGAATATCTTCAGTGAGGGTGACTCCACACTTCCCCCAGTCACTGAACAGTAAAGAAGTTCTTCCTCGTATTCAGGTGGAACATCCTGTGCATCAATTTCTGCCCATTCCAATCTGTCCTATTGCTTGGCACCACTGAGAAAAGCCTGGATCCTTCCTCTTCATACCCTCCTTTTAGATACCGATGACACTGATCAGGTCCTAGCTCAGTTGTCTCTTCTGAAGGCTGAACAGGCCCAGCTCCCTCAGCCTTTCCTCGTAAGAGTGGTGCTCCAGTCCCTCGATCAAAGTAAAGGTCATTGTAACAACAGGTCTTGCACCACCTTTTCTTCTGTTCTGGAAAGGATGCAAACAAAGACCACATCTGCAGATAATCTGAACAAGCCTATGTATACAGTTAGGACAAAACTTCATCCATAGTCTTGATCTCTTCAATGGGCCAAGAGGAAATGATGGGAGTTTAGATCCAAGCTTTACAGCTGAGGTGTCTTACTCAGATCTGTGGCTCTGATTCAAGGAATATCAAGTGTAGATGAACTGGTTTGCACATCTCTACACCAAGCAGAGTGAGATGAAAGCAGTATTATTTTCTATCCAGCAGAGGCTGGGGAACTCTGTTTTTAGCACCAGAGATAGCACTGCCTTGTCCTTGCTTCTTTATACTAAACTCTGTATCAACTAAGAAAACACAGTAAGAAATTAAAAAACTCCAATGTGTTTCTCACTATCTCTGTATCAGACAAAACTTCACCCAGTAAGAAATTAAAAAACTCCAATGTGTTTCTCACTATCTCTGTATCAGACAAAACTTCACCCAGTAAGAAATTAAAAAACTCCAATGTTTTTCTCACTATCTCTGTATCAGAGATGCACCGCTAAAGATTCGTACATCTGCTACTTGCATAGGCCAAATTTTTCACTATCCAGCTTTTTCTGCACCAAATCAGACACAGACCAGACATGATTTGGTGAAAGACCTGTACAAGAGGCTGGCCAGGTGCAGAAGGCAGGAGGAAAGGTGGTGGTCTGGTTACAATGGACCAATAGCTGGTTTATTCTGTCTGGAAGCAATATAACTGGCTACCTATAGATGTGAGACGGTTTATTCTGCCCATGTTTTTCCACAAAATTACAAATAATTTCTTATTTTTCCCACCTTAAATTCAGTGTACTCCCATGCAATGTTTCTACTTGTCCTTTTACTCTCATCAGAATTACAGTATGGGGAATATACAAGCAGAAACACACAGATGCATTAAAGCCACAAAGCTCCATCTTCATAAACTATTCTCAAAATGTACTGAAGCAATTTTTCTATTAGTTAACAGCACAAATCTGATAACTAAAAGCTAGAAATAAACAGGCTGTTTCTGCAGAATAAATTCAGGGAAAGGGTAGTAAACACATGGGAAAATGTACCAAAATAGGTACAACGAGAAAGAAATATTTGCCCTAAAGAAGGTAAGAGAATGAGATCAAAAGAGAAAATTTTTTTCAGTATCAGTAGATAAAAGTCATGGATGAGAGACTAGCCAGCTGGCTGGTGCTGTCTCTAAGCAGGTATCCAATCTTATCACCACAACACAATTTGTTTTTTTTCTGGAGCTTTCAAAGATTCCTGCATATTGCTACAAGTTATTATTTCAATATTTTTAATTTCTGTTATGCTGATAAATGCCTGGGAGAAGCATTACCTTCCTTTCCCCCACACACTCCTCACTTTTTCTCGCAGGTTTCAGGTTGCTGTTTCTACTTTCCTCCCCTCTCCCGTGTTCTCCATTCCTACCAGCAGGGATTTATGCACACTCACCAAAATCCAGGAGACATGTAAGGGAATCTGGGTTCTGTCACTAAAAAATCTGTTCAAGCATGTCACATATTACACCATACCCACACAGAAGACTCATTACACAGCCTGTCCAAAAACATCCACCACCTGGATTAACCATACCTTCTGGATTCAGACAGCCTTTTCTGCCCAAATAATTGCCTTCCAAATCAGAATAAGAACACAGCAATCTTCCCTCTTCTTAGTCCTTTGCTCGTACATGGATTTTCTTCCTCTCATTTACTCTTTCCTTCCCATCTTTCTCCCTGAAGTCCTCCCTCCCACAGTCCCATTTTTCACCTTCCCACAAAATTTTTCTTTCTCATTACCCACTCAGCAGTGAGGTCCTACTAATGCTGTCTCAGAAAGCAGCCCGTGGCAGACAGAAATTCTACAGCAGGAGCCCAGCTGGACCAGCAAAAGGCAGGATAATGGAACAGGGGCTCTTCTAATGCAGGCATCATCAGGCAGGGATTGCCAGATTAAAGATCTTCTCAAATTTTCTTTCTTTTCCAAAAAAAGGCCAGGCAGAACTTGGATGAAATAACTCCAAGGCCAAGACACATTGACACACATGTGAAATGGCCTTCAGCCACACAGGTGTGTTTGCAGGGCTAAGGCAAGAGGAAGCAACACAGCAGCATTGCAGCAGTGGTTGCAGAAAAATAGACAAGGGGAAGGGACACAGCAGCCTGTAAAAGTGACCAAAAATTGAGATTAAAATAACAGCAACCCAAAAAGTATCCTCATCTCTTCAGCCATGTTCTCATGAAACTCCTTAGTTTAATTACAGGAGCATGATTAAGGATAAGGATATATTTCAGCATAGCTCCAAACAGGCCTGTCATTTAGAAGATCAGCGAATCAATTTTCTAAAGCATCTGATAATAATGTTTATATAATACTGAGGGAAGAACAACTCTGAAGCACATGCAATCAAATTGATTTCAGTGGAACCTTCATTATGTTTGCTTATAAATGCCCATTCTGTGAATGTATAAAGAAGTTTCTAGTTAGATGGTGATACAAGGTGGACTATTTAGCCCAAACTCATGCAGTGATAAAATAATAATGCAACAGAAGATTGACTAAACAATTACACACTTGAAACTATGACTCACACACAGCATGAAGATGGTTGGCATTTAAATGCATTTTAAAAATCAAATGTCATTCTATTAAAAAAAATGGTGCTTCTATCAACAATGCCTGGCACTTGCACGCTATCTGTTATGAGATAATTACAAGGGCTATATGTTAATTCTCAGCATTTTACTGTAAGTCTCCTTAATTCTTTAAGCTTTGGTTCCTCCAGCAATGTGCTTAGACTTACAGATGTATTTTTAAAAACCCAACCTTATCTTTGACAACTAGAATGCGACGTGACCTGCAAAAGCATAGAAATACAAAAGGACCCAAAAACAATCCAGATTTTTCATGACCTGTTACATTGATGAGACTTGCAAGCAGTGCACAATGGGAGAACTCAGTGATGGCACTACTTCATCTCCCTTATGTTCTGCTTCATACATTCACATTATCAAAACTGGACCCACAAGTAAAGCACTCCTGCAGTATCTTGCTGAGAAAACCTACTTCCATTGTAAATGTTTTGTGATTTTAATGTAACTTTCCACAATGACTTCCTAAAATAAATCCTTGCTTTATAGCAATAGCTTTTCAATGGGAAGCGGAGAAAAACGTAAAGACTTTTGTCCTGCCTTTGTAAGGTGCACTGATGTCTCTCTGAATTTACATCTAACCTCTGTCTGTTTAAAGCCATTCCCTCTTGTTCTATCACTACATGTCCTTGTAAAAAGTCCAGCTTTCTTGAAGGCCCTGTTCAGGTACTGGAAGGTGCTATAAGGTCTTGCTGGAGCCTTCTCTCCAGGCTGAACAATCCCAACTCTCCCAGCCTTCCCAGGGTGCTCTAACCCTGTGAGTATCTTTGTGGAACTCCTCTGGACCCACTCCAACAGCCACATTCTTCTTATGCTGTTGGCCCCAGAGCTGGATGCAGCACTCCAGGTGGGGTCTCACAAGAGCAGGCTAGAGGGGGAGAATCCCCTCCCTCGACCTGCTGGTCATGCCTCCTTTGCTGCAGCCCAGGACATGTTTGGTTTTCTGAGCTGTGAGCACACCGTGCCAGGTCATGCTGAGCTTCGCATCAACCAACACCCCTGAGCCCTTCTCCTCAGGGCTGCTCTCAATCCGTTCTCCACCCTGCCTGTATTTGTGCTTGGGATTAACCTGACCCAGGTGCAGAACCTTGTACTAGGCCTTGGTGAATGTCATGGGGTTTGCACACGCCCATGTCCCCAGCTGTCAATGTCCCTCTGGATGGCAACCCCTCCCTCTCACATGTTGGCCACACCCCACAGCCTGGTGTCATTAAACCCACTGAAGGTGCCTTCGATCCCACTGTCCATGTCACCAGAGAGGTTAAACAGTGACGGTTCCAATTGCGACCCCCGAGGAACACCACTTGTCACTCATCTCAACAATTGAGCTGTTGACCACAACTCTGAGAGTGCAACCAGCCAGCCAATTCCTTATCCACGGAGTGGTCCATCTGTCAAATCCACATCTCTCCAATTTAGAGAAAAGGATCTTGTGTGGTATGGTGTTAAATGCTTTGCACAAGTCCAGGCAGGTGACACCTGTTGCTCCTCCCTCACCCACCAACATTGTAACCCTTTTGTAGAAGGCCACCAAATTTCTCGGGCATGATCTGGCTTTAGTGAGGCCATGCTGGGTGTCACAAATCACTTCTTTCTTTTCCACGTGCCTTAGCATGGTTTCTAGGAGGATTTGCTCCATGATCTTGCATTCAGTTTCCTAGAGTGGGTTCCACAAAAGTCAGCACAAAGCTTTTCTCAGGGGAATGCACCAAGATGGTAAGACATAAAAGTCAGAAGCTGCACCACAGAAATTCCAGCCATGTGTAAGAAAACAATGTTCACAGTGAAATAAGTAAAGTACCGGAACAAGTTCTCAGACTTGCAGAATCACAGAGTGGGTCAGATTGGAAGGGACCACAGTGGGTTGTCTGGTCCAACCTCCTGCTCAAGCAGAGTCGTGCCAGGAGTATATCCAGATGGCTCTGAAATATCTTCGGTGAGGGAGATGCCTCTCTGGGCAACCTGTTCTAGTGCTCAGTTACCCACAAGTAAAGAAATTCTTCTTCATCTTGAAGTGGAACTTGCTGTGCATCAGCTTCTGCCCATTGCCTCTTATCCTATTGCTTGCTACCCCTCTAGAAGAGCCTGGTCCGTCCTCTGCACACCCTTCCTTCAGACGCTGACATTGATGAGGTCCCCTCTCAGTTGTCTCCTCAAGGCTGAACAGGTGAACAGCTCCCTCAGCCTTTCCTCAGAAGGGAGATGCTCCAGTCCCTGAATCATCCTTGGTGCTGTCCACTGGATCAGCTCCAGCAGCTCCATGTCTCTCTTGTCCTCAGGAGCCCAGAATCAGACATAGCACTCCAGATGTGCCTCACGAGGGCTGAGTAGATGGTCAGGATGATGCACTTCGACCTTCTGGCAACAGTTTCCCTAACACACCCCAGGATACCATTGACCTTCTTGGTCACAAGGACGCTACTGGCTCAGGGACAGCTTGTTGTCCAACAGGACCCCCAGGTCCTTTCCTGCAGAGCTGCTTTCCAGCAAGTCACCACCAGCCTATACTGAAGCCTGGGGTTATTCCTTCACAGGTGCAGGATCCTGCATTTGCCCTTGCTGAACTTCAGCCAGTTCTTTTCTGCCCATCTCTCCAACCTGTTGAGGTCCTTCTGAAGGGCTGCACAGCCCTTTGGGGTATCGGCCACTCCTCCCAGCTTTGTGCTACCAGTGAACTTGCTGAGGACACATCTGCCCATTCATCCAAGTCATGGATGGATAAGTTAAACAACACTGGGCCCAGGAACGACCTTTGGGGGACACCACTAGTGACAGGCCTCCCCTGTGCCATGGATTACAACCCTCTGGGATCTGCCATTCAGCCAGCTCCAAATCCACCTCACTGTCCACTCATCCAGTCCACACTTCCTGAGTTTGCCTATGAGGATGTTGTGAGAGACAGTGTGGAAAGTATTGCTAAAGTCAAGGTAGAAAATATCCACTGCTCTCCCCTCATCCATCCAGGCAGTATTTCATCTCTCCACTCACGGAGAGTTCATAAGTATTCTGGACCAGCCTGGCCTGACTTCGAAATTAGGCCTGCCTTGAAGAAGAGATTTGACTAGATGATTTCCTAGATTCCTTCCAATCAAAATTATTCTATGAACATTTTATTATTTCTTTTAACAGGAACTGAGTATTTCTGAAGTTGTAATTACTATCAAGGAACACAGGAACCATTCTGTTAATAAAATTAGATATTGTTCTCTGCACACCATCATAGTCATAAATTGAATTTTTAACTGGAACTTCCAACTGTGAAACACAGGAAGCTGACCTAGTAAATCAAACAGTATTTGACATTCTTCTGCCTTCACCTCATCAGCTGACTCTGTCCTGTGACTTTAAGTGACTCTTTTCAGAGTGAAAATAACAATAATTGTTTAATCTGGGAGCCATACTTTGTTACTACAGAAACTGGAAGAGTTTTCCAAACTACCATCACCAGAAGAATAAATCTCTCAGTATCCCCAGTTTATAACTTCAGTGAGACATAGTTCCACTGCCTGGTAGAGTCACATCCAGCTGTCAGCAGCCACACTGGTTACAAATGAGGGGCACGTCACAAGCACTGAGGAAGAGGAATGGGTCAAAGATATGTCTGTTATCTGTATGGAAAACATTCTTATTCTCTGCTGAGCTTCTTCCTCCTTCTGAAAAATACTTTGCTAAAAGGATATTTATGTTGGGGTGAGGGTAATCCACTAAGCCAGAGGTTTGAGGGCTGAATTCAGTGGTTTAAATGTGATTTAATTAATATATGGTGGCTGAGTAAACAAATACACGTAATGAGCTATAAACTCATGCCTCTGACTCAATCTAAGAGTTTTACTCATGGTCTAATAAAATGTGACAGCTATATTGCCTTGCTTGTTAACAAGCATAGCAGTTTTTTAAAAGCACTTGAAATGCATTATTTACCAATTTGGATATAAATCCCTTTAGTAAGTAGACTTTACAACTAATTCTAAGATCAAAAAACCCTCAGATAAGTGACAACCAAGTAACATTTAAATAGCTCTCAGCACATATTGTGGGAGGCACAAGACTCCACAGAATAATCTATTTTACACAGATAATGGAGTCACTGTGACTTGTGAGGCATCTGGAATTACAGCCAATGGCAAACACACACAATTTAAAACCTTTCTCCAAATAAATCTCATCATGGCAGTTCAAGCATACATAGAGATCCTACTTAATCTTTCCACAGTATTTAAATCTGTGTTGGAGCCCATAGACTTCTATGAACTTTTTCATTATTATTTAAGCATGACAAGGTTACTAAACTGAGATATACCTCTTTCCCAATATATAAAACACAGTTTGCTCTACAGCATGTGCTGCCTGGCCTAATATCTTTCTGTGAGCATTACTGTGACAAACTTCTGAAAGAAAAGTTGTAAGGGAACTGTCAAGCTATGTTATAGCCAGTGCAGTCTGGCTGTGCTCTGTCTTTAAAAAGAATGGAAATATCAGACGCATTCCTTAAGCTGTCGTGACTATAAAACCTTCAGGGACAATGTGTTTAACTGCTTAGTGAAGAAAAGACATTTTCAAGAAATATGTATAACATACAGCAATAGCATTTGTGCTCCCCTTCATCAAGCCTTAATCTGATTTTATTTTTAAGTACATAATTATCCAACATTCTCAGAGAAATGCATTAACGATTCATTAAAGAACAGTACTGAACTTCAGTATTTGAAAGAAAATTCAATCTTGACCACAAGTCTGTAAGGAAATTACTTTCTTTTCAAGACAGGCTCTAAAACATTGCAAAGAGATTAAATTGAAATGTCTGGCAGCCTTTACTGGAGAGAAGCACAGGTTTAAGTTAACTCATAGATCTCTTTACTGGTTTCAGGTAAGGCAGAGAGCTACCCTCCAAATCTAAATTACAGAAACAACAAGTCACTGATACACAGAGAATATCAATAGACCAGCACATAGTTTGTGACCAAAATGTTTTGCTCAATTGAATTTGCTATCAACCCAAGCTTGTGTGCTTTTTATGTATCTTCAAAATTAAAGCTGTACAATTTATCAAAAATTAGGCTAGGAATTTTATGAGGAAACCTAAGTAAGTCAGAAACCAAGTACTCACCAAATTCCACATACATAACTTTTGGAGAGCTTTTAAATTTTTTACCTGAGCTATTGAAACTTGAGTGCTATTAAAATACAGTCCACAACACCAGAACAGTATAGTGATAAATAACAGAAGTGACAACATCCTATATGTAAATAGCACCTTCTGTCAGAAAGTAAAGACATTTTAGGAGTAGCTCTTAAATAAAATGACAGGCAGTACTTGCAGTTTAGTTCCATTACTCACACTTAGCAAATGAGAAAACAAGGCATAGATAACTCAAGCTGTCTCATAAACATAACACACAAAGCCATTAGCAGAAACAACACTGAATACAGATTCCAAGGGCTTTTTGCAAAAAAAAGGATGCTTTGATTTAAAACTACAAGTCAATCTTAGCCTATATTACTCTGTTCAGTCACTGCCTCCCACTGTTTTTAATTATACCTGTGAACTTGTAACTGTTAACTGAAGCCAAACTTATATTAAGGTAGTTTATCAGGATTAATACTATCCTCATACTTCAAAAGAAAAATAAGGTGGTGGGGGGGGCATAAATCAAAAAAGCTCCATATTCTGCTGCTTTATTCTCTCTATGCTTGGCTCAAGTAGCTGCCATCACTTTCAGCACACCCAACTCTTGTCATGCCAAAGAGCTGTTCCTGGATTCATCTGCATTCACAAAATATCAAAATACTTCAAAAAGCATCCAGTGTGGTACAACTCCCCAGGCTGGCACTGCCAATTTTTTCACTGGCATGATACCCGTAATACTTTCTGGCAATCCTTAGGTTATGAAGCAGTCACATGCAAAGATATGCTTGAAAAAGAGATGGCCCACCACAGAAATAATTTTCTTTTTAATAGTAATGTTCTTGGTATTTATGAATTGTTTTGCTGTGGTACTATAAAACGGACCACTTTGAAAAGCTCTTTTCTTAAAGCTTTCCTTTAAATAACAAATCTCTAAGCAAGTATTTTCATCTTAAAATATCACAAAAAGGGAAGGACTCAGATTACCCAAAACCAATAAGTTTCAAGGGAATATAGTGCTGCAGGACTCAACACAAGCATATCCCTTTTTATCTGAGGATAAATAAGGCACAACTTGGTCAACTTCAGTTAACTTCACTTGAGACACAGCTTAGTGGAGCTACACTAGAAAAGAATGTGGTCCGTCAAGTCTTGCTGGGAATTCTAACAGACTTGACATAGCTCAGTTCAATGCTAACAGGGAGCTAAATCTTAGTTCAAGACATTTTAGGAATGGAATAAAACCATCTAGTAAAAAGCCGTATATAAAGAAGAACAAGAGCTGAGGACAGCAAAACAAAGTGTCTGCGATAGTTACTAGGAATAATATACATCCTGTTCTTGAGTTTACAACAAGATCAAATGAGCATATCAAATTACATAGTTAATAGACTAAATTCTGCTGTCAGTTGTATCACACACTTCTACATGGTGCTTCTAATACTATGACATTACAGCTAGAGGTAGTGTGGTCACTGAACAACCTAAATGCTTTAAAAATTCCTGTACCATAGAGTGTCATATGGTTTAATGTAGTACATGGGGATTTTCAAGTCCTTTTCTTCCATTTAATATATATGAGTGAAATTATAGCAACAACACATTAAGATAATTCTTGTGCAAAGTTTAAGCAAATGTTTCTGATAATATCTTATTTGGTTTTGTTGGGTTTTTGTTTTTTTTTTTACAGATACCTCTGGCTACCTGTATAAGAAGATCACTCAGAGGCAGGAAAAAAATTATAATACATTTCAGATATCTGGAGGACTTTGTGTATTTTGTTTGCAATTCCTTTAAAATGCTATGACCAGCTTCATTCTGTCTGCTTCCAAAGAGTAACAAGCACAGGAATGTATAGAGAGTCTTTAGCTTCCTAGAGGAAAGGCATCAGAAAAGCAGAGCGTCCAAAAATAAAGATCCTCATCTTACTCTCTTGTTTTGGTTGTACAGTTTTTATTGAACTTATTAGATCAATATGACAGAAAATTATAATTCATCTGACCTGCCAGCAGGAATAAAATGAAATTTTATTTGATTTGCTGTTAAATCATTCCAGATATATGCCCAAACCTCATCCAGCTTCAAGTTAGAACAATATCAAGTCAAATGTTACAGTTTTTCCTTATCCTTTAAAATAATTTACAAAACATAAATTCTCGTTCTCATTGTCAGAAATCTTCCAAAGCGATGGGATGCTCAGATTATTCATCAACTTATTCTTAACAATCAAATGTGATTATAAAAATAAAAAAAAACAAACAGGAAAATATATTTATTGATATCCTCCTTTGCCATTATTAGAACCTATGTACAATATATTTACTGTCCCTTACAAGTATATTACAGCAGAAGAAAAATCAGGTCACAGGGAAGGAGTAGGAGATTTGTTTCTTGGGAAAAATTTCATAACTGAGATGTTTAAGGTAAAAGCAACTCCTATGATTCAATACATAACTTACAAAAGAAACCAGACTGTACCAGTTCTTACAGAAACGATAACAAAAATCCTTGTGTTCTGTATATGTGAATAACATATACACCTAAAAGTTTATTCTGGCAGGGTGTTAAATCTGTTATTCTATGATCTTCCCTCACAAACCATGTATTTTAATAGATTTTTTTTTCTATTTATAAGAAAAGATAGTGCCAGTTCTTCCTCTATTACAATAGAAAAGCATTTCCAACTATTTTCAATTTCAATCCCTCAACAATTTTTCAACAGATGTAAGAAACATATAGCATCAACATATGTGTATTGAGAAAAGGTTTTCTTTCCTAGTTGCTTTACAGAGCTCTCATACAGAGGAATTGCTCTTCATGGGTTTGTAGACTGAAAGTTAAAAAAATGTTTCACTAAGAGTAAATTTGCAGTAATTACACTCATTTGTGGGAGAATAATTTGCCAGATTTGCTCCAAGTACTATATGAATTCAGACACCAACTCCAGAGTCAAAAGAAGAGGATTCAGTAACAGACTTCAAATATATAAAACAATCATTAAAATTGCTACAGTTTAATTTGTAGCTAGGGATTCAAAGTAGAACACACTTTTAACTCTAAATGCCTTAAGGAAGCTGTGGAATTCTCACTTTTGGAGACCTAAAGGTTTGCAGAAGAGGAGGAGAGAAAACATGAGTAATAATCTAAATTTTACTACTCCTTTTTTCAAAGTAGTGCAGTAGCTGACTGCTAGAAATCCTTCCCAGCCTTGCAGTACTTGACATCACGATAGCACTTGGCATTGCCATCACACCTTTGTGGTTTCCTTAATAAGAAAAAACTTGTAACTGCCCCACTAAGAGTACAAAATAATTACATTTCAAAGCATTCTCACAACACAAGGATTTCTTTCATGGTGCTAATACAACTAAGCTAGCAGCTTTACTTTCATTTCAATAAAAATGAATTCTGCATCTCCCTTGCTTCTTAGTCAAAGAAGGTTTTTCTTTTAATCATACTCCATCAGGTAGCTGCAGAAGCATCCTTGAGATTCGCTCTGGTTTTCGACTTACCCTGTTCCATCCTGAATGCTTACGGTACGGAGCTACTGTGTAGCACACATAGAGTTTAATGAATTCTAAAATATGTAACAGTTTAAAAGAATTGCAAGTTATGCATTAAAATAATTTCACAGCTTCTAAGTTACACGCTTACGCCTACCACAGTCATCCAGTGAGCAGTTAGGAACGAGCACCAACTCTCTGCAGTGAAATTAATGAAGGTGGACCGCAATATGAGGGTCATGCATTGGAAGGATGGGAGAGTTTGACATTCAACTCCGACTTTTTAAGAAGTTATTAATTTAGTAATTACTGAAGGAAAAACACCGTATCTGTTTCATCAGGCACGGGACGGTTTCTCCCCTCAGCGCTCTATTCGCAAGCAAGAGAAGCAGATGTTGTTACCTGGACGATCTCCCGCCTGGGCGCACCCGACGCTGAGCCACGGGCACCGCCGAACTCCGCCGCCAGCGCGGGGCTGGGGCAGCGCTCAGCCTGCGAGCGCTCCCCGGCAGCGGGGACCACGCTGCCACCGACTCGCAGCCACCGCTCTTTGCGCTTATAGAAATGTCACAAACACCGTCCCACACGCAGGGGCTCTGTCCGCCCCGGCCCCACCGCGGGACGCTGCGCCCCGGCTGCCCGGGCGAGGGGCTGCTCATCCCCGCCTCAGCCCGTTCCGCCGCCCCGCTCCCTCACGGCACGACCCTCCACACGGGGGCTGGAGCAGCCTCCAACGCGGGGGCTGCGGGGCCGGGGTACTTACATGCCAGATGGCGAAGAAGATGAGGGCGGCGCAGAGGACCAGCGACAGCATGTAGCAGAAGGCGGCGAAGGTGAAGGCCATGGCGGGGACAGCCCTCCGCGCCCCCTCCGCCGGGCGGGAGGCGCAGGCAGGCGAACGGCGACCCCCAGACTGGCGGCGCTGCGAGGAGAGCTGGCAGCGCCGCGTACACCGGGACCGGGCGGCCACCGCCCCCCGCGGCCGCGCCCGGGCC
>VZRN01000686.1:201656-254113 GCA_013397935.1 Dasyornis broadbenti | reverse complement strand
TGTGTGTGATCTGAGGTGTCGAATTCACATGGTTCTCTGCACATCTTGTCCTTGTCATGTATGGAATCTGCTTCTTTTTGTTGTTGCTCCGATTCGCCCTCCCAAATCAGAATGAGCAGGTCTTCCTTCAGCAGCTTATCACTGAGTAGGAAACCACCTGGAAAATTTATATTTAAGCTTTTCATCTATGTACATGTACATAAATGTAAAAGATAAACTTATATTTTACATATATATATATATATGCACATGAGAGTCCTGCATAATACTTTGCTGATAAATACTGCCTTCTTATAAAGAAAAAACAAAAACTAAATAGAAGAACATCCTCAAATTATCCCATCGAGTAAAATGGTCACAAGATCATTAATATCCCCCATAGAAACTCTAAAAGCCGCTGCAATAGCTCCGTCCACCAGACTGCCATTTATTCCTGGGTGAAGGCTGGGAAAGAGGGATAAGTGGATAAAAAGTACCAATGGGACAATATTGTTTATGAAGAGAGTGCTAGAGAGGAAAACAAGATAACATTTACACCAGCTGAGGTTTTCTTAGATGACCTTAAGCCTGGGCTTAGAATTAATTCTAGGCCAGGTTCATCCCTTTTTCCTGCAGTGTTTCAGAATTAAGGAAACCTTTAAACATTAACAGATGACAGAGCCCCGGTGAGACACGAGGAATAGCCTTGACACAGACAGCCTGGCCCACTAAAGCAAGAAGCTGGAACAAAATCCCAGCCTCACAGGGAAACACGCATGGAAAAGCAACTGGGAGCTCCGAAGTTCTTCCTAATATGACTGCAACTGTAAATAAAATAAAACAATTTAAAAAAAAACCAATTTAAAAAAATATAATAAAGCAAAATAAAATAAAATAAGGATTTTGGCATTCCGATTGTTTTTCATCTTATCAGTTAGTCCTTTGCATGTCTGTGGCCCAGCATAAGCTCTAGGGGTGAAGGAAAACATGGTGTAGAGTCTCCTTGACTTTCCTCTCAAAGCTGACATCTGAGCCCCTGATTTAGGTGTGTGCAGAAAAAAAAGGGGAACTTTGCAGTTTGGAGTAATTTTTTGTGCTTTTATGGGTCTGTTTCAAAAAATCTGAAAACCTTTCACGAACATCTGCCTAAGACATATGAAATGCACTTAATTGTACCAGCTGAGTTCTTTTCAGTAAGAAATTGGAGCTAATCAAGTCTGCCATTATCTGCTGAAGATGCCAGAGGCTTCCTTGTTCTTTTATTCTTCCTTCTAAATTGGGAGAGGGTGACTGAATCTCCTTTGTACAATTTTCTGTTGCTGCCAGAATGTTTACAGTTTATTCCTAATTAACCACAAAATGATTCTGTAATCAGTGGCAAAGTTCAAAACTGTAATAAGTAGGCTTTTTGTGAGTATATTTTTAAATTATTTCTTTGTGGTTTGTTCTCAAGCCTGCTATGGTTTGCAGAAGTGGAAAAAGCTGATACGTTTCAGCGTAATCTGGAAGGGAAGATGTAGCAAATTGTGGGGCCATGGAATCAGGGGATGGTTTGAGTTCCCCTGGAATTGTTCCAGGCCAGGTTGGACACTGGGGCTTGGAGCAGCCTGGGAAGGTGGAAGGTGTCCCTGCCCATGGCAGGGGTGGCACTGGATGGGCTTTGCGGTCCCTCCCAGCCCAAACCATTCTGGGGTTCTGTGATTTTTCAAAGGACGTGTTTCTAAATCCATCAGAAATGCCCTAAATCTGTGTGCAAGCGCTTTAAAAAGGAGATGTCGTGGTCGGTGTTGGGAGCTCTGACCAGCAGCCGAGAACTGGGAAACAGAAGAAACGCGCTGTAGTGGAGACGGGGCATTTCTGACGTAGGCAAGAATTAAACCACCAGAACAGCTCTTCTCATTCTCTGTGTGAAAGTCCCTGTGCAGTGGATTGGTCAGGCTAGGACACAGCACACGGAATATAATCTGAAAATAATCCAGGTTGCATTAAAACTAAACAGGCAATTGTCAGATGTCTGTGTTCATGTGAATTTATAGGAAAAATACTCGGCTTTTGTTTCCTGAGCTGTAGTGATGATTTTTGGCTGAAATAAACCATTACTGGTGCATTTTTTTCTTGTCCTCTGTACTTTCAGAACGCTACAAACAGCGATTATTCGAAACTGCCTGAACAAATGCAGAGGATGCCGAGCTGCAGGTGATACAGCAGATGGAGGGGATAACATCCAGAGGGACCCTGCCAGCACCCTGGGAAGCGGCTCCATGCAAATCCAACGGAGTTCAAAAGTTCTGGAGCAAGGTCCTGCACTATTTTCTCTTCCAGAATCCCAGTTGCTTTCTGCCCTCGCTAACACTCACACTAAATTTCATGCAGTGTCATAAACACCAGCAGGGAATGTGGAGCCAGACGCAAGAAGTTTCAGATCTAAGTGTCTTTTTTTTTTTTTTATCTTATTTCTATCTTTTTTTAATAATTTTATCTCAGCAAGTTCTCCACAGCACCCAGCTGGTGTTGCCAGTGGCTTAGAAAGCTGGAACTGTCTGTGTTTTCAAATGGGAATTGACAGGAGTAAATATTGAAGGAGTCCAGATTCGTTCTTGAGGCAGATGCCATCATGTGCGAGCTTAATAAAAATAAAACCAAATTTTGAAAAAAAAAAAAAGAAAAAAGAAAAAGCCCCAAACTAAAAGGACTGGCACATTAATAAAAAGAATAGCCCTTGGCAAGGGCGAGGTGTCTGATGCAACTCAATAATTATATTCATGGGGTGTTTAATGAACCCTATGTTATTGTGATATAAGGAAAAATGTACAGAAGTGTTAAATGGAGCTTGGGGCTGTTTTGCAGATTTCTCCAAGCTTCAATTATTAGGAGTCTGGAAGGCTGAGGGGAGGAACAGCTAAAGGAAGAGGGTTTGAACGTTAAATGTAACACTTAAAACAGAGTCAGCTGCAAAATAGCCATTGTCTCGCACTGCCAAGGTTTGGTCACTGAGCAGCTTGTTTTCCGTGGTTGCATTTCTGAAACTTCTCATAAACTCTAAGGAATGGGGCCCTTGGAAAACAGGGATCTGCTGGAGAACACTTCCTGGGAAACTCAGCACCATGACCAGCGCTTGAGTGTGGAGAGTGTCACCGTGAGCAGCGCTGTGCCCAGAGGAAATGGAATTTCTAGAAAACAGAACATAGAATAGAATATCCTGTCTTGGGAGAGGCCCACAGGGATCACGGAAATCCAGCTGCCCCTCCCAACATACACGGAAGTACGGCTGGCTGGGGCTGACCGAGCCGTGCTTTGCTCCTGGTGCTCCCTCACTGCCTTAATTCACATCCCTGCTCGCCCCTGGGTTTGACCTCGAGCCTGTCCAACTTTAAGTACCCAGAAACTGGGCTCCTTTTCATCCAGCCTTCAGCTCCACACTTGAATATTTCCATGTTCTGGTTTCCTCCTCCACTGGTGCAGCCAGCTGGTGCAGATGGAAGTTTGCTGATGAATCAGACACAGAGAGGAACAGAGTGTGAACTTTCAAGAAAAATTTAAAACTTAGTATTTCATGTGTTGGGGGAGGTTTTGCTGGATATTGGATATGGGAAAGGCTCTTCCCCCAGAGAGTGATCAGGCACTGCCCAGGCTCCCCAGGGAATGGGCACGGCCCTGAGGTTGCCAGAGCTGCAGGAGCGTTTGGACAGCGCTGCCAGGGATGCCCAGGCTGGGATTGCTGGGGGCTCTGGGCAGGGCCAGGGGTTGGATTCCATGATCCTGGTGGGTCCTTTCCAGCCCAGGATGTTCTGTTATTCCGTGTCATTAACCAGAAATTCTCCCGAACCAGATGTCCCTGCAATCCACATCCCCAGATCTCCTTGGACAAGCAGATCTCTCTGCTGGCAACTTCCAGTTCCTCCAGCAGGCCCATTGTCCCACTGCAGGCTCGTCGTGTTTAATGCATGACACCTGCTACTCATGAATATCTCACTGTGGCATTTTCATGAGGAGTAAACACTGGGAAGGAGAAAGCCCAGAGGAAACCTCTTCCAACCTGCAACTGCAAAATTGCCAGCTTTGCCTTGCTGCTGTGCCCTCATACCTGGAACTCTACCTTGGAGTTGATGAGTGGGTTAATATTGGCAATTATTTCTAAACCTTTCTGTCCAGTATAAGCACAGTGAAGTTCTTTTTAGGAAAAAAAAAAAGGCTGTAATTTGTATTCCCTACAAATAAAAAGCCACATTGTTGGGTGATAAAAATGGATGCAAGGCCTTTGCGTTGAGCAGAGAGGTGCTGACCGAGACCAAGGGAACTCTGCTTCAAGGCTTTGCACTTGTTCGGCTGAAATAACGTGAAGAGCTCTGTTGTAATGGATTATTTCCATGATATTCCTCTGCTTTGGGGGGAGCTATCCAAAGCTGACTGCCTACTGGGGCTAATCTCCAGTCACTCTGTGCCTTAATCCCATTATTTTCCTGCATGTTTTTCCCACTGATCCCATAGTTTTGCATAAGGCACATTTGTCAGTTTACACGGCCATATGGAGTGCAGGGTTCAGTTTATGAAGAGGCTTCATTTTGAGATTTGCACATTACCCAATTTAGCATGAAAGTATTTTCTCCTTCTGACAAATGTTAGATTGGAAAGATACATTATGCAATAAAGTCCAGGGAAAAATGCCAAATCTGCAGGAATTTAGCATCGTGAACATATAAAAGTGACTAAAAAATAACTGCAACATTTATACTTTCAACTTGGAAGTATGGAAATAAACTTGAACTTAGAACCAAACAGCTTCTGCCTTCAAGGAGTCTGACATTTGCATCCCTAATAGTCCCGAGATTTCCAAGAGCAAATCCAAACAGCCCTATCTGCACCCTGAAAAGGGAAGATATAAATACAGATACACAGAGACATCTGTTTATATATTCATTACTTAGAAACAGTTTTAACTGCTCAGAGCCCATGGCAAGACAGAATTTCTTCCATGGGTATTTAAAGAGAGCTGCAAAATGTGTCACCACCGATGTAATGCTGATCTGTTTCGTGCCTAATAATCATATTTAAATCACTGGATATTTCCTAAAGAGCATTTTCTTTAGAGCCTTTTAAATGCAGTAATGTGTCCAGCAGCATTGGAGATTATTACCCAGAAGAACTTGTGAAGTAGATCAGAAAAATAAAACCCCAAATATTAAACATTGGCAGCAGCAACATAACCATTCAATTGATTTCACTAAATATTTTTTAAAGTCTTGTTGCAATGATTTTTTTCAAAGATTTTTCTCCTGCTGTTTGACTGTGAAGGCCCATTTTGTAAAATGAAGTGATGAAGTTCTGTGTTTATGTCCAATAAATTTTTAGGTTAAATGATCTCAAGTAAAATGAAGATTTGCTATTTGTTTTGGGGTTCATCCTAGATGAGCTGAGATCATATAATGTGCTTTTCATTTTACAAAGAATCCCAGAATCTCTGAGGTTGGAAATGCCCTCCAGAGTCACCGAGTCCAAGCTGTGCCCGATGCCCACCTTGTCCCCAGCCCAGAGCTCTGAGTGCCACATCCAGCCCTTCCTTGGACACCTGCAGGGATGGGCACTCCAAAGCTCCCTGGGCAGCCCCTGCCAAGGCCTGGCCGCCCTTTCCATGGAGAAATTCCTGCTGCTGTCCA
Source organism: Dasyornis broadbenti (assembly GCA_013397935.1). Lineage (NCBI taxonomy): Eukaryota > Metazoa > Chordata > Aves > Passeriformes > Dasyornithidae > Dasyornis > Dasyornis broadbenti. The sequence goes on along the minus strand of VZRN01000686.1, from coordinate 248,480 downwards.
CCCTGAGCCTGCCCTGGTCCAGCCTGAGGCCGTTCCCTCTCCTCCTGTCCCTGTTCCCTGGGAGCACAGCCCGACCCCCCCGGCTGCCCCCTCCTGTCAGGAGCTGTGCAGAGCCACAAGGTTCCCCCTGAGCCTCCTCTGCTCCAGCCTGAGCCCTTTCCCAGCTCCCTCAGCCACTCCTGGGGCTCCAGCCCCTTCCCCAGCTCCGTTCCCATCCCTGGACACGCTCCAGCCCCTCCAGGTCTCTCTGGCTGTGAGAGACCCAGAAGTGGACACAGCCCTCGAGGTCCCTCAGCAGGGCCAGCACAGGGACAGTCACTGCCCTGGGCCTGTGCCCACAGCAGGGCTGGGACAGCCCAGGGGCCATCGGCCTCTTGCCCACCTGGGCACCCCTGGGCTCCTGTCCAGCCTCTGGCCCCAGCACCCCCAGGGCCTTTCCTGACAGGCACCTTCCAGCCGTGATAAAAACATGCATTTATTAGAAACAGTCTAATGACTGTTAAACTGCCTTTTGAGAAAGCTGAGACCAACATGATCAATCTGTGCCAGGGAAACTGCACAGGGAACAGCCCAGTGTGACTGAAAGTTACGTAATTTCCTGGTTGTTTGGAATAAAATGGGGAGAGACCACCAGAGTCTGCCAGGAGATAGAGATCTGCACAAAAACAATGCCTACACCAATCCTGGAGCTCCAAGGGAAGATCCCATGATGTGAAAGCTCAGAAGGAATGTGTATCCACAGACCTGTGAATAATTTGGAATGCAGAAGAGAAGACTGCAGCAAAAGGGAGAGGAAAAAACACTGTGAGAGGAAAAACCTGGATATTTACGTCTGACGCCCTGGATATTGAGTTCACAGGGATGGTTACACTAAAGGTGTTCCGCAGTTCTGTCATGCCCTCCGTTGGGAAAATGAATTGAAACCTGTGTGCATTAAAATCCTAGAGGTGTGTCCAGACCTTGCACTCCTCACCGTGCAAGTTTATCCTCCAAAATGCCTGCAGAGTTTTTCAAAATTAGAACAAGAACATTCAGATCAACATTAGATGACAAGGAGAAAATTAGCTTTAGAAATTAGATCCTTGGAAGAGTTCTGGACCAAGAAAATTTTTAATCAACTAAATATTTTCAATTTGACATGTAATTAAATGCTGTGTTTCATTTTAGACCTAATTAACTTTTAAAAAAATCAATTAAAAATGAAAACATTACTTTAAAATGAAAGGGGATGTTTCCTTTAGAAATGCTGAAACATTTCACATAAACCCCCTGTTTTCCCTTATGAAATTAATGACTCCATTTTATCTGTGTTTTGTGATAGCTTTGTTCATGCAAAATATAGATTTCAATGAACTTAACAATCTTCAAAAAATTGTTTCCACCTCTGTAGAGGGTCACTCTAACTCTTCTCAAGAACTTTGGATTATCTCTGCCCAAATTGCCTAAGTTGTGTCACCATTACCTGGGGCTACATATGAAAAATAGTGCTTTAAAAGTTATTCAGATCTGACATAATATTTGGAAAATAAACCCAAACCAATACAAGTATATTGTACATTATTTTTGTAACATTGTATATTGCAGACTTGCCTGGGTGTGAAAATGATCAGGAATCCTCCTATTAAATAATAGTTAATATTAAGTTATTAGATTAATATTAAATAATCAAAATAATCATGAATCTTATTGAATCATCAGGAATCCTGCTCCTGTGCTGGCCCACGCTCTCAAGTGAGGAAACACCTGTGAACCTGGAACGTCTTGGATGTCAAAAGGGAAATTGTAAAAAGAAATTGAAATGAAGGACAACGAACTTGTGTTTATCTGGCACTGCAGGGAATCAGTCATTTATACTACCAGACCCTCTGGCACAGAGTAGAAAAAGGCTGCTAATTAACAGTGGTTGGTTATTAATCACACTTATTTCCTCTCCGTTCCCTCCATGAAGTACTTGCACTACAAGTGCTTTCCTTGCTTGGAGAAGAGCAGCTCCATCCAATCCTGTGTGTTCAAACAGGCAGATGTGAGAAGGACTTTCATTTTTACACATTTGTCTGGAAAAAGATCTTATTGTTACGGTCTCAATCTTAAGACTAATGCTTCTTAAAAATAAAGCTTCTGCAATGCTTCTGAAAATAGAGCACTTGAGCATTCCCGAGGATAGTTCTTTGTGATCGCATCAAAGGTACATTTAGAGGATGATTCACGGAAAAACAAAGATAAGGCTGTGATTGGCTCTGCCCTGATCACTGGAGAGCACGACAGCAGAGCTGGGATAGGCAGCCCATGAGAGGTCAGCTCAGCAGAGTGAGCAGTCAGACGAAATGGCAGAAATCAGCAGGGAAAGGCGGAAGCACAAAATACAAAGTGATCGTGCCGCTGCTTCAATCTGAGCCTACGGATGCTCTCTGAGCATCTCCTCACGCCCAGCCCAAGGCACGGCACTCCTGAGGGGATCTCACCAGTGAAAACACAGAATCCCAGAATCCCAGCATGGGTCAGGCTGGAAGGGCCCACAGTGGCTCAGCTGGTGCCCTCTCCCTGCTCCAGCAGGGCCATCCCAAAGGCAGACTTGTTTCAGCCTCTCAAGGCCATTTCCATGTTCAGGTGACTTCCCAAACACTTTGCAGCTTTAGGGAACGTACCCAAGACTAATTTTACCCATTTTTGAATTCCTTCATGTGATTGTTAGCCCATGGACAGCCAACTCGACAGGCCAGGACGAGAAGTGAGGAATATCTATTTCCTGCTTTGCTTACGATCAGAAAAAAATAGCACCTCCCAATCTGGGAGGTTATTACTTATTTTATGTTATGCTACTGACCTCATTAAACTCAAACCCAGAAAATGATAACTGTCTGTAGAAATTGCAGTTTTCCAATGTGTTACCTCCTTTCTTCTTCAGATTAAGCATTGTCTTATTTAATACGGTATAATTGCACGGAACAATGGATTTCAGCTCTCACTTGATGGACGTGTTAGTGCTGTGCGCCAGGGTAACTCCTAATTCTAGAACGGAGCATTAGGTCAGCCATTAAAACTGATAGCGGATGGGAGCAAACTTCAAGGAAGCGGAAACACAGCTGGAAGTTGGTGGGAATGTGCACACACATCCGTGTTAGCTCTGCCATGCTGCCACTGTGCTGGGCTCAAGTGAAAGAAAAAAGTTTTTAAGGGCTTTAGAAAAGTGTGGAGTGAAAATTAAAGACATGGTGCTTGCAATTCATCGTGTTCTTAGTATTTCTGTCTTTTCCTTTTTTTTTTTTTTTTCTCTTTTCCTGAGGGCACACATACCCATAAATATTCACCCTTTCTTTTCAAAAAGAACTCAAGTTCATTTATCTTGACAGGCCCTTCCAATGCACTCTGAAGTTTGTTAACACGGCCCTCACATTCCTTAAGGAAATCTATTTAATCTTTCCGCACACAGATATTTTCTCCTGATTCACATCCATCTGCTCATCCGGTGAAGCGTGAGAATGTTTCTCAGTTAAAAGTTTAGAACTTTCAAGGTTTTGGCACAGCTCTGTCCCTCAGCTGGGTGACGCCAGTTGAACCGTGCCCAGAAGAATTCTGTGACCTTTAACATGATGGAACTCCATAACCTCCACCGTCTGCTACACAGCAGCCTAAATCACAGTGCACTTGGGGAAAACCGGAAAGAAGTGGGCAATGAGGTCTCAGAAATGTCACAGAGAAGGTTTGATTTTCAACTGCACGGAAATTTTCTTGATTTGGATATCCGGTGATGGTCAACGGCGCGGTTGTGTCTCCCTGATCCTGACACGACGTTATCGTTATGTTTGAGTATGGCTGGACAGCTCTGGAGGTCAAATGGTTGATGGTAGAAGCAGCGGTTTGGTCACACAGGAATTTCTGGAGACTGAAAAGTGCGTGAGAGACAGGACCCACCTGACAAACTGGGACAGAGACACCTTTGCCTAAAGGTTGGTCCATCTGGAAAGGAGATCCTCAAACCAGGAATTGGGAAATGAGCCAGCTCGGAGCCAGGAGAGGACACACCAACACGGGCAACGTGGAGGGTTCCAGGCCAGGCTGGACGGGGCTTGGAGCAGCCAGGTCTAGGGGAAGGTGTGGAACAAGATGAGCTTTAAAGGTCCTCCCCAACCCAAATCGTTCTGTTGTTCTGTGGATCTGTGATCCCATGATTGTGCTGACTGTGCTACAGGCCCCTCGACAGGGAAGAAGTAGATGAGCCCCTCATTTTTAGAGGAATTTCAGCAGGAATCTGGTGAAGTTCAACAGGGGGAAGTGCTAGCTCCTGCCAGTGGGGAGGAACAAATCCGTGCTGGGCACAGCATGGCCGGGAGGCAGCTTTGCTGCAGGGAAGGACCTGGGGGTCCTGGCGAGCACCAAAGCTGAACAAAGGTGTAGCTGCCCATGCCAGGGCCGGTTAAAACTTAATGATTTTTAAGGGCACTTCCAACCTAAACCACCCTGGGATTCTGTGAGCAAAGTACTTTTCAAAGTAGCATCTGATGTGGGAAAAAGCCCTGAACACGCAAAATTTTGTAGGTGGAGCATCAAGCATTTTCTGACAAAAAGCTATAAATTGCCTGATAACAACCCTTGCAAGATAAAAGCATGGGAATGTTTTAAATATTTTGATGAAAGCATCTGTGAATGCCCAATGCTTCCATTATAGCAATTCTCTCAAATCTAATAAGTGGGGAGAATTGCAGTGAAATAAGCATCAAAGTGGGTGTTAAAATAGAGCACTCTGACAACAGAGGCGCTTTCAGGGGTGAGAGCCTGAACTAAATGAGTGAAACTTTGAAGTGACATTTAGGAATGATATCAGTTAACCGGTGGGCACACCTGCAAAACGTATTTTGCATTCAGCCCGGTAATTACAGAACATCCATCACTTCTGAATCTTCTCACCAACAAACTGCGAAAAGTTCCCTTTATTCTCCATCCTGCGTTATTGTACCAAGATCTCATTTCTCTCGGAGGTAATTTACGTTGCTTCTCTCAAGGATGTGTTGCCAAGCCGTTATTCACAGATTTCTCTGCTGTGGAAACAAAAATGTGCAGGCAAGTCCGGCACTTCTTTCAGGAGGCAGCGAGACTGGGGCCGGATGTGAATTTATGGCAAAAAGTTTATATTCTGGTGCCAGAGACTTTAAAAGCCTTGAAGTTTGGTCAGCTCTGGAGCTGGTAGAAATCCCAGTTGTTGGAGTGTTTTCTGAAAAATAAGCACTTAGTCATCACAATTAAGAAGGTGAATGTCTGCTCCAAGACTATAAGGAAGCAATGTTTAGCAGGAAATTATAAAGGAGGAGCAAAGTCTTCTCCTCCAAAGGTCACAGAGTCAATAAAAAACCTGAAAGTGAAAAATGTATAAAGAATCATACAAACAGCTGTTTTTAATATAGAATTAATTTTCATTTACAACAATATAGAAGTTTTCTGAGTTATTTTAGCACTACCCTTTCCAGCTGCATCTCTCGTACAGGGCAGAGACATTGTCTACCTGAACAAGCAAAGGTGGGTGAAATATTTGGGGTGCAGCTCTTGTGCTGTAGAGATTCTAAAACCAGAATATTGCACCATTTATACACGCAGCTGTATAAATAATACTGGAAGCTACAGTCACCTGTGAGAATCAATCGTTCAAAGGATAATTTTTCAAAATTATGGAAACGTGTCCACCACAAATGTTTATTTGTGCTGGCTGTGGACTCCCCATCTCTGGCAGCACCCAAGGCCAGGTTGGACACTGGGGCTTGGAGCAGCCTGGGACAGTGGAAGGTGTCCCTGCCCATGGCAGGGGTGGCACTGGATGGGCTTTGAGGCTCCTTCCAGCCCAAACCTTTCCAAGATTCAATAATTCTATTATTTACCCAATTTCTTTTCAAGTCTGTAGAGTTAAAAGCAGTGAGTAAAGCTAAAGAAAGAGTAAATCCATGGAACTGCTTAAACCCACTACAAAAATGTATATAACCCAGCCATGGCTGCAAAGCCCTTCCTGGGGAAGCGAGACTAATTACTTCTTAATCCCTATAAACTTTTCAGGAACAATCAGGGACTGTCAAAGGAGTTGCAATGATTTACAAATCTGGAGATCTTTCCCCTTCCAGCGATAAAATTTATGTAAGAGCTCTAAGTGCTATTTCGCTTCGATTGTCTTCGCCACTTTTACATTTTACCCTCAAATGAAACGTTGTTAATTTGATGTGAGAACGTCGCAATGTCAGGGGAAGGTTTTTTTATACACATTTCTTATTCTTCATTTTTAAGCAACTAACCAGCCCCTGCACCTGCTGCCAGGTTCCCTGCTTTGGAATATTGATTTTTGATCTGCAGCACTTGTGGTGGTGGGGTGACCTTGCCCCGGTGTCCTCTGCTCTCAGCCACAGAAATATTTGCCCATATTTGCCCGTAGTTACTGAGAACATTTGCTAGGAAGCTTCAATAACCATTAAGCTTTGCTTGCAAGACAAATTATAGTTTATGGTTTTTTACCGTTGTTTGTACCGAAAATTTCTGGTTTAAAAAAATTACAAAGATATTAAGTGAAACCGCACTTTTCCGGTTCGGGAGAATTAAAGATTACATCATATTTTTTATTATACTTTTCATCATTTTGTTATCACTAGCTAAAAAGATAATGCATCCCCAAAGCTTTACAAAAGTCTTGAAAAGGCCTCTTATTATGGAAAATGCATCCGTGTCTACTGTTTTACCTTCTCCTCTCTGCTGAAATAGGTACACTTTCTATTTAATTTGTATTAGGAATAAGCTTCCCATTAAAATCTAAGTTAAGCAAAGAATAAAAAGGCTCCCATGGGGTTTGGTTTATTGACAGGTTTTTACTTTGGTCCAATTTGTGTCAGATCAGCACAGTTTTACACAAGCAAGTTTTAATTACCTGGAATGCAAAATTAATAGTTTCCCCCGGTTTCAGAATGATTTAAACAAACACTTATTTATTTAGATCAAAGAAAGCAATTAAAGATATTGGGGCAAATTTTAATTACACAAAACATATTTGTATTTCTAACCGAAGGCCAGTTCAATTGAATGTCGTTTAAAAATGCATTATTCTCGTTCAGGGAGTATATTAATCCTATCAGTTCCTGAAAAGCTTTGAAAAAATTACTTTTCACTTTGTCTCCTAACTCACACGACAGGAAAGCGCAATGAAGTGCCCTTGTGGCTGCTGCTTTCCTCGTTTCTCACACTTGCTCGGGTACTCAGTGCTGTTAAAAGTCGCCAGATAAAAACCATCAGCTCATATCAGCTCAGACAAAACCACCAGGAAGGCTCCAGTATCAGCTGAGATTACAGCCCTGACCAGTCGCCAGCCCAGCGCTGATTCAGGCTCCAAAATCTCCTGAGCTGGGTGTGTTTTAGCCCAAATGGGTGTTTCCCAAGGGGTTGGAACCTGATGACTTTTAAGGTCCCTTCCAACCCAGACCGTTCTGTGATTCCGTGACTTTTCATCCCTTTCTTGGCTTAGCTGCTTCCTGTACAGCTGGCACATCCTGAGGCAAGAATCCCAGCTTTTCCTTGTCGCTGTGTGTTTTCCATACTCTGTCCCACGGGCTGGCACTGGAACCATCACCTCCCAGGCAGCAGTGTGGGTAAGAGGGGAGTTCAGAGGGGATCTTGGAGTGGAGTTGTCATCAGGACCATGGCAGGAGCAAAATTTCCCGCAGAATCCTGGCTTGACTCCCTCCTGCCTCCTGGAGTCCTTCTCAGAGTGGACTTCCCTTCTTTGGGATGCCCTTTCTCATCACCGATGCGACCTCTTCCTACCCGGCATCGATAAAAGGCATCACCCAACCTTCCTTTCTTCTTAAAGAGCTTTTATTGCCTTTTCTGTGAGGATTAGGAAGGCTAAGATGGGCCTGTGGCTGTCCCAAGGAGGGAAGGGAAACAGAAGAAAAAAATAGCAGAGGAAAAGGCGTCCTTCTGGATTTGGTGGGACTCGGCCAAGGCTTGGAGTTGATGATCCTGAAGGTCTTTTCCAACCTTGGCGACGCTGTGATTGTGAATTTCTGCACAGGACGCTCAGGGTCCTGATCCCAGCAAGGAGCACCCAGCAATGCAAGCTCACAACATCCTCAGAGAGCCAGGCCAGGGTAAAACACGAATTTCTCCACGCTTGGGGCTGTTCGACGGTTCAGGCTTTGCACAGTTCCATCACAGTGAGCAGTGCTCTATTCAGGGCCAAATTCTGATTTCCCCAGGGACGGCAAATTGTGTCTTTCCCTGTGATCTTGCAGCTGGTGGGGCAACGTAAGGAATGAAACGCTACTTGGTGTGAAGATTCAGAAATCAGCCACGGGGTTGGAGCCGGGTGATCTGCAATAAAACCGTTCTGTGATTCCATGATTATTTCTGTGTGCATAATACCAAGGCATCTTCAAGGAAAAAGTCAGCCTGGAAGAATGCTCTAGGATAAAGACACAAAGTAATTCAATAAAAAAAAAAAAAAAACCCACAGAGGAACAGCCAACCAAACAACTGCAATCTGCTTCGTGTACAGCAGGAGTTGTCTCTGTAGTTTTTGCTGTTTTCTGTACTTGTAGACAACTTAGTTTGGATGTTTTTCCCCCTTCACTTCTGTAGATTTTCATCCGTATTAGTGAGAAACGAATGGATGAACTAGAAAGGCTCTGTTGTGGAGAGTGAAAGAGATGGAACGCCTCCCTGTTTACCCAGAGCAGGCAGATTGTGATTGAGCAGAGAATTGACTATTCTGCCATTCTGGCAAACATAAAGAGACATTTAAAAGGTGTAACACCAGCTGCCCACAGAAATCCAACACGAGGCAGCACTTTTTCATCTGGTGTTGTACATCTGTTTTCAGTGGCTCATCCAGCACATCCTCCTGCCGGAATAACCACACGGAGAAACAGAAACGGAGCGCTAGTGGCAGGCAGAGTTCATCCCACTGCTTCTGGATAAGACACTGACAGTGAACGTTCACGGATCAAACCATCTCGGTCTGAGCTGGAAATGCTCTTAATGTAACTGGTTCCTGCACACTGTGAGAAATGAGGCTGCTGTATTAAAATTTAAAATAAAAAATGTCTTCTCCATGCAGAGGAAAAAGTTGTTCTGTGATAGGGATATTTTATATTATTGCTCCGTTCCTTTTAGTGGCTGTTCTGATGTAAAAAAGAAAGAAGGACACCTCCAGGGATGGGGACTCCAAACCTCCCTGGGCAGGACATTCCAAAGCCTGGCCGCCCTTTCCATGGAGAAATTCCTGCTGCTGTCCACCCTGAGCCTGCCCTGGCCCAGCCTGAGGCCGTTCCCTCTCCTCCTGTCCCTGTTCCCTGGGAGCACAGCCCGACCCCCCCGGCTGTGCCCTCCTTTCACCATTAGCAAAGGACAAACTCAATACAGAGGAGAGCCCGTGTGGGCAATATCATTTAATATTAAAACAAAATTAATTAAAATTCTACATTTTTAACACGTTTAACATTTTAACTTATGTCAGGTTGGTGCTCAGCCTTAACTGCTGACATCCCAAACTCCTCAAAGGCTTCCCTCACAAGACCTTTGCTCCTAATTCAGGCCTAGGAGAACTCCATAAAAAGAACAAATATGTGAGACTGGGAAAGCAAAACAAAGCAAACCAAACATAAAGCAAAGCAGAAATGCTGTAAAAACCGAAATGTTCGTTAATTTTCACTGCTGTACTTCTGCCAGCAAAGGTAAAAAAGGAAAAGGTTTGGTGACAAGCAAGGATGACTTCATTCAACTTTTCAACAGGAATAGAAAAGATCCTTAAGCGTATCATGCACTGGGCTAAAATGTATTTCATTTTCAATTATTTGAACAAAGCTGTTTTTCCCTATAAATACAGTCCCTGTTTTGTGTCTGTATAATTTGTTCTGCCGTGTTCTGCAGGAGCAGAGGCACATGTCAACAACGGATGACAGAGCAATGCTAACAAATATTAAGAGTTTATGGAAAAGGAAATCTATCACCGTGGTTCTGCAACTTTTACCTTTTCCAGTGAAAACACAGCCCAATTTTCACAGTGGGAGCTCAGCACAGCTACAGGATGCCTGAGCACTTACTCCTTTAGAGCATCAATCAATGTACTCAAATGTTTTCCAGAGCAAAAATGGATTAGAATGCAAATTAAATTGAGTGAATTGGAGACACAATCCAAGTCAGCGGTCGCATTACATCGGAGCAACAATTTAATATCATTTCTGCTCCTTCCTGAGTGCTTTTTATTAAGCTGTGTGACAGCTGGCACAGCTGGCCAGAGCTGCTCCTTGCCTGGGCCTCCTCCCTGCCAACCACTAAAGCAGCAAGGGAAAAAAAGCCTTTCCAGTGTGTCTAAAATACTATAATATATCCTCTAATGCACCATCGGAGCATTTTCAGAGTGAACAATGTATTTCTTTACCTCAGGATCAATATTGCTCCCTGTTTGAAAGGAAGAACAATGATAAAACGGGCCTAGAGAGAAATTTGGTCAATGATGACGCTCATTTTCAAGGGTGATGCTGGGACTTGAACAAATAAGCCCTGATGATCCTGCAGCCATACATGACAACGGGATTTGGCTGGCTGCGTTGTTCAGGTGCCTTCAAAAGCTTTGAGATTCTTCGTAATCCTGAGGATGCTCGGAGAAAGGGAGGTGGGAGAGGGAGCTGAATTGTTGTTTACAAGGCTGGAGGATTTTCTAGTCCAGCACGAATAATCCTCTGAAGCAAGAAACTCTCATTTCTTCTGGGTTTTTTCCTTCACTTCTTATTTTTTTCTCCACCCCTTCAGATAAATGTTCTAACTGCTGCAACATCCTCTCTCACTATATTTCTAGCCCTTTTTCAAATTGAAGCAATGAAAATCTTTTAGTATTTTTTTTACCAGATACAGGTGAAAGAGTGGGGAAGTCCGAGTTCATCCAGAATCACCTAAACCTGGCCAAGTGAAACAGCCTGACACGGGCAGAGGTCAGAAAAAGTCATTGGAACAATTTATAATCAGAGCCATTTTCCTCAGCTTCAAAGAAACAAAGACGACCAAAATAATGTAAGGGAGGTATTAAAGTGCAAAATCTGATGGTTTTAATTTTTGTTTCTGTATGAGACTTATCTGAATATGTAAATATTAAGATTTCAATGTATGATTATTTTATGCTGTGCTCTCATCATACGTGGATTTACTGTCCATGTTTAACTCACTGGAAGTGCTGACCACTCACAGGTTTCTCTCCCACCTTCCAATATTTAAATGAAAAAACGGATCTGTTGAAGCATCTGAACATTTTTCTTGATGTTTTCCAGCTTGCAGCATAACACCATATACTCCACTTGAGTTTTCATTTTATTATTTTCTCCTCCCACTGTCCCAGGCTGCTCCAAGCCCCATCCAGCCCATTCTGGTTACGGACCTGCGACTTGCAAGGTTGAGAACTGAAAACCTGTGAAGACTGGCACTGATGGGTGAGAAACGAAACATTATTTTTCAAAGGAAATAATGAAAATGTTTTGACTGTTGGTTTTTTTTTTTAATTATTATTTTTGCCTCAATGAAAACATTCATGTTTTCGCAGGATTAAATGGAAAATGAGAGATTAGTATTAATTTCCTTTACCTCAATAGGCACATAATGAGATTACTTTTATTTCCACGAGCTAAGGAATTACCAGCGTCTTTTGCACATCTTCCTTGAGTTTCTGTTTGCAAAGTCAGTGGGAAGTAAAATCTAGATATTTTCCAACTACAGAACTTCATCTTTTTTTACTACAGGATAAAGAGAACCTTCTTTAAATATCTAAATGTCAAGAGCTATTAAATTAATACAGGTTTGCCCTGAGGAAGGTGAGTTTCCACCAAACTGACAGTGAAAATGAATCCACGTATTTGTATTTAAAAAGAACTCAAAGGAGGGTTTGGAATGAACTTATCCGAGATGACAGATGAGTTTTGTGAGCTCGCAAAAAAGTTTTAAGTTGTGGGGTTTGTATGCGTGCAGGAATTGAGATGGATTACCCGGGGATGTGAGACAGTCTTTGCTTTGCATCGGCTGAAGTATGACAGAATTAATTGCCTTTGAAGCCCCTCCTCTAAGGCTTCTGCACTGATGAGAATGTATTTTTAATGCACTTGGAATCTTAGACTTTTCACATTTTTCCCCGTGCATTTGGTGCAAAGTACCTGAAAAACCTGCACAAATTAGGCTCCACAAATGCAGCGAGTGACTAGAATGTGGCCTGATAATTAATGCTCATTAATTAGTTTTTTTATTTGCTCTCCAACCCCGTGCCAAGGAACGAGTAATCCTCCTAATCCTCCTCCAGCAGCCGTGTCCTACCAATCCATCTTCTGTGCATTATGGCAGCGCTGCATTTTATTTCAGGATTCAAAGCAAAATTAACTTAAAATTCATCCAGAAGAGACTCTCCTAGCCTGGAATCTCGGCCCAACATCCCTGTCTTTTATTACTCTGGCCATGCACGACTCTCAAAGCTCAGGAGGTCAATGACTTGTGCATTGCTCAAGCCTTGAAGAAACAAAATCTGATATCGCAGTGCTCTCCCATGTGCTTTCAAAAAAGAACACATGGAATAATGGACAAAGCGAGGTGTGCCCGTGTTTCCTGTTATCAGCTGGTTTCGCCACGTGGCAATGGCCTCTCATCACTCTTATCTCGCTGGGGTGGGATGAGAGCTGTGTGAAACCCTCACAGCTTGTGGGAAAGGTTGATGCCTTGATCTTCGTGGAATCATAGATTAGTTTGGGTTGAAAGGGACCTTTTAGAGAGCACGAGGTTGGATCACAGTGATATCCCTAAAACACAGGAAAGATAGGTTGTTTCATAGCCTTTCCTCCCTCAAAACCAGTATTTATTAGAATCCTGCATCCCAGGACTTTGAACGCTTCAGAGTGTAGCTTTCAAAATCTATGTTTATGATATTCAATATATTATAATATTCAGTATATTATTCTATTCAGTATTATTTTATTCATTTTTATTACATTCAATATTATTATGTTCAGTATGGAATAAAGAAAAGTATCTAGAACAGCTGATGTCAGCTGAATATAAAGATACATTCAAAAATTGCTTGGGTTTTTATTCGAAGCAGGACATTACTTGCGTAAAGTTACAGGGAGAAATGGGACACTTCAATGAGTCTTACATTATTTTCCTGTGATAAACTCATTGCCAGTGGTGTGGTTTCCACATCACCATAATTCCCTTTTTTTTTCCCCCAATACAACCTTGAAAGTCAATATGGAACATAAAACTCTGAAAGAGCAGCAAGCCAGGATATTTGTCTGACTGCTAAAGCAAACTAGAGTAATGATTATGAAATTAAGAGCTGTTGCGCTGCTAGAGCTGAGAAGTAATTTTTTTAATGACATTTCCTTGTGGAAAGGATGTATTCCCCGAAATCCTGAAGCATTCCCAGCAAATGTTGTGTTTTGCGCTGAGTGGGGCCAGAACAGGCAGGATTAAGCACATAATTCTTGGTCACTGCGTCTCTTCACCTCCCCACTGCCCTTTGCTTGCAACAGAAAATTCAGTGCTCCTGGAATCTCCAATAAAGGCCCAAACCTGTGGAGTTCTGGGTTAGTGTGAGCGTTGGTCAGGAAATGAAAAACCCCGAGGACTGAGGGGAGAAATGGGCTGTGGGCGCTCCCTGGTCAGGGCTGTAGGGCTGGACCCCAGCAGGAACAGATTTTGGGGTTGTTTTGGGGGCTTTGTGGGTGTGTAGGACAAGCCCACGCTGCACAGTGCCAGGAGACATGGACGAGAGAGCAGGGGGTCAGGGTAGATCCACATTCAGTCCAGAACGTCAGAAAAGAAGTGGTTTTTGATTCCTAGACTGACCTTTCTAAGGGGATCTGGGAACTGAAGCCTCTCTTCCTAGCACAGCAATTTCTCCCGGCAGAGAGGATCACGGTTTCAAACCCTTGTGTTTTTCCCAAGTCCGAGCTGGTTATTCTCTGCGTCAGTAACTGCAGTTGAGGAATGACCCCAGGCTCTCCTCAGCCTCAGTGGATAATTACCTCAGCTTCCTAAAGAAAGGAAAGGCAGAAGTTCCTTTAAAGTCAGAAACTCTGCTACTGTTTTCCTTAAACTCAATTAGGAGCTATGTTGAAAGGTTTTGTTCAAGCAAATTGAAAGAAGGCTCCTCTCAGGGCCTCAGCAGTTCCATAGCTCAATCCTTGACCTTTTATTTCATGCAGAGCCTCAGTGCAGAGTTTTGAGGAATAAATGAATCCGAGATTTGCTGTGATTATTATTTTTTTTTCCAGTCAGAAAAACTATTCCTGCGCTTTCACACAGGTGGCAATTTGCTTCTTGAGGAAAAAGCAAAGCAGATTACAAAACAACCGTATATTTGAAATGATTTGTTTGGGGAATAACACATCATCTGTGCTCAGCAGCACATTTCTGCGCTCCTGATAAGTATGTGTGAAGTCCTTTAATCAGTGCATTTCACACATGCTTTTGTTCAGCTCTACTTTTTAGATGGTTAAATAGGTAGTTTGGAATTTGGCTTGGTTGTTTTTCCCGTTTATTACATGTTTTGTCAAAATCACTGGTGCTGGAATCCACTAGAAAAGGAAAATAAGAAAAAAAGCAACAAAATGAAAGCTTTTGCTATTGGAAATTCTGATTTTTTTACATAATAATTGTGCCTTTTATTCTGAGTTCTATACATATTTAGGTGGTAAAAAAAAAAAATAACAGAGGGAAGGAGGTTTTGTGTTTTTTTTTTTTTTTTGAACACAAGGCTGCTGCTTCTGGCTAACTCCAGGACACACACAGTTAAGTGAATTAGGAGATGTTGTCCTTCCCCATAGCAACTTTAAAGGAAATAATTGAGAAGCGCAGTGGGGGGAAGCCGCAGTGGTTGGGCAGATAAGGGCACCCCTCGGAGCTGAAAGAGGAGCTGGTGCCTGGAACTGTCCGTGATCCACCAAAGCAGAGAACCATTGCGTTCATAAACATAAAAAAACATAAAACAGGATTAAAAATACGAGCTCCTAGTAATTATCACTAGAGTAGTATCAGCACACAAATGCAGCACAACTGGGGGATAAAATCTAGGTCTTTCCTTTTGCCTAATGGCTCACTAAATGTGTGACTGCCATCTCTAGGAAATGGCCTTGGGTCTTATCTCAGCCACCCCTGAGCGTGGCTCCAGGCCTGGCCTCCTGGGCTGGTTATCGGCCTCTTGTGGGAGAGCTTCTTGTCCCAGCCCTTGGGACAACCTGCCCTTCCCTGGGGACGGCAGCAAACAGCTTGAAAATACAGGCCCGGAGTCAAAACAGAAGCCCCGATGCACAACCAGGACCATTATGGGACTGCATCGAAAAAATGACACAGAACAAGAGGGAGGGGCCTCGAGCTGCAGCCGGGAAGGTTTGGATTTGACATCAGGAAAAGAATTCTTCCCAGGAAGGGTGGTCAAGCATTGGTCCAGGATATCCAGGGTGGAGTCACCATCCCTGGAAGTGTTAAAAAACCACGGATGTGACACCTGGGGTCGTGGGTTAGCGGTGAACATGGGGGCAGTGCCGGTTGGTGGCCGAACTTGATGATTAAAGTTCCTTTCCAGCCTCAAGGAATTTGTGGTTCCACCGTAGGATTCTAAAAGCAGCCTCGAGGGCTGCCAAGGGGCTGCTTTCTCAGCTTGCCAAAAGGAGACAGAAGCTGCCAAGAGAAAGCAAACCAAGAGCCAAGCAGCCCCTCAGGGCAGCTGGCCTGGCCTGGGAAAATCATTCCCAGCAGGATCGGGCACTGCGGAGTCTGGGGAAGAGCAGCCAAGCCTTGAGAACCATCTAAGAGAATTGTCTGGTAGAGTTGTCTCGTAGAAGAGAAAATCTCAGACTGGGGACGGAGGGAGGGAGAGGAAAGAAGGCGTTCCGTTCAGTTTTGGTTTCCTTCCTCAGTGAGCTCTTGAGCCTGGTGTGTCTGACCTCAGCGCCCACAGCCGTGGAGAAGGTGTCAGCCCTCAGGGAAAAGCCAGGGCCAGCTGGCTCTGGGAATTCTCTGAGGGGCTTTGTTCCTCTTTGCCCCTTCCCAGAACATCCTGTGATTGCCGAGGGGAGGCTGGAAGAGAGAACTTTGTCTGTCCCGTGAAGATTGGCCAGCCTTCATTCCCTGCTCGTTGAGAACAGCCTTTGGCTGCCTGGCCCTTCCCACAGCACTCAAACTCCTGGCTTTAATCCCTGGGAGTACCTGCGAGATCCTCTACCCTCTCTGATGCCACGCCCTCCTCCTTCCAACCCAAAAGGTTTATAGCTGTAGAAAGAAAAGACTTGAAATCCCTGATCTGAATTTATATCAATGAAAAACCCAGGATTTAATGACTGAATCATTTCAATGAGCTTTGGATCATTCACTCAATGAAAATGTTACACAGGCTGAGGTTTTTACGAATTTAGAGCCTCTTGCCATGAGCCTCAAAACTCCCCTTCTAACAATTCCTGAGATTAAATCTCTCTCCTGTCTTTACTTTCATATTAGAAAGACGGAATCAAGGGCATATTTTAAAAAACAAAGTGCTGTAAAATAAGCAAAATGGTTTGTCTGTAACAGAAACCTTTTCTCCAAAATCTAACTCTCTGTTACACAAATAAGGCAATAAGTGACGGATGAATCTCCCAGAAAAAGGGCTTATTTAAGTTTCCGAGAGATGTTGCTCTAATACGGGAGAGAAAAAAAAAAGTGAGTAGCTAAAATGAAAAACCAAAGCCTTTGATTAAATATTTTTAATGATAAATTTATCTGAAAAAAGGTCTCGTGAAAAAAGTGAAATTTTTCAGCGGCTTGCCTTGAAGTGTGATGAATCATTGAAAAGAGGAAAAAAAAAGTATGGAAAGATAAGTACAAAATAATTAATTAGTGCTGGGTATTTTGTAGAGATTTTTTCAGATGGAGGCAATAATTAAAAGTGAATGCATATGAAAATCTTTATTATAAAGGAAGGGAGATGGGGGTGACAATCTTATCCAATGCTTAAATAAATTAAAATAATGTTCAAAACCATGTAAAGATGGAAAAGAAAGACTGAAAGTATGAAAGAACAGTCACACTCTGCAGCTGATTGGAAAACCAAGTTCACAAATTAAACATTATGACTAACAGGATCAAGAAGTCGGAAAATTGACTGTGATTGATGTAGTCCTTAATTAAGACAAATATTGTTCCGTGTTAGAAAAAGCTTCAATTTCCTAAATAAAAGTCTTCCATACCCAATGGAATAGAAGGTTTGAAGAACCTGTAAATAACATTAAACTTTATCAAAATGAGATAGTTTATTAGATGGATGGAGCAGCTCTGCTGGGAGGAAAGGCTGGGAGAGCTGGGATCGGTCAGCCCAGAGAGGAGAGGATTCGGGGTGAGCTCAGTGTGGCCTTGCAGGGCCTGAAGGAGCCACAGGAAACATGGAGAGAGACTGGGGACAAGGGATGGAGGGACAGGACACAGGGAATGGTGTTCCACTGCCAGAGGGCAGGGATGGATGGGATCTTGGGAAGGAATCGTTCCCTGGGAGGGTGGGGAGGCCCTGGCCCAGGGTGCCCAGAGCAGCCGTGGCTGCCCCTGGATCCCTGGCAGTGCCCAAGGCCAGGTTGGACACTGGGGCTTGGAGCAGCCTGGGACAGTGGAAGGTGTCCCTGCCATGGCAGGGGTGGCACTGGATGGGCTCTGAGGTCCCTCCCCTCGAACCCAACCCATTCTGGGCTCTGATTGCTTTGTTTTGTTTCCCTGCTATTCCCAATGATGCAGCACAACTTCTGCTGTCTCAGCTCAGCTCCCAGGCCTCACAAGGATTTAGCCTAAGCTTCACTTCAAGCCTAAGGCCTGGCTTTCGGGCTGTTTTGGCAGCCTGAGGACAATGGCAGATTGCTTTTGTCCCAAGAGGCACTAAATGATGGCATTTCAGATCCACCTCCTCAATCCCGTTGAAGAACTCCTGTGTTTCTGTTCGTTCCCGTTGTCCCTTGTCCTCTCACTGGACAATTTCAGCCTCATGGAAAGAATTTGGTTTGGGCTCAGAATTAAGAATCTCTTTGTAAAAACAAGTCAAACTTCTCATAAAAATACCTGATGAGGTTTTATTATTAAAAAAAAAAAAAAAAAAAAAGATTAAACACGACTTAGATCTGAATCCATGGAACCATATTTCAAGGAGGGAGAGGGGAATAGTTAAAACAATAATGAGGAACATTATGAGTTTATTCAGCTGTTTCAATTTCTTAATTAGATGTCATAGTTGATTGCAGTAGGTTCAGGATGTTCTGTGTTCTCCACACTAAAACTTCTGATGAAACAATCATTTTAATTATCTTTTTCTGCATTGCTGCTCTGATTTCTGTGCGAAGTTATTGGACACAAAGCCAACTTTTAAAATAGGGATAACTCTATTAATTTATGGATATGTGTGTGTGTGTAGAATTGATTTGATTTGATTTCCAAAACAGCTACAGTTACAGAGATGCACTGACAAACACCCCAAATCTCAGAGTGTCCAGAATGCACCCAACACCCTGCGAAACTTCCACCCTCTCCCTGTGAAACTGGAATTGCACAGACTCTTCCTCCATATCCAAATCCTTTCACCTCGTGGGAAGAAACAACGCTTTGTTTGTCACGATCAACAGAATCTAGGAAATTCTTGATTTCTCCCACTCTAACTAAAGAATAAAATAAATTACAATTTAAAATAAATTGGGAGAGAACTCTTTTCCCTCTCCTACTCGTCCTGAAAATTTTCAAGACATTTTTTCCTCCTCGCCGTGACCTGTCATCTTCTCCTGAGGTGTAATTTTCAGGAATGTAATACCCAAGCAGATGGAGCTCCTGCAAGGTTTGAAATTCACCCTGCATTTATGCTAAGTGACAGTTTCAGCCAAGTGAAAATAAAGCAGCTCCGCACCGTCTGATTCTGGCTCAGGTGACAGCCCTGCCTTTAAAGGGAATTAACAGGAGTTCCTCACACCCTGGCATTCCAAATCAGGGCCTCGAGAAAGGGGAATGGGGATTTGATTCCGGACATTCCAGGGAAGGATATTTCCTTTCCCTTTTACGTCAAACGGACGCTCCCCTAAACCCAGAATTCAAAGCAGAGCCAGGAGCTGCGGATCTGGTGCAATGGCAGGCATTAATAGGCACCCAAAATGTGCATTAAAAACCAGTCCTGGTGTTGTTGGGACCCAAAATTAGCATTGAAAACCAATCCTGGTGTTGTTGGGACCCGAAACACGCATTAAAAACCAGTCCTGGTGTTGTTGGGACCCGAAATGAGCATTAAAAACCAATCCTGGTGTTGTTGGGACCCGAAATGCGCATTAAAAACCAATCCTGGTGTTGTTGGGACCCGAAACACACATTAAAAACCAGTCCTGGTGTTGTTGGGACCCGAAATGAGCATTGAAAACCAATCCTGGTGTTGTTGGGCACCAAAGGAAATGTGTCAGATCGCTTCGATATATTTGGCTTTGACTTTCTTTCATGATGGGGATAATTGCAGGTTTAGAGGAGAGAAAATGTGGAATAGGTTTTTGGGGTTTTTTTTTTTCTAATAGTAGCATTTTATCTTGGAAAAATGAGTGTGTGTTCAGCGAGAGGCGGCAGCAAATTGTGAGGATGATCTCGACCTTACACTGCTGCAACAAAGAAAATCAAAGCTGCAAATTCAATCAGTCCCGAAAAATCAAACTAACAAAACCTGTATGGCAACAAAATAGGATGAAATTTGAAGACATATTTGGGTCTAGAAAGATGAGAGATAAAAAACTGTCCAGAAAACAAATTTCATTCGATGCGAAACACTGCCACTTAAGATGCCTCAAACCCAAAATCTGAATTTTTTCCAAATTCAGAGGGTACTCTGAATTGATTCCGTAGCATCGAAAATCTCATTACATAAACTAACAAATGCGGGTTTATAAATATTTCAGCTTTTTCATGTATGCATTTGAAATATCAAAATTTTTTATACCTA
The DNA here is from genome assembly GCA_013397935.1 of Dasyornis broadbenti. NCBI lineage: Eukaryota > Metazoa > Chordata > Aves > Passeriformes > Dasyornithidae > Dasyornis > Dasyornis broadbenti. The sequence goes on along the minus strand of VZRN01000686.1, from coordinate 228,511 downwards.
TGCATTTTTTTAGACATACAAAGTTTTTTAGAAATATTTTTTATGTACGCATTTTGTATGTAAAATGTCAAAATTTGAACAGAATTAACAGATTGAACAGAATCTCAAAGTTTTAACAGCTATGTCGTCTGCCATCGGTCTAATAAAATCTACCTTTTTTATATTGATGAGAAATCTAAAAGAAAGCTGAGCCAAACAGACCCTTTTTATTACCAAATTAATGAAAGGAAACCAATGAAACCACATTTTCTATTTTTCCTATTGTATATGTTAAAGCAATCCCAGTTCCTAAAAAACATTTGGTTTTAATGAAATTCCTTTCTCCAACTAATTTTTTTGGTTTTTGTTTTTTTTCGGCTAAGCCCTGGTTATCAGAATATAGATTCCCACCATGGATAAATTATTCCAAACATATCCTGTTGATGCCTGCATATTCATTTAAGTCAGCAAATATTGCCAGGTTGTTCCTGTCAGCAAATTAGGCAGGTTACATTTATTTCTCTACATAAAAAAAAAAAAAACAACAACAAAAAATATATATAAATAAAGTTGTCATCTGATTTAGCTTGGGTGATAAAGGACTGAGGTAAATAACCAGGTGTTGACTCAAGGCCCTTTCCAGTGCTTCAGATTCTTCCAATTGCACTTCCTGTAGCGCAGCTCATGATGGAAGTGCTTTATTTTGATTATTTTAAAACAAAAATAGTGAAACTCATTAAACCGCAGGAACCCCAAACCGAGCCTGTGGAGCTCAGCACGTGGAACCCCAGAAACAGAGCAAGCGCAGCATGAGATGGGGAATATTTCTGATATATTTGATACTGTAAGACTTTACAAGTCTTAAAGCTCCTAATCAATTTGCTAAAACTTTTTAACAAGACTTTTTTTGTGGGGGGAGATTCTCAAAGGCAGTGAAAATCAAACTCTTCGCAGCACCAATTGCGTTGAGGTTCCGTCTTCTGCTTGATCCTTGAGAAGATTCCTTTCTTTTCTTTCTCTTAAAAGGCCTGTATTCCTTCAAGGCAGATCTCTCATGTTCCTCAGTTACTCCGTGGTCTCTCAGGCCGAGAGCAGCTGAAAATTCAACACTGAAAAATGGGGCAATCCTTACATTGAAAGCTTTCATCGAACAAAAAAAAAAAAAAAAAAAAAAAAAGAAAAAAAAAAGGAAAAAAAAGGGAAGTAGAAATTTGGGGCGGAGGCTTCAATCCATGGGATACCTGAGGAGAATGCCCTGTTGGTCTGCACATCCCCAGCTTTCAGTATTAACACAATCATAGTTTCCTTCTCCCACTGAGAAAAACGAGCTGCAACGTCTTCTGCAAAAGTAATGTTCTCAAAAACCACGTGTTCCATTTATTTGGCCCCTTGTTCAGTGATCATGATGATGATTTGGGGATTTGTTTTCCAGATTAGCAATGATTTCTCTTTAGAAAGAGATAAACCCCGTTCTGGTAGGCAGTTAGGACTTCAGTTTGTTCTGTGGAAAAAAAAAAATGCTCCTCCTTCTCAGCTTGTGATTTCACTAATTGCTTTGTAAGAGATCTTTTTATTATATTAACCCCTGCACATTGTCATTTTACAGACATATATATTTCTATGGTCCCGTTGCTGAATTCTTGTATTCTGTGAGATCTTGCGATGAGGACCATTGCCTCTTTTTGCTACACTTCACAATTTCTTTGTTAAAAAAAAAAAAAATTAATTTTCCTTTTCCTCATCTCATGGAGAATCTCCTGTGGCAAACTCGCATTCAATTATTTGTGGTTTGTCCTGATCTTCTTCATTGCTAAACAACCTGCAAGAGAACACGGCACAAAGATCCTTCAAAACTCCAAGTAAGTGGGTTATGAAAATCAATAAATTCCCCACGTTTCTCTAGTGGAGTGCACAGGTATTTTCCCGTCAAGCAGAGCCACAGGAATGCTCATTGTCCAAAAGGAATTCACCTTGAGGAGAAAAGGAATATATTATGAAGCAGTGCGTATTAATTAGGGTTTTGTTAATAAACTAAACCAAACCAAAAGCAGTTTCTCAAACGTCGTGTGGCTCTGCTCATGAAACACCTGATATTCAGGACGTAAGGCAGACTTCTAGAGTAATTTCTGTCAGGAAAAATAAAATTAATGGGTTCACAGGATGTTTTTCAATCTAGTTAGGGCAGGCGTATGTGGCTCTAGTCAGTGTCACAGGATTTTACCCACACACGTATTTATCAGGAAAGCTAATCTGCTCTGATTTATCATTTTAAGCAGTTAAAAATATTGCCTCCTAAAGCTTTTAACATTTCTGCGAACAAAAGCATTAACTTTTCCTCCAAAGCTGTAATGATTTATCATGTAAGTCTGCTTGTGACTCTATTATCCCCTTGATATATGAGGGAGGTGCACCTTAAAATCCCATTAATACCCCGGGCCGTTGATAAAATAGAGCCTTTGAGCTTACAAATCACGGCGAGTGAAAACAACCGCGCTCCACAGCCTCCCTCTGGGGAATCCTGTTGTGCTGTGCTCCACCAAAAGCGCTGTGCAAACAAGAAACCGTCCGAGATTCGGCACTGGAAGCCCTGGAAGCGTAGGAAAGGGATGGAATCCCTCCTGGCCACGGGCGCTTGGCCTTGTCCATCGGGGTTTTCCTCTTGGAATCGGATCCTGCAGCACCAAGGCTGCCACGTGAGACCAGCTGAGAGGAATTGACTCTTCTGTTCATCAGCCTTCGCTTTGGTGCAATTCCGCCGCAGACCAAATAACAGCTCCCTCCTGCACGTTTCTGGAGACAGCTCTGACTCAGCAGTGGTTTCCTGCTCTTGGGTATCCGTGAAGGAAAGTCCTGTGAAAGGGCTTTTGCAAATCGCTGGAGCAGAGATGAACGTTCCTGAATAAATGAGCAAACACGAGACAGTGGATGCACGAAGGGTTTAAGTAAAGAAAAACAAACACGAGACAGTGGATGCACGAAGGGTTTAAGTAAAGAAAAACAAACACGAGACAGTGGATGCACGAAGGGTTTAAGTAAAGAAAAACAAACAAACGCTTTCAAAAGTGGGACTTGGAGCAACCTGGGCTAATAGAAAGTGTGTTTTTTTTTTGTTTTTTTTTTTTTAAAAAATGCTTGCTACCAATTGGTGATTGATTATCAATCATTCAGCAAAAAGGGAGTTGCCTCTGTTTTCTCACTCGCATCACAACAGGTACAGTTTCATTGTCCCCCGTCTCCAGAGCTTTCCCTGTTGCTGCTGGAGCAGCCCTGGCTCCCTCAGGCTCTGCCGAGACCCAGGGGCAGCTCCAGGGCTGTGCTGGGTTTGACCCTTGCTGGATCCCAGCTGATGCCCTATCACCCACCTCCTCAGCAGGATGGGGACAGTGGGAAGAACACTCGGAGAAAGCCCTCCCGGGTCAGGATAAAGGCAGTTTAATAAAGCAAAGCCTGTGAGAGGTGACAAAGAGCCGTGGCAGTTGCCATGACAGCAGCCATCCTCCTCCTGGTGCTTCAGTGCAGCCCATCTTGAGCTCCTGAAAAGATCCCTGCTCGAGGATCTCCCCTCCCACTGCTGGAAGCTCCTCTCCTCCTGAGCTCTGTCTCCAGGCACAAAAGGCTGGGAGGCCTTGGGAGTGAGCCCCAGAGCTCAGGAGACATTTTTCATCTCTGTCTTCTGGCGCTGAATCTCCCTCCCTGCTCCCAGCGAGCCAATATTTCCCTTGTTCATTCTGCTACTGATGATGGAGCAGTAGCAGCTCTTCCTGCCCTTGAAACCCTTACAAATTTCAGCTCGAGCTGATCTCTGGCTTTTCTAGCGTTATCCCTTTATATCCACGGAATTTTTCTCTTTCCGCTGTCGTCTGTCTCCACATCCATCTCTTGGATGTCTGCACTCCCTGCTCCCCCAAGCCAGCCTTGTGACTCTTGACTGGCATGCAGCAAAAATTCCAGGTTTTCAGCCCATTTGCCAAACAATTTTCTGCGTCTAGAACGGCAAATTATTTTTCATGGGAGGAATGTATTCTTCAACCTATTTCTTGCTGTGCAAACGTAATTCACTTCCAAGCTTCATTAAGGATCGAAAACCACAAGTTACATTTCAGCCCACAGTGGAACTCTTCTCTTCTAATGAATATTTTTGAATCCTATTAATTTTGCAGCAGGTATTTCCAAAGGTCACTGCAGTTAACAGCTGGAACGTCGGCAATCTATGAGGCGGAAAGAGCAACGCTCACAACGAGATGCGGGGAAGAGATTGAGGTTCTGCAAAGCCCTTGCTCCTCGAACATCACTCAAATTACCCAAACCGAGAAAGTGCCTTGTTTGGGTTCACAATCAGAAGGTTCATGTTGGTAACTGTGTTGCACTTCAGCGTTTTTCATTCAATTTGGAGCCTTGGCTTCATTTTGAGACCTTTCAAGCCTTTCACTCAGTCATCCATCCAGCTGTACCGCATTGAGCTGTCAGGCAAAGCATGGAATGACTCAACTTTAAAAAAAAAACAGATTTTAATGGCTCTTGACAAGGAAATATTTTCTTATCACAAAATTACGAGGTGCCTTTAGGGCTGTTAGTGAGACATAAACAGCATTCACCAAACTTGATTCCTTTTTCATCTGATGCACGGGCAGTGCAGGTTGCTCCCTTTCTGTCTTATGTTAATTCAGGTTGCTGATTATGATATAAAATGGAGGGGGGAAAAAAGGGAATTATAATGATTAAAATTGAAACTAAAGCAGATTTTGGTTGGGGGGAGCGTATATTTTGTTTTGGTTGGATTCTTTTTCGTGGCAAGTGTTTTTTACCGCCGGAATAGCTCAGCCAATGAAATTTAGGTCTAGTGGAGCTTTTGAAGGAAGAGTGGATTTTTTTCCTTACAGGTCTGGTTTTGCTTCACCACAGTTTATCATTCTTACTATTGCTCCCTTGCACAGATGGAAAAATTACAAAGCCCTTCACTACAAAAATCACTGGGTAGAGTTCTTAGAGCTACTCGTCATGCAGGAAGTCAGATGAGAAAGCCAGAGGCTGAGTCAGTTTAAAAGTGAGAAAATAGAGTTTTGTAGCTACACAAGAATTTCCCTAAGTAAACGCTGGTTCTCTCCTTAAAGGGGAAAGAAATGGTTTTACAAACAAAGAACAAAGGATAAATTATATTCCACCTCTCATATCGGGACTACTGCATTCCTGGGAATAGCTTAGTGAATCTTAATAATTTGTGCTTTAGAGGAAATCAAACCAGTTTTTTGTTGTTTTAGTTTTGTTTTATTTTTTTTTTAAACAATTGTTACCTATTAAAGATTGATTATGACTGAGCAAATTCTGTGTCTCAGTTTTGCCAGCTGAACAGACCAAATGGAGCGATCCGTTCTAGCACATTCCTACTGAAACCTTGGAGCTTCCAGGATGGTTTGGCAATTATTTTATTTAACTATGTGTAAGGCAGGAGTGATGTATAAACTTATTTAAGATCCAGCCAATTGGCTGAGGTGTGGAGCAGCCTGGGACAGTGGAAGGTGTCCCTGCCCATGGCAGGGGTGGCACTGGATGGGCTTTTAGGTCTTTTCCAACCCAAACCATTCCACGAGGATTTTATGAACCTGAGAAACCAAGTCTTTGAACTTAAATGTTGCAGTCTCCTTTTTCCAATGTAGGACAATTCCAGTTCCGAATGGAATAAATGTATTTGAACAAAAGCTTTCTTTTTTTTTTTTTCCCCAATCAAGATAGGCTGTGCTAATTAGCTGCCATAATGAAAAGAGGCGAGCACAGAGTCACAGCATCCCTGAGGAAAATGTGAGAACCCCAGTCCATTCCCATCTATCTTTCTGCAAGATAAACGAGTGACATATTTTCGAGGTGGTCATTGTAATCCTAATAATAACTTAATGCATTTTGTCTTCTTTGTCATACCTGTAGGTATTTTTGAACAGGGGTGCCGTATCAAAAGTGCTTTTTCAGTTTTTAATCCTCTCACAAGAAGTGCCCTTTGTTACAAGCCTACTTTTGGAATTTCAATTCTGGCTGTAAAGAATTTCAATAGATTCCACCTCTGCTCCCTTTTGCAGGCACAATTCCCTTTCAAGCAGTTTTGGAAGGAAGGCATTTTCGAGATCTAAGCTGACAGAGAGAGTGGACTCTTCTTCACCGCCACTTCATTGTGCTTTAAGGTCTCTCTGCTAACGTGAGGAAAACATTTAATTACAGGAAGGTTTCCCCCTGCATGATGGTGGGAAAAGGAGTTGAATCCTCGTGTTCTCAATCCCAGAGCAACGGGATCCAGACGCAATTTAGTGCGAGATGGATTCTACCATTAATATCGAAATTCTTGCCCCAGCTTCTCCTCCAGGATGTTTCACAGCAGCTGTGGGTATTTCACAAAGTTTCTGTCGGTTTTTTCCTCAGACAGCTCTTGGTTTTAGACCTCGGCTTAGCATTTCTTAGTCCTTTGCAGTAATTTAGCCAAGGCAAAGCCGGCAGCAGAAACCCTGGGGCTCAGATGCTGCGCTTTATTTAGGCATCCATTCCTCATTTAAAAAAAAAAAAAAAATCCACACTGAGTACAATAACCTTACAGCACCCCCGTCCTAATTGTCTTTGAAATCATTTTTACTGTTTGGCCACACAACAGCACAAGCTGGTAAAAAGAGGATCAGGCTTTAGAGAACTCGCCACGGCACCTTCCTGGAAAACTTGCTGTGAGTAATAAATGCGGTGTGCTCGCACAAAGCCCGAGAAATGGTCACACAGAGCTGAGTGTGAGGCAGGGTGTGAGTAATGGCAGGCCCACGTCAGCAGGAGTAAGCAACTATAATCTGGAACAGCATATGCAGAATTAATTGAAATTCAATTATCTGCATTAAAATGCCTCCTAGGAACAATGGAGAGAGATATAATATTTAAAAGGAAGAAAATTACCCATATGTGGATTTTAGAAAACAGGGAGGCTGCATAAATAATGAGAAATGAGCAGCTACATCATTATACAGCTCTGCTTTGCTGAGGGATTTTTCCTGGTAGGATTTTGTCTTTGCTAACCAACCTTTCTCTTGGAGGAAAAATCTTTGTCTCTTCTTATTTGATAGACTCTGTCATCTTCAGTAAGAGAAAAATAAAATAACAGAGCTCTGCTGAATACTACACAGTGTAAGGAATCCCATGGGTTTTCCTACATATTCACAGACTAAATTGTTCATCTGTGTTGACGTATTTAAATGTCAGGACTTCTGTATTGTGACAGTGGAAAAGGAAAAAAAAAAAATCAGGAAAGTGACGATGAAAGAAGATCATAAATCAGTCTTATTTTTCAATTAAAAAAGTTTTTTTGTAATTGGTCTGTTACGTTCGAATTGAAAGTTGGTTCAAAACACGCTCCAAAAACCAGCGTAAATTTCCTGTTTTGGAATCACTTTGTATCTGATAAACACCCTTAAAGGATTTCCCAAATGCCAATGGCTAGCGAGACCCAAAGGCAAACGGGAAAGGCAGAGCACAGAAAGAGCAGCCAAAATTATTTTGGGGGGGGTGATTCTGGCAACATATTCATAGGTGTTTGAGACGTTTAGGAACCTTATCTTTAATAGTTTCACACACCTGGATTCAGAGCCACGTCCAAACCTGCACTGGATGAGTAAATCCACACGGCATTCACAGGCTACGGAGCCTGGGGTGCTTCCATCGCGCAACCAGGATACACAACTTCATCTCCACTCCACGAGTTTCTAGAGGAGACGGATCAGTTTGGTACAGAGGGCAAGGGTTTGTTGACAGAAGCGTGGATATCAGGTGTTTCACGGAAAAGGAGTCGCCGTGGCCGTTTCCTAAACCACGCTCGGGTGACTCAGCGATGGCATGGACAGCTCGCTCGCGTGCGAGCTGAGAAAAGGAGAAGCAAAATGCTGCTCCCAAGGGGATTGGAATGCTCTGAAATTAATTGAGTATGCTGAGTTTGGAGGGGTTGAACCCCTGCTGTGTGCAGGTGGACAATTTATTTTATATATAGATATATATTTTATACGTATTTTTGTGTGCCTGTGTGTGCACACATTTGTGCCCGTATATGCCAGGGATTTTCCATTATCCAAACCAGATGCACAAGTTAATTTCCCCGTGTTTACAAGAATTCTACAAAATAAAATTCTCCCTCGGCAGCAGGAGGTCTTTTAAATACGCATTCTAAAAGGCATGCACGGTTAATTTTAGGCAGAAACATTAAACCTTCTTATGGAAGCAGAATTAGTAATTAGTAGGAAACAGTGAAGACTGAGGGTCTTTATATCTTTCTATTCAAAGTCCATTAACAGCGTAAGCTTATTTTCTGAATTCAAAGTAATGCAAATATTTCAATAAGCAGTGAAATCTGAACCCATTAAAGTAGAATCACGTCTGTTTTCTAGAAAACTTAGGGAGTAGACTTTACCCAAAGGAAAAAAAAAAAAAATAGAAATAAAGAAAAAAGGGCAGAAAACTTTGCTGCATTCTGTCTTTTCCAATTAAGTGAATTCAGAAGATGATGATTTGTGGTTTTGTACAGGAATTTAGGTGAGTAATCATTGCCTTTATTTATATTTTCATTTTGTATGCCACCGATTTGTACAGCACAGGTACTGATTTTAAAAAATAAGTCCTAACCTCCAGTCTGTTATTCCTGAAGAACACTGACAGGGAGGCAGGAATGGTTTTGGCAATGAGCATCAACCAGGTTGTACAATAAATATTCCAGAAGTTCTGCAGCTCGTGTTGAGCCTCTGGCTTATAAGCATTTGAAAATTTCCAATGGCTTCCCTGTTTGCGGCTCCCAGCGTGAGTAAACATCAGTTTTGCAGCTGGAAGTTTAAGAGAGAAACCTTAAAAATTCCAAGAATTGATGTGCTTTTCCTCACCATTCATTTAACACAACTCCTGTTCATTTTGTTTAAAAAAATGCTTTAATTACGTTTAACGGGAAGCATAGGACACACAAAATTGGAATTTTAGGCAGATCCTAGTTTGGAATTACTCTCTCTATTCTATTCCATGGCCAGCTCTCCACCGTCACCTGATTTGCTCTGCACCACACAGGGGCCCAGATTTCCAGCACTGAGGTATCCAGGAGCCATCCCAGCATTCAGTGGCCTCTCCTCTCAGAGAGCAGGGAATGAATTCCCTTCGGACGACTCCTGGGAGTGAGGAGCACCATTGTCCCCATCAAAAGTGACCCCACAGCGGCCAGGCCCAGCTGCAACAGGCAGGCAGGGGCTTTGGAAGGGCAGCAGCAATGTCCAGTAAAAAATGCCCGTTCTTCCCCTCCTGTACCTTTGCTGGTAGCAGCTAAAAGGCTTTGGCCAGTTTTGGATGTGGTGCAAACCACTGTGATCATAAAAGTGATCTTGGATCAAGGGATCAGCCCTGAAGGGCAAAGCTGGGTTTTTCCTGGGTTTGATGTTTAACAAAAGAAGCCGTCAGACAAACCGAACGAGAAGAGGCTACTCAGCGAGTTCTGCTCGCTGCCAGGAAGATGTGGAGAATTTCCATTCCTTCTGTCTGGCACATTTGTTTAAATACAAATATAATCGGTTCCACCGCCAGATGGAAACCTGCTGTCCAAATCTGTGGAATTGCCTGTTTTGACTCAGTGTAACAGAAACATATTGATACTTTTTTCTATTTTTTTTTTCTTTTGGGGGGTCTGGTTTCTTTATTAATGAAAGATTAATTGGGAAAGGCACAGGAGTGAAGGGAGCCAGCCCTTTTCTGCACCACCACTGCCTTAAGCCCTGCTTTGGAACGGGAGGAGCGCTCCCCGGGAGTTTTCTATCCTGGTTCAAAAGGTTTTTGTGTCGCACCCCTCCCTTCTCCGGCCCCTGGCTGTCGCTAATCCTTTTCCCGAGGACGGCCGGGAGGGCTGGCAGCTAATCGATGATTTACTCCGTCCGGAACTTGTCGTGCTCGGAGGAGTTTAGCGCGTCAGTCACTGAAAGATGAGGCACTCCCCGCTTCCATTCACCCGCCTGTCTCCAGCTCAGAAGACTCCAAACCTTCAGCCCACTCTGAAAGCCCCGAGCACAGACCTTGGCGTGTTTTTAAGAGGGAAAGAAGTGGCTTATGAGACTGAATACATTTTAAGCATAAAACCAGGAAGTTTATAACTCGTTATATATGCTTTTATTTTTCATTTTCCTTCATCTCCCGTCTTCGCTTCCTGGCTGTGAAAGCAATTAGCGCGGGCCTGTAATCTCTAAACAGCAAATTTGTATCAGAGATGTCCAGCCTGACCCTGGTCTCCTTTCAGGGCTTCTTTTATTTGTGCATTTTTGACTGAAGTAATGGTCTAAACAGCATCGCTGAAACCCACAGAGAGCTTCTCTTAAAGCACGCTCAGCATCCGTGTTCGCCCCAAATCAAAACCATTCACTGAAAGCGTGCAACCACCGCTGGGAAAGCTGGCAGCCCACAGGATTCGCCATCCCTGGGGCAGTTCAGAGGGGTCTGGCTGATGAGTGCAGGGGTTCAGGGATGGGTTGATGGCTGGACTGGATGAAGTTAAGTCTCCTCCAACACGGATGGCTGCAGGATTCTAGCTTCAGTTTTCGTCCTGGAATGTTTGGAGCGCATCCCTAAGGAAGGAATTAACTGACTTTTTTTTTTTTTTAAACAAAAGCTCCAGCAACAAGCTAATCACAAAATTTAAAAAGATGTAGCTGTCTCAGTGCAATTTAAGTACTCCCTGGACTTTTCTAAAGCTCCAGAGCTCCTCCTTGTTTAAAACCACTGAGTTATTTCAGGTGTGCTTGCGCTCCTTTCTGTATTTTAGGTTACATAGCTCCATGTGTGCTTGTAAAGCTCTGCACACAGAGTTTGCACAGTTCTCTGGGCACTGACATTGTCAAGAATACCATTTTATCAATCCTTGGGCCCTGGGGGCAGCCTGTACTGGGGGAGTTCACACTCCCGGGGGACACGGCTCAGGTAAGGACTGAAGTCAGGCTCTGAAAACAAGAAAGTTTTCACTGCAAGTCTTTGGTGCTTCGGAAGAAGAAAACACCAATATTGTGCACTCATTCAGATTTGGGAAACAGGCTGTGATAACTTTAACGTCTTTCTGCCTGTCAGCTTATGAAAAGTTAATTCTTTGGCAATGCAGTGAGGTACAACCACTCGTCAATTAGGTTTCATCGCCTCGCTGGCTGTCTGAGGTGAGCTTTGTTTGCTCACAGCACCGCAAAATAAACAGCCCAACAGCTAAATATAAATGCCAGCCCAGTCTGTGAGGGGGATGAGATTGAAAGGAAAAAATCGGTTAAAGCTTTTAATAAATGTCATTTTTTTCCCCCCTCTACTCAATAATATTACTGCTTGGGATTTTCAGTGAATGGATTGTTACCATTTTTAGGGAACAACAGATAGGACAGCTTGACACTGACCTCATATCACTGTAAGTGCTGCTACACTAATGACAGTAGCGCTGATAATTAAGAGAAAGATATAATCATTTTGAAACCGAATTAAAAAAAAAAAAAAGATGACAAATTTTGACAAGTTAAAAACTTTGAAACCTAATAAAGAAAAATAACAATGACACCGGCAGCTATGAGCAGTGGTGATGGAAATAATGGCAAAATACGACCTAAACTGAGCAAGTTACTCACAGGGGTGTGCTGCATTTGCATAATTTGTGAGCAGCCTGGGCTGCTGAAAGGTGTCCCAGCCCACGGTGGGAGGGTGGAGAAGGCTGATCCTTAAGGTTCCTTCCAGCCCAGCCCCAGTCCTGGGGTTCTGTCATCCTTTGCGTTTCACGTTTCACGGCGACTGTGATTATCAGAGCTGCTGCAGACGAGGCGTTATAACCAAACCCTAAGGCGTCAGCTGCTCCAAAATCCGGACACAGCCACTGTCCCCACTGCCAGCTCTCAGCCTCTGGAACACAAAGAGGATGAAGAGTGGGAAGATGGAGAATTCCATGGAAATCACACAAGAGGTGGGGACAGTTGCACGCATATAGAAGCTTGATCCTTAGGAGGGAGATAAATCTTCCCTTGTGATCCCGAGCTCCGTGACTCCCGTGGCCCTTCCAAGCCCAGGACCTTTGGCATTGATTGTTTGAGCAGGTAAAGACCTGAGAACATTTTGATCTAACTCCTACCACCCCCGGAAGTGTTCAGCAAACACGGTGTGGCTGTGGCACTTGGGGACGTGGCCTGGTGGGGATGACTCCGTGATTCCATCACTCCCTGGCACGTGAAGCACGGAATGTGACAGTGACCTGGATGAATTTCAAACAACTTGCCCTCACCTGACATGCTCCAGAACAGACAATTCTTCTTTTTGTGAGGATCCCAGGAGTGCTGGGGGATTCTGCTACTTTAGGCTGCTTTCCACATCCCTCAAAGCTGTCTAGTGCTGAACAGCTGGAAGCGGGATAAAGCATGAGCTGAGGGACTCTCGAGACGAAATCCCGGTCCTGCCTGCTGTGCACGGAATCACTGCAGGCTTTCTCCAGATTTTAGGGCTCTGCAGGGAGAATTACTCGATCAGACATGAGAAATGCCCCTTGTCTGTTCAGCAAGAGACTGAAACCCAGGCGAGATGTAACAACCAGGAGAGTCTGCCCTTCCCATCATGGCCAACAACTCCCAGATGTGGATTTCTCTGTGCCTGTGCGTGAGTGCGGGTGACTGTGTGCTCATGAGTGCAGGCATAGCTAACATCAGGTGACATCCAGAATTGTTCTAGACTTTAGTGATTGTGTAAACCTCAGCTCTTCCCGGTTCCCATGGCAACAGGACACTGCGCCGAGATAGGAGCCGTCTTCCCTTGATATGATTTTGATCAGCTCTTTCTGTTGCAAATTAATATTAAATTGGAAGTCAATAATAAATGAAAATACCTTTCAAAGCAGCAGCCAGGGCTGCAAACAGGGTGAGGGGCAGGAAGAATTAAGCCATTCAGCCGTCAGCTGCTTCTGCTAGAAAGAATTGTAACACAGAGAGAAAACTACTGATTTTTATGAAAACTCGGTGTAAAACAGCTTCCAGGAGCATTTCAGGGCAGAACCAGCCATTTAAACTGCATGCAGAATGAGAAACTACAGTCTCCTCTTCTCATCTTAAGGCCTTCATTCCTAGCTTTTAATTAGACCTTGCTCAACCCATCTTTATCTGAAGGGCCTGATGATCAGAGGGGGCACAATAAATCCCCTGCACACACCAGCATCTCCTGCAGGCAAAGCCTCGCTCACAGCCTCTATTCACGAAAAAGCCAACAACCCACCAGGAAAAAGTGAAAGGGCAATCACGATGGAAACTGTGGAGGATTTACAGGAAAAAAAACATGTTGTGCTCGATCATGGAACCACAAAATCCCCGGATGGTTTGGGTTGGAAGGGACCTTAGAGATCTTGTTCCACCAACCTCCCTGGGTTGCTCCAAGCCCCCAAGGATGATGGCCCCATCTGTTATAAATTGGTTCAGAACACGCCAATTGTGTTAAAATTGTGAAACTACACGGGAGAAATGTACATGTGCCGTTTAATCTCGCAGGAAAACTGCTTCCACAGCGTTGGACTAAGCACAGAAATAGAAACCAGGGAAATTTAACTGTCGTATTCCTCATATTTGCCAAGAAAGATTACATCCAAACAGGCAAGGAATAAACAACCCCACAATCCTCTTTATTACAAGGCTTCCCTAAAAACGTGTTCTTTTCCTTTTGGAAATTCTGACTACCCAGCAGACAAGGCTTTTGCCCACACGCTGCTGTTCTGATTGCAAAACTCCTGGTGCACCGTGCACGCACACACATTAAATACAATTTGCGCCCCCCCACAGCTTCCTTTCTTAGCATGAATCCCCAGTGACTTCAAGAGAAGAGCTCCAATGGAAATAAAAGCGGTGATCTCAATTTAGCCATAAATATCAGGGATGTGTGTGGTTGTATGTGCTACTTCTATAAATATCAATGATCTCTCTGTGAAAACAAGAGTCAGAGAGCTCCAGCTCGTACCAACAGTCTTTCCTTTTGAATATATAATCATTCATTTCTCTACCAGATGGACTCCAACCTCTAATTTTGAAAGTTCAGGGTTTCTGTTTGTGAACAGAATAAAACATATTCTCCAAAAAGCCAGAGACACTCAGCGCTCTACCCTGAGAATGGTGGAAAAAGGCAGCACATACCTAAAGATCTATATGCTGGCTCTCCTTGAGTCATCCAATAAAATAATAATGAGAAGCACCAGAAAATTCAAAAAAATAATCAATTCTGAGTTGACTTTTTTCACATTGGAGACGGCCTACTCATGGAAAACTCCAGTGCATGGCATTCCCTGTCTCCGGGCAGACGTTTGGAAGATGTCTCACATCAGATGTAGCTGGTGAGCCACTTTTATTGGGTCTTTGCAATGTGCCTTGCCAGGAAATGTGAGACTCAGAGAGCTCTGTAAATTCATTAATCCCATAAAGCAATTAGTGTAAAATCTAGTGAGTGCTAAATGATTGCAAATGAATTACTTGCAACATAACATTTAATTTTCAGTAGTGTGCTCATTTATTTATGTGACATGGCAAACTTTACAAGGCAAATGCAAATATTTAGGCCCTGATCCTGCAACTGCCAGCACAGGAAACAGTTTTTCCTCACTTTCCTGTCAAAACTGGGAGCTCCTGCTTGAGCAGTCAAGAGCTACATGGAAGGAGAATGGGTTATTCCTCTAGGGTGGCTGGGTTTGATGAGCAGAGGGATGGAGCAGAGGAAAGGCTGGGAGAGCTGGGACTGTTCAGCCCGGAGAGGAGAAGATTCGGGGTGAGCTCAGTGTGGCCTTGCAGGGCCTGAAGGAGCCACAGGAAACATGGAGAGAGAGGATTTGCAAGGGATGGAGGGCCAGGACACAGGGAATGGTGTTCCACTGCCAGAGGGCAGGGATGGATGGGATCTTGGGAAGGAATTGTTCCCTGGGAGGGTGGTGAGGCCCTGGCCCAGGGTGCCCAGAGAAGCTGGGGCTGCTCCTGGATCCCTGGCAGTGCCCAAGGCCAGGTTGGACACTGGGGCTCGGAGCAGCCTGGGACAGTGGAAGGTGTCCCTGCCATGGCAGGGGTGGCACTGGATGGGCTTTAGGGTCCAGCTGGGAATGAGGTAAAGAAACCCCACCCAACCTTTTGTGTTTAGACATTTGGCCAGGTTGAAGAGAGTTTGGGAATCTTTGGTGCCTTTCAAGATCCAAGTGATCTGCTCTGCAGTCCGAGAGATTGGTCATGAAAACTTTTTTTTGAGAAATCTCTCTGAATTTTGTGAGTTGTCTTCACAGCTTTGAGCCCACTACCATTCCATTCTCTACTTCCCGCCCTTCCTTCCTTCTGTAGGCCTTAGTCCAGGAAGAAATTCATGAGCTTCTCCAGTACCTGGCTCCTGGATTCTCAGCAGGAGAGGATCCCACAGAGTTAACCATAAACGTGTATCACTGAATGTGCTGTTGTTGCCCCTCACATTTTCTCCAACTTTCCTTTCAGAATAAGAAAATACAGTTGCATTGTTTCCTTAACCCAGAATACGTCTGGTATTTTTAAAAAAATGTCCACTGGAGAAAATTCTTAGCTGATGTAACTTGATCTATCAAAAATTGAGTTGAAGGAAATAGGTTCATCCTTACCGATAGTATCCTCACCATCCTCACTTTTTCTGGAGAAAACAAGTAGAGGAACTGTTCCGTGATGCCCCTTTTAATTGAGGAAGTGCATTTTATTATTGCTTGAATATGTTAGTTTTGCCTAATAATTCATTCATCGGGGACACTATGCCGAATTAATTGTAAAGGAGGAATGAAGCATTAACATTTAAACACCTATTACGCTATTCTTGAAACAGCCTAAATGGCTGTGTTAAAATAACACAGCAGCGCTTAAATCAACAATTCCATCTTTTGAGTTCAGCTGGCTCCATCCATTCTACCAGCAAGATAATTAAGCACTGGTACTTTTGCCTTTTGGCTACTAATAGATTAGAATGAACAGCAAACACAACCAGAGAAAAAGCTCAATATGCTCTTTTAATAGGTATATTTAAAAACTGAATAGGAAATTAGGGGGATATACTCGAAGAAAAATCCTTCAAAACAAAAGAAATCTTCCTAAAAATCTGGCATAGAACATGCAGGTTTTTTTCCCGTGCTTTATTTATTTATTTATTTATTTATTTTGCTCATTTTGCTCTTACCAAGCTTCCCCTGGGGTTGTTTCAAGCACTTGAATTATCTTAAGTCTATTAAAGCGAAGCTGAAATGCCCTGTGATTTTTTCCCCTTTACATTCTTTTGAAGAACCCATTTCTTGTCTTGCAGCTATTGAATTGAATGAAAAGACTACATTATGTACCAATCATGTTTTAACATCTAAAAGTGCAGTTTACATTTACTCCTAAGCCTGGGAAGGTGGAGGAGAACAAAGCTTACGTGCTCAGATTTTAAGATCTCCGTGGTTCTGACTTATTGTTTGAGAAATCGTTCCTGGCACTGTTTAAATGAAAGCTTTGCATTAACTGGCTGCACCGACGCGTTGCCCATAAAAAAAAAAAAAAAAACCAAAAAAAAACAAAAAACCCCAAAAAATTAAACGAGCAAAAAGAAGCAAGAAAAGAGGACGTAAGGGTGGCCCAGGTTCATAAACAGCTTTAAATATCACAGTCTCTCTAGTTCTCTGTAAGAAAACATGAGCAGTTCTCTGCCCTTGTGCCAGCCTAACAAGAAAATCCAGGGTGTAAAACACGGAGCAGTTCTATGAAATTTTCACTTCCAATTTGTGCTCACGCTCTTCATTTTGAATAAGGAAAAGTGTGGGAGAGAAAGGGACACCGACAGCAGTGAATGAAGTGTCACCCGCAGGCCACAGCATCATAAAACCTCGCAGTGACTGGAATTAGTAAACGCTAAATTCAGGATGCCGCGTGATTTGGCAGGGACTCGGCTCTGGGCGAGGCTGAGAGGTAAAACACAGGGACAGCAACTCCTGGAGAGACCTTGGAAGGCAAGAGGGTATTGTGGGTTTGCAAAGGGGATGAAAACAAAGTGTCAGCAGTAAAGGGAAGGCTTAATATTTCAGGCGACTGTTTGTTCACAGCCTGTATCAGGCAAATGGTTTAGTTCCCTGGGGACTGTAACTTCCCTTCCCTCCTACATTTTCCCTACATTTCTCCCAGAAATGCACAGCAGAAACCGTTGGACCAAGCTTCACTTTCTCCACCTTCTCAAACTGGGCCTTTGATTTCGGTCGAGACACCTGTGCATTTTTAGCTGTGCTCCTTCACTCCATCTCTCAGCTGTGGGAGGAAAAGAAGATGAAAAACCTCCTGGGCTGAGGTAAAGGTGGGAGATCACTCACCAATTACCTTCATGGGCAAAACTGCCTTGACTTGGGGAAATAAATACAATTAATCGCCAATTAAAATAGGGTTGGGCAGTGAGAAATCAACTAAAACCCCACCTTCTTCCCCCACTCCTTCATTCCCAGCTCCTCTGCGTCCTTCCCAAGCGGCACGGAGGGGATGGAGAACGGGCAGCTCTGGACTTCACCTCTGTCCCTCCTTCCTCCTCACCCTTTCCCCCTGGATGTGCCCTCTCCAGGAGCTGCAATCCTGCAGGATAACCCCGCTCCAGGCTGGGACTCAACCCTTGCCAGGGCCCTCTCCACAGGCTCTGGGGAAATACCTGCTCCACTGGAGTCTCTTCCGTGGAATGAAGGAACTCTGCTCCAGCACCTGGAAAATCTTCTCCCCCTCCTTCTTTTCTGACCTTCATCTCCACTTTTTATTTTCTCACTTTTTTTTCCCCTTCTCCCCTCACTGCCTGTGCAAGGGTTTTCACCTTTCTTAAATACATTTTCACAGCACAGCAGCCCTGCACACTTACCCATCTCCTCCAAAAATCCCGGCCACCGACATCACTGACTCGAGCTCTCTATCCCATTGCAGTCTCTTCTTTATCTTCACCAGCTTCTTCAGGAAGTAATTAACCAAACAATTAGCAATTTCGATGGTAAAAGTTGGAAGTTATAGCCATAATGAAGTCCTGGGGTCTGAGAGAGCAGCTAGAGGAATAAATTCAGATTATTTGTACCTGCCAGAGCAGGCTTATCTGGCATGGCAAAATGAAAAAGTGTTTCTTACAGATCAGATGAAATAATTCTGGACAGGTTTCTCCTCCTGCTTTTCTCTTGGTAACAAAGTGATCCTTTCAGAAAGAATAAATAATGAAAACAACACTATGGGGACTTATAAACACTGCAAATTATGAACTAAAATGATCCTTTTTATTTCTGGCTGATTAGGAGGTGTTTCATTAGACTGGAAGTCGATACTCTTCTAATGGAAGACGAATTGCAAGCTTTGTATCTGCTGGGTTGTGCCCACGTTAACAAGAACTGATAGCTCCCTAAAATCCCTTGGAATTCACCCTGTATCCACATGGTCGGCAGGGAGGCCAAAACTGGCTCAGGTCGTGCTCACAACTTCCCGAGGTAAAGCCCTGAGCGTCTGCAGCTCGGTTTTAATGCCGGGAGTCTGCCTCAGGGGGGTTTTTAGGCACAAATGTGGTTTTTCAGAGTTCACTTTCTGGTGCGAGCTAAAGCTGCTCCGTCGGCTGCGGGGACATTTCGGGATGGTCTCGGTGACAAACGGCAGCAGCTGTAAAGTCACTCTCCACGCAGCCAAAGCAGCAGCCTGTCACACCGATAAATTATAAGTGTATTAGGCAGAATATAATTAATACATTTGGGCTCAGACCAAAGTAATAAGTGTAGGAACATCGTGTAACCAGGGGCTGTAAACGGGGTTGGCAAATCCAGACACTCTGGCACAGAAGAATGGGCAACGTGACCACCGAGACAGCAAAAAATGGGAGACAGGCAGGAGATAAAAAGTACCAGGCCAAGGAAAAGATCAGCATAAGGGGCTGCAAAAGGGCAGAAATTTGCCCCCAGCAGACAACAAGGATGTTTGGTGGAGCCAGAAAACCAAATTAATGCGAAGAACAGCTGAGGTTCCACTTTGGGGAGGAAAAAAAAGAAAAACCCCATCACAAATGTAACAGAGAAAAAAACATGGAAGGAAATGAAAAGGTTCACGCTGGTTTCAACTTGTCTCTTTGCAAACCTCTCAAGGCCTAAGTGACAGAGAACTTCAGGGGACTGTGTCCATCTGCCCCATTTCTATGGCTCCATGGTAGCAGTGCCTACAGATATTTAAGACTCAATTTTTGAAGACCAGCAGCTCTGCATTTGTAACGCTGAAGGCAAATAATGTGTAAGAGTGAATGACTGGATAGGAAATTTATTGCCCGTGAAGGAGTTTAATAAAGTTTAATTTCTGGATTTTAAAACTAATTTGATTATCAGTTTTCTAAATGTCTCCATCGCAACTCTTTGGAATTCTCCAATCAATAGGTGACGCATTCACACAAGCACGTATAGATTGCCCTGCAACGTTAACATGGATTTTGCTGTAGGTAAGGGCTTTGAGCTCTGACAGGGCCGCCATTTACAAAATCTGTGCATTTCTCTTGGCCGAGATGGATTGCTGAGCTTTCGTGGGTAAAGACAGGAATAATTACTGGAAGCCGAATGGCAGTGGAGCCTTGCTGCAATGAATGCTGCTCCACAGAATAAATTCAAGAGTTTCACACTGAAGCTCCCTAACAACCAGCAGGGAAGCTGTAGCACAGCAGCTCGGTGGCCATTTAGACAGAATTTGTTTTCCAGCAGTGGGTAAAAGCAGGCTCAGAGGGGAGAACACGAGGAAAAGGCAGAGGCACACGGTCCCCCGAAGATGTTGTTGTCCCAGGCTCTGAGCAAAGCGGCTCGGGAGGGAACACATGTCATTAAACACCTCTCCTGACCCTGCAGCGCTTTGCTCTGCAGCGCTCCCGCTCAGTCTGCCCTTACATCTCCGCCCCAGCCTGGGCTGCGATAACAGGTCCCTCAGCTCCCATAAATCCATGGCCAAGGCTGCTTTTTGTTAGCCTTGACCTGCCTGTTTCACTGTCCCCAGGGACCATCCTGAGACAAGCACAGAATGATTGCTTTCCCTCCCGCCGTGCCATTGCCCAGCTCAGCATCCTTCCTGCGCTGCAGGACGCATCCTGGAAGCTGCTCCTCGGCTCCCTCACCCTCCTGATCCTTCAGAGGGACGTTGCAAGTCCTGTCTCCTCTTTTAGGTGAGGCACTTTTGTAAGCAAATTGGCCAATAAAATGGTCAAATCAAGTGAGGGATGTGGACAGCCAGCAAACGTGGTGTGGTTTAGGGGGAATGGGGGATTTGGGCAAAGGTTGGGCTTGCTGGTCTTTTCCAACCTCAGTGATTCCACGATTGTGCGAATCTGATGATGCGTTGCCGTTTAGCAGGTTTGTTAACTTGGGCTGAAGTCACTGAACTCCCCACATGAGCTCCCAGGGGGGAAAAAGGCATCATTGTCCAGAAAGGAAACTCTGAGCATTGTCAGACACTGAACTGCTTTCTTTGGATGGTTACAGCCATCCTTTCAAAAGATTATCCACTGGTTAGGGACACAGGTAGATTTGAAATGGACTCAAATTGGTTGCACGCCGTAATTTCTGTGGATTAATGTTCATCCCAGTCTGATAGGATTTGCTCAGATTGGATGTGAGTATTGCAAATTCTGGGAATTATGTGTAGAGAGCGAGCAGGAGCAGAATCCTCTTCACAGTTGCTGAACCCAATCCAATTAGCACAAAGTAACCTGCGCTCATTTTTGTCCAGGCACAATACTTATCAGAAGTGAGTGGGTTTGGGTTTGTGTCGTGTATTTTCCATCTCTCCGAAAAGAAATAATGCGGATTTGTCTACAAACACTGTTTAGAAATCAGTGCCAGGAACACATTTCACAGAATGATGGAATCACAGAATATCCCCTGCAGGAAGGGACTCACAAGGACCGTCGAGTCCGAATTCCTGGTTCTGCAACTGTTTGCCACCAGAATTCATTAAACGCTGCAACCGCATCTCAGGACTTCAGGGAGGACTTCCATAACTCTCTGTACTTGGGCTGATTCTTTAATAACAAATAATGGAAATAATAAACAATTTCAAATCTCACTTTGTTGATAAATAACTTCTCCCCACCTCCCAACAGAGAAATACATTGGATAAAAATGTTCAGTCGTCCATGTGGCTCCCACAAATTAATTAATTAATAAATAAATAGTTTTCAACCTCACAGAGAGTTTCATTAAAACCTTTAGAAGCAAGAAATAAATACACTTCCATGTGGGTGGACTTGGTACCGTGTTCAGAAACAGGCTAATTTTAGATTATTAATTTCCAGCGTCACTTGAATCTTGAAGAACGGATCTGGTAGCAGAGTTGGTGTTTTCGGTGTAAAACCTGGAGGTAGTGAGTAACATAAAGAAACTGTAACTCATCTAATTCCCAGGTGCTGGCTCTGGAAGTTTTAAGACTCTTTGAACTTCATGCACCCATTTTGAATTTTGAAGGGGACTGCGTATTGAGAATGACAGCATTTAATCTGTGAGAAAGATTTCTCCCTGAAATCAATACAGCCAGATTGCTCCGCCATATGTTTCTCCTAAATTTCCCCGAGTGCTCCAGGAGTCAACCAAAGCTTAGCATATTCTGGCTTGTTTGTCTTTAGGTGCAGAGCTGACGTGGCCTGCAAGAGCTGTGTGCTGTTAAATCACCCCAAAACCGGGCAGTTCTTGCATGAAATGTGCAACGAGGCAGCAGCGCGGTTCTTTCCAGGAGGACGCTGGGATATCGCTTCCTTGGGAAGACATTTTTATTGGATTTTTATTTTTAAATTTTTTTATTGGAATGCGCTGTTTATGGATGGTGCTGGAGAGCGCGTTTTTCAGGACCGCTTCCCATACAATCTCCCCGTCAAGCTGAGGTTCGTTAAATCGTCCGTTTTCAGCGGACACGGGAAAGCACTCAACGAGGTTAAATTTGCCACTGAGAGGGGAAATCCATGAAGAGGAATTGGTGGAGAATTAATTTAAGCAGCCCCTGGAACAGCCACCCCTGCAAACAACCGAGCTGCGAGGTGCCAATACCAAGCTTACACAACACTTCCACTTCAGCTGCGTAGCAGCAATTATTCTGTTTTAAATCCCGGCGCCTGGAGAATGGAGAGTTGCAGCGATAATTCATGGCAGCTCCTTTTCGCTGGTAAAGAGGCAGAATTTGTGCTACGGGGTGATGCAACGCGGTTTTGCAGCTCAAAAAAAAAAAAAATTCTGAACGTTGCAACTCTGAAGATTGCTTTCCAGACTGGGGTTGCACTTTAGTAATGCCTGATTGCAGCCAAACTTCATGGGAAATGGGTAGAAACAGTTGTAATGCACTAATAGGCCTAATTTCAGTTATCTGAGGCGTTTTCGATACATGCAGCAGGGATAAAGGGAGAAATAACCCATTTCTGGAGATTTAAAAAGTAGCTGACGCTTGCACAGTCATGCTCCACATTACCTCGCAATAATCATTAATTTGCCTGTGACTCCTCAATCAAAACAGCACCTCTAAATCATATCAGCCCTTGCAATTTCACCAATATTGCTTGAAATAAATAAATAAAGTGGAAAACAAGCACAATCTAACTTCTTTGACAGCCTAGCTGACTACACTGAATAGCAAGATCATGCAAAGCGCTGCTTCTTTGCTCCAATTAAAGTGATTGATGGAGATTGAACAGCTGAAAATGCACAAGACCTGGCAAAATCTAATTAGCTAAAACCAGAGAAAGTATTACACTGTGAGAGGATCTGGGGGAATAATTGATTTAGAGGAAAAACTCAGCATTCGGTGGAAGAATGAGGGCAGGTTTTGATCAATCACTGAAATTTTAAGTCATCTACTTTGATAATTTCTGGTGAAAGGAAAGATAAGGAGCTGGTTCCTAGGAACGCTGAAAACAATCTGACATTCTTCAAGGTCATTTTTTAAGAATGGTTTCCACTTGTTTAAAATCGAAATTAGAAGGTGTGATTGTAAATGTAGTGACATATTGGAGAGAGCCCTTACAGAGAGCTCCAGCTATCCCAGGTACAGCCTTTATCTTAGAAAGTTGTTTTCTTTTTTTTTTTTTACCAGAGAGCTAAAACTGAAGACTTCCAAGGTTTTCAGACTTCAGCAATTTACCTTGGAGTTACATTCCTAGCACCCCGAAGCGGGTTCTGGTTTGAGGATGCAGGGATGGGGCTGGAAAAGCTAAAGCCTGCCTGGAGCTGGTTTTGGAATGGGATGTGAAGGGCGGCAAAAAGGGCACCTAAAGGGAGATGAGCAGCAAAAGCAAGATGAGCAAAAAAGTGGGTCCATTGGCCAGTAGTGCAAGGAATCATTTAGTGATTCTTAAAAACACCTACAAAGACAAAAAATCCAGATAATAACTGTACCAGGACCATTTCCTATTGTCTTCCAAACACTTAATTTTTGTTTAAGCTGCTGCAAACTAAATAACCATGAAATTTAACACCTTTTTTTTTTTTTTCCTTTTGCTGGTGGTGGTTGTTCGGTTTTTTTCTTTCTCACCTGTCAGCAGTGAAAAGAGATGGATGGAGAAACGAGCGCCACGGCTGAGAGGAATAACAAGGAATAGCATCACTTTGGCTGTTCCACTATTTCTCTGTCTTTTTTTTTTTTTTTCCTTTATGTAGATCAGCATTCCACAAGCCTTTAATAGATTCAGAACCTCATCTGCAACAGCAACCCGTGAGTTACAGTTTTAAGACTGCGGGCCCTTCAAGCCTGAGAAATTGAACTGGAAGTGTTGTAAGGATGGTGTCTCCCCTGGGATTCCTGCTGAGCAGCTCTGGCTCATCAGCTGGTGAGCCAGGGGAAATCTGTGCAGTGCACTGATGTGTCTGTTTCTGTCTGTCCTGATCGAATGTGTGTAAAACTTTCTCACCGAAGTTACTTAAGGCTCAATAAATTATTAGAAATTTATTTTGTTTCCCCCCAGTGCTTGCTGGTGAGATCTCTGTGTGTGTGTTTATCGCTCCCCTGGTGGGAAGGACTCGTGTCCTGGCCTGGGAACACAGGGATGGGTTGCAGCTTTCCAGGTACCACGTGCATGGAAGGGTCACTCCCCTGGCCATGGGCAGTCCAGTGGCCTGAGCCTGGCCTCACTGCTCAGGGAAAGTGACCAGCGAGGATCCTGGGCCTTTGGATCAGGCCCAAAGCATCCCAGCCCATCCCGCACGCTGGGGCTCAGCAGATGCCGGAGCGATTTTTGCCTTCTTTCTTTTCTGTGTTTGAAGCCTTCCCAGCACTTTTGCCTACCCTGCTCCCCAGCTGGAAAGAAACTGCAGTGTGACACTGCAGAGCTCCAAGCCCCGGGGGGCACGAGGCCCCTCTCCTGTCTCGCCTCTTCCTGGGAACCAAGGCTGGGAACAAAATCTTCAAGACACATTTTCATCCACGAGCACAACCAGTGCCAAGGCTGGGGGGCTCCAGAGAAGGGGCTTGACTTGGGAGAATTGCATCACCACTTGTCGTCCAAATTGGTGTTTTTTATAAATTCTGTCAATTTCCTAAAACCTATCAAACTGCATTCACCACTGTGGGGCTGGGCTTTTGCGGATATTCTTCCATAGCTGCCCCTGGAGCTCCATTAAAGATCCGCTTTTACGTTGCCTCCTATACTAAAATCACCTTGAGTTTCCCGTCTAAGCTGAGAAAGGCAACCCAGGTAACTGGTGTGCACCTGTGACCGCCCCAGATGTGTGTCCCATGCTCCCAGCAGGATCCTGCTCCTGGACCAAACGTGGCCAAGCATGAACCAGGTGTTTCCTTGCACGACTTTGGCCATTTTTACAAGTCCGAATTGTTTACTTGCAACAGCAAACCTTCACCACCGCTCCTCTCCTTTTCTTTATCTCCTTTACACCCCAGTGCCTCCACAATCCCCTTGAAGCATCCTTTAAGTTTGCTTTTCCCTACAGAACTCGTGATGATCTTGTTTCCTTTCTTTTAGTGAAGGAGCAGATTCTGAGTGAAGCCCTCCAAGATTCTTCATGAGCAGCTCCTCCCCGGCCCATCCAGCCGTGCCCTGTCTTGAGTCTCCATTGTCATAGGATCACAGAATCCCAGTCTGCTTTGGGTTAGAAGGGATTTTAAGATCATCCAGCGCCACCAGAGACACCTTCCAGTGTCCCAGGCTGCTCCAAGCCCCAGTGTCCAACCTGGCCTTGGACACTGCCAGGGATCCAGGGGCAGCCACAGCTTCTCTGGGCACCCTGGGCCAGGGCCTCCTCACCGTCCCAGGGAACAATTCCTTCCCAATATCCCATCCATCCCTGCCTTCTGGCATGGTGAAGCCATTCCCTGTGTCCCGTCACTCCATTCCCTGTAAATCCTCTCTCTTCATGCTTCCTGTCAGCTCCTCAAGCACTGGAAGGAGTCTCCCTGACGTGCTCCTTGTTTGTGCATCTCTGTGCTTCATCTTCTGCTGTCCCACGCTTCTGCTTTTGCCTTTCGTGCTGGAAGTCATTAAGGAGATATCCCTGAAATCCAAACCTCTTCCTGCCACACTCAGTGCCAGAACCTCCCACGTGCCCAGGTGATCACAGGTGTGACAGCCTGGGCAGAGCTCACCGAGCACGAGGAGGCTGCTCAACGCGACAGAGACGAGATCTTCTGCTGCATGGAGCCAGGAGAAATTTCCCCAATTTTCCCTGAACCTCTGGGATGAAATAGCAACCCTGTAGCAATCAATGGCAATACTGCTCCCCTCTTTTCTTTTTTTACCCGCCTCAGTGGAGAAATCTCTCGGGTGTGGATTTTTAGATGGGTATATTTAGATCTAATACAGATTTCCAGTTCTTTCCACTCTGTTGCTCACTCTGAATACCTGATGAATAATACAATGTAAATTAAATTCATGACTGGATGTTGCAGTGGGGCTTGACAAGTGTTTCTTGAAGTTTACAGACATATCTGGCAAGTTCAGCCGCAGCAGCTCTGGGTGGTGTTAGAAGAAGACGAGGAGGAAAATTAGCTGTATTAAAAAAAAAAAAATGAAGTAAACTTTTCAAGTACAGTTTAAAAAGTAATTTTGACACCCTCTCAGCTCAATAATAATTTCTCACCTTCTCTTTCCGTCATATGCAGCTTGCTCTGCTCCCTTCTGCACAAGGGAGTCTGGGTTTCCTTTAAACTGACGCTGATTTATGTTAAAAATATTTTATTAATTTGGTAATCTTCATGCCAGCCTTTCAAAATGCAAACAGAGCTGTCCTCTGGGAAATCCCCTCAGCTGCCTTGGGGCTGAAATGCACTGCTTTATAATGTCAAACGGTGGCACCAGGGTGAATTTTCTTCCCGAGCTGAGATGCACTGCTTGAGAGTATCGTACCTACAGCCGTAATTTTAATGATAATTTATTGTTCCTGAGAAGGGGAAAAGGAGGTCAGATGTGGATATTGGTTCAGCAAGCACGTGCTGTTGCTCATTCCCTTGCTCAGCCTCTGCAGAGATGATGGAGAGGAAAAATGAAGCATAATGCATTCTCAAGGTTGCCAGGAGCAACTAATGCTTCCAAATTGGTATTCATGTTTTATTACATCTTAAATTTCAGCACCTTAAAAACAATAAAGGAAATTGCATTTTCACAAAGAGTCTTCCTTCAGGGAATGTACTTCAAGTTTACTGTCTTTTTTTCCTGATGTCTTTGTCCGTGTCTTATGAACTCCTTGTTTCAGAGGCAATCTATGCCTATCTATCTATCTATCTATCTATCTATCTATCTATCTATCTATCTATCTATCTATCTATCTATCTGTCTGTCTGTCTGTCTGTCTGTCTGTCTGTCTGTCTGTCTGTCTGTCTGTCTGTCTATCTATCTATCTATCTATCTATCTATCTATCTATCTATCTATCTATCTATCT
>VZRN01000686.1:172085-196849 GCA_013397935.1 Dasyornis broadbenti | reverse complement strand
AAAAAAAAAAAATCAAGAAAAACCCTCAACTACTGCAACTGCTCCTTATAACTCAAACTAATTTTCCACATTCTCGAAGGAAGAAAGAGATTTGGTCTCTTAGGAATGGCAGTTCCTATCTTACATTATGCCGCTTCTCTCTTAGTTTCGGAATTTCTCAGTCTGAGCCCTAATTCAGGTTGCCTGCTCCTGCTAATCAAAACAGCAGGGTACAGCAGATCTTGTCCTCATTATCTTCAGCTTCATTTTCTGTCAGAGGAGCTACGCTCATGAAAATTTGGCTCTGCCTGTTGGCACAGTCGCAAGACTTAAAAAAAGTGACAGTGGAGCAGGCTGGCCTCAAATATGGAGAGAGACAAAGAGTTCACCTTGGGCTGGCTTGGCCGAGGAGGATTCTGGTGGCTTCTTGGAACCAGAGAAAGAAAGAAATGGTGAAAATGCCTTTTCTCGTGGGGAACATGGAGCCATTGTGGTTTTAGTCCCTGTGGGAGCCCCAGGCTGCACGTGGAGCTCTGTGAGCAGGGGCCAGGCCAGAGCAAGGACTGCAGGCCCTGAGCAGGTCTTGTAATTGCTGCCAGGGCTCCCACCTGCTCCTCAGAGCACAGAACATGGAATAAATTCCCTTTTTTCCACTTTTACCTGACAATTAAAACCCACCAGAGAGCAGAAAGGACAATAGAAAACCTTGGGGTTTGTGTACAGCTTGAAGCCCCAGACATAACAGAAAACTGCACAATTCTGTGAGGCCTCCAGCAACAAATACCAAAATCTCTGATCTTCTAAAAACATGGATCACGAAGACACCCAGGTATGAGAAGAGAAAAAGCAATGGGGACTATCCCTGGAGCAGCAGGACAGTCCTGCAACTCGTTGTTTTCATTCAGGTACACACCTACGCTACTTAATGAGTTGTAATTAGGTTTTACCATCAGCTTTGCGCTAATGAACACGACAAACAGGAAATTCCTCATCCTGTCAGAGCTGGCAGATATTAGTCAGATCATGATGTGAATGAAGGGCTGGTAGCTGCTGCCAGTCAGTTTTCTGCGCTAGCAGTGGTTTTATTGGGAATTCTAAACCGATTTTCACTGTCCCCTCAGGATTTTATCTCCGCAGGAAGTCTTAACATGGACTTCCCACAGCACACGTGAATCTTGCACGGATGGAAGGGGAAGGAGATAATTCAGAGCCATTTTTTGAGGAACAGGCATAAGATCATGGAATTACAGAAGGGTTTGACTTGTAAGGGACCCTAAAGCCCATCCAGTGCCGCAGGGACACCTTCCACTGGCCCAGGCTGCTCCAAGCCCCAGAGTCCAGCCTGGCCTTGGACACTTCCAGGGATCCAGGGGCAGCCCCAGCTTCTCTGGACACCCTGGGCCAGGGCCTGCCCACCCTCGCAGGCAAGGATTTCCTCACAAAATCCCATCTAAATCTACTCTGTTTCATTTTGAGTGTCAAGGCCTTTTAATCCGATGCAAAACAGGTTCAAGTGTCGCACATTTATTTCTTTGTTATTGTGCTTTAGATTACAGGCACGGTGCTTTTACTATTTCTCCCTATGAACAGCATCTTCTTCCATCCAGAAAGGCAAGGATACATTTAAGTTTTGACTGCTAAAGAGAAGATGTTCAGAACACACATCCTAACGTGTTTTTATATTTCAGGATTTTTAGAGAAACTGCTAACACTGTACTGAAAAATACTTGTAAACACATACCTAGGAAGAGCTTCTTTTTGTTATTATTGCTGAAGTAGAATTAATGAATATTATTTTCCCTCACTATTCGGCACATTGCCTAAACTCATTTTTTTATCAAGACCCACATTTTGTTTCACAGTTTTCTATGTTTTCCAGTAGTCACTGACAAATCAGGAGAAGAAATGCAAAAATAGGATTCCGGAAAATCTGCGTAATTTACTCATCCCAAAAGAGAAAGGAAGAACCAAGTAATTATGATCTAGGTAGACATAAGTTGTTGGCTTTAAAAAAAAAAAAGGTCTATGACTGTGCTCAATTCCTTCAGTTAATCCACTCTCCAGATGCTTCCGTGGTTTGAACTTGGAATAAAAGTAACATCTACTTCTTAATTACCCTTTTCTAATGATAACATTTGTCCTCACAGCTTGTGCTAGGAAATGTTTGTCAGACTAGCCTCCAAACCAGAGTTAAAACTTTGCTGCCTGCTAGGGCACAGAATCGGAGGAAAGAAGATCCTTTTTGTAGATTGGCTCTCCACAAGCAGCCTGGAATTGCGTGTAGGCTCAGAATGCACAGCACACGATTTACAGGCCCTTCTGGAGAGCAGGTGGAACACAAGCCACTGAAGGAGATGAGGAGGAAGGAAGAGATTTCTCTGCCGTTTCTGCTGCCAGGATTGGGTGTTCTGAGGAGGTAAAGCAGCTACTGGGTCGTTCATGCCGTCTGAGGGGCAGCTCAGTGATCACCTCCAGCTCTGCAGTGCCCACCATGAGGACGGAAGCTGCTGCTGCTTCCTCACTTCAGCCCCACACACCCTCACTCACCTTCCTTCTCAGCTCTCCTGGGTTTCATGGGAATGGTTTCATGACAGGGACAATGACAGGTTTCGTGGGGAAATCCACAACTGCACATGCAAGCCAAGCAAAATAAGGAATTCTTTCCCTGCTTCCCCTCGGCAGATGGACAGAGCCGTGATCTGGGAACATCCAGCTCTTTTTTGAGCACTTCCAGGGATGGTGATTCCACCACCTCCCTGGGGAAAGGGAAGTGGTGGAGCCACTCTCTGCCATTCTGTCTTACTGCCTTGCAGTAATATTGAATTTTCAGTCTACCTGCATGCGGTGTGCTTTGAAAGTAGTAAAATGCTGAAATGAAAGAGATGAAAGAAATTATTTAGGAAGTGTACATCGGGAGAGAGTTTTAAGAAAACACTGTCACCAGTCTGTGGAATGTTCTGCTGCAGAAGATCATCAGAAGTAACAGGGAAGCAGCAAAACCTCTGAGATTGCTGCAACCTTGATCGGAGAAACAAATGTGCGGTGCCAACGGAACAAAGGAAGCCGGTTCAAAAGACTTGTCCTCTTGTTTGAAATGTTATTTCAAGAAATACAAAATAAATGTTATTTCCAGAAATACAAATCAATGTTATTTCCAGAAAGGCAAATAATAAATGTTATTTCCAGAAAGACAGCTTTTCCCGATGAGCACTGGTAGGTGAGCGTGGTGTGTGCGAGACAATCCCACCCGCCCGTGCCACCAGGTGAGCGAGGTCCCCTGTGCAGTCAGCGTCACTGGAGATGTCCCCTGCAGGGCCATCCTGGAGGAGCTGCCAGGCAGCGTTCAGGCCCTCCTGCTGTTGCTGGGGGTCGTGGTTCAGACGGGACGCGAAGCCCAAGAACTGCCGGGGCGCCATGGTTAAGCGCCCCTTGGAGGAATCGGCTCGTTAACCTTGCGTCCTGGCTAAATCCCAACTCCAGCAATTAAAAACTCGCTCTCCGAGGTTCTCTTTGCAGAGCGGGTGCAGCACATGATTAATAAGTTCCTGCCGTAAACTCAGGTTCTGGTTTTACTGAGAAATGTTTAAGGGCGCTTGTGTTCCACTCCAGGGATGAAGAAATGGATTCAGAGCTTTTTTAGGAGGCGCAGCATCTGTTGTTTAAATAGAAAACACCAACATGAACGTCACCTTCATTCACAGAAAAATCTAGGAGAGGCTGGGAAATCTTTAAAGCCACTTTTATCATATAAACCTAAAGGAAAAATAACAGAGGCAAACTAGAAGCAACTGTTTAATTAAAAATGCTGGAGTTTAAACTGCAAAAAATGTCATTTTCATTTCTAAAATCATCTCTTTCTCACATCTCAGAACCATAAAACTCAGCAGAATCAGAGGAGTAACTTGGGAATAAGTAGTCAGAATCAGGGAATCACAGAATATCCTGAGCTGGAAGGGATCCACAGGGATATTCCAACTCCTGGTCCTGCCTGGGACACCCCAAAAATCCCACCCTGCGCTGAGCTGGTCCCTCACATGAAAGGTTCTCTCTGCTTCTGTTTTCTTTCTTTGCATCTTCTGCTTTATTTGAATACAATCAGAGGAAAAGAGAGACAGGAGACCAGAGCAGCTCCGTCCCAGGCTGATCATTATGAAGTTATTTGAAAATAATACTGGAACATTCTTATTTATGAAATTTCTATTTATATTTCAGTTTTACTGCAGGAAAGGGTTTCAGGTTATGTGAATGTCATATTTTATTAAGTACTACACTCTGAATTTATTTCTAATTCCTCTCTCCATTAAATTAAACAGGGCACATGGTTATAACTTTAATTTCTTAATTTTATGAAAATTACCCAAGCAACATCTGGTCTCTGGAACAATTTAGTGAGTCAGTAATAATGACAGATTCCTCAAATTTGGGGCAATTTTTATTGAAATTTGGTCCATCCTCATTTAGAATCTTTGGTGAAATATTAGGAATTTTGAATTATTCCTTCAAACTTTCTGAGCACATACGGCTGCTTCTTATTAAACATCCTTAGAATACTTAAAAACCTTCGCAGAAAAACCCCATAAATCTGTATTCTGGGTTACAGAAACTGTGGTGGTTTGGCTGATCTTTCAAACAGAGCATGAAGTGACTGCTAATCAAATGTGCCTCAAGGCAGGAAACTCTAAAATATTAAAGCTGGTTTATTCAGGGTGCCTCGACTCTTTAGTTTGACTTTGGCTGGTACTAAATAAAACTATCTTTAAAAGTTTTATTTGAGCTGTCCAAAGCATTAGCAAAACATCCGTTATGATCTAGGTTTGTAGAATGAAAATATATTTGAAATTTCGGGGAAAAAATGGAGCAGTTACAAGTTGAGAAAGACAGTTTGAGAAACTCAGCGAGTGGTTAACTCCTGTTTATGTTCAAAACATCGAGTGAGGTTCTGGCTAAATAAGTTCACATCAGCAAAGGCCATCTCCAGGCACCAAAACAATCTCAGAATTTGATTCTGGAATCATTGCACACGCTGAGATTCTGCCAGGTAACCTCTCCTTTGAGCTGCCGGCTCCTTCCAAAACACATTTCCACTTCTCTGCTCCTTTCTCCCCAGTCATCACTCACAAGAAATCAATCACTGGGGGACTCCCCTGTCCCCCCCAGCCCTGTCTGGTTCATTTTGCCCCGCTTCACCCCCTAGACTTTGCTCATTATTGTGCTGCCAAGAGATTTTTCTCCCTATCATCCCTTTCTCTTGGAGAGATCTGTACATTAAACCTATTTGTTTTCTCTTGAATCAGCCAGACTTTCCCAGGTGTTTCTTTTCCTGTGGCACATTTTCCAAGGAACGCTCTTTTTGGGAGATTTTTCATCTCCATTCCCAAATTACAAAGACCGGAGCTAAGGGCACAGTCTGCACCCAAAATGATCATCTCAGTGCTGCTCTTCCTGTTATCCGCTGATCCCGGGACCGGCCTGACTGAAGTCTTGTGCGGTGGTTGATGGCATGGCCTCCAGGAGATGGTGATCAGCAAAGACATTTTAATGCAAAAATCCAGGGTTCTCCAACTGTTCCTTTGTTCTGAGTTTCCAAACCTGTGGGGCACAACAAAGGTGTTGAACCAACCCCATGAACCACGACAGGAACACGCGTCAGGGGTGACCAAGCAGCAGCCCCACGCTGGGAGCACCCATCGGCTCTAACAATTGTTTTCCAGCTCTGTCCCTTGTTTTTCACCTCTGGCTCAGCTGAGCCATTCCCAGAATGCTCTCTGCTCAGCCCGAGGAGCAGAAGTGAGCGAGGATTTTACCAGGGCAACACGGCCCTCACTAAGGCCCTCACTTTGCAAGGCCTTTCTGCTCCGCGACAGTCTCGTGCTTGGAACTTCTGCTCGAGCACTCATCCATCCCATTTCACGTTTCCATATCACTGCCTCTGCATCACAAGGCAGCCTCCCTTTCTCCCTGTGCTCCATTCCCACACTTTCCCCTCTCAGATGGGCAATATTCTGCTACATCTGGCAGCCAAGAGGGTCCCCGGAGCCCCTGCTTAAAGGAGAGATCCCCATCCCCATCCTCCTGAACGCCAATAATTGTGCATTTTGCACGCATTGCCGCCATCTGAGGTTTGAATTATCCTGTTTGGAGCAGCCTGGTCCTTTAACAGCCTGAAATGTAAAGATCTAATGGAGGTGGCTGAGCTAAAATGCATCCGAGAACTCCTCCTGTGATTGCCAATTCCAAACCCTCAAAGCACTCGTGAGCATAATATTATCTCCTCATCCCAGTCAATTTTCTCCCTGAATATTGACTGAATACTAAACACATACCCAAATCAGCGATTGAGAAGGTAAAGGAAGTAGCAGGACACAATCCATATTTTTTTCCCTCCTTGCCATTGGTTTGCTGTGTTACAGAGACAACTGGAAACCTCACCTGAGGATTGGGTTGATACACATTGCGTGTCTTCTTTTAAGTGATTCCCTCAGAAGAAATGTTCCCATTGCTTTTGGGGCACCCCGCACTAGAAACACACAGATATCAGATATTTGAAACTCTCAGGGCTGTTTCTTGGTATTTTGGATCACCAGATTTGGAGCCAAATTTACAATAAAGGTGGGCTCTTCATTACAAAAAGATAATTTTTCTTTGGTTTTATAACACAACCCATGACGACCCACCTGTCAATCATCTCAGGCTTTCCTTGGCAAAACATGGAGCTTGACTGAACCATAATTAATAAAAATAATACTTGATTGTTGCAGGTGACGAGGGCAGATTTTCTGTTTGCATAATTACATTACTGACGAGTGCTTAGCATTAATGTCATTTAGGTAAAATGTTCTAAATTTTCCTACTAAAGCAAGCTAACCTGAAACATTTGTGGTTCCAGGGGTCATAAATATTGCTGCTGCCACTTCTAAATATCCGTCCCTGCCCATGGCAGGGGATTGGAGCTGGAGGACCTAAAGGTCCCTTCCAACCCAAAGCACTCCGTGATTCTGGGATTCTGTGAAATAAATTCTCCTCTGCTGTTACCTTCCACCTTAAACGGTGTTTGAGGGGAGGAAACACATCTCAGCCCAAAGAAGAGGCATGAAGAAGAAAGCAGCAGCTGAAAAGATGATAAGAAAATAGATAAATAGATATAGATAGATAGACAGACAGACAGACAGACACATCGTTCCTAAACCATTATCCTTCAACTTGTAAAATGAATCTCAAATATTTTTGCCCATGAGTATTGGCAAAATAGCTTGAGGGACACGTGAGGTGTTGCTTCAGCTCTTTAAATCCAAATTTCATTTATCTTCTGCTGTATCCAGCTCATTTTCGTGTGCTTTGTGGCATATTTAAAATCTCTTTGATTCCTCCCGTCGCCAAATGGATGAGGAATATTCCCCAGGACTTTTAACAGGGTAGCTCACAGAGTGGAGGCTGTGGAATAAAAATAGGGGTGATATAATTAGCCTTGCTATTCTAATGGAAAACCTGTCAAAACTGAAATGTGAAACTCTCATTTAGCAAAGCCGTCCTTAAGTTGTTTCCTTTCTTGGTAATTCTAACTCTAAAATCCCGCTCTCCTGACTGAGGGAAATTTCTGTCTCTGGGAGTTTTGTTGTGGTCCCCGAGTCCTGAGGTCGGTGATTCTCAGTGATTTCTGACTGCAATCTCTGTTTCATGCTAAATAAGCAACGCTTCAGTTTAATAACTTCTAAAACTCTCTGGTTTTGGTCACAGCTATTTGACATTCTTCAATGTACCTTGAATAAATACAGAAGAGTGCTCCTTCCTTACAGTCTGCACCTGCACAGAAAAGCACATATTGCCCAAATACCTGCTCAGGTCCATTTCTAGGTGTTCCCTGAAACCAAGCAGGGTAATTTAAACTCCTTAGGATGCCAGAGACTGAGTGATTCTCGTCATCCTCTTCTGTAATATTAATTCATGCGTGAAAATTACGCATTTATTTATTTATATGTAAATCTAAATTTGCACTTCTACATGCACGTTGTATTCGTTCATAGCCACAGCGGAACAGGAATGTTTTATGTATAACTGTATTTCCTTCTGCATTGCAGATTAACAATTTTTCTCAGCTCTCCCCTCCCTCATTCCACCCTCACCAGTGCCATTTAATCTGTGGGATGGCTGGAACATGGAAATTGTCTTCATTATACACCTGTGGAAGGAACACTTCAGTGGTGCTAGCAGCAAGTGTTGAAAATTTTAGTACTTGCAGCACAAACGACTCCTTCACTGCTTCGTTTTCCCTTTATACAAATTCCAAGTTGAAGAGTAAGATTTAGTTGTTGAGAAAGAATATAAAAAAAAGTCTCTGAAATGTAATAAAGACCATATAACTCTATATCATCAAGACAATACAGCCAAGCTGGGGAAGTGTCTGCCTTTCTGGTACTGCTTGCTGTAGCTTTCTCACAACAGAATGAGGAGTCCTGCAATTTTATTTATTTTTTTTTTTTTAAATATAAAATCTTTGTTATTATCAGAAAGAAGATAAACCTCCTACAGGTTGGGAATTTATTACTGGTGTACCTGAAGTCTGGAAGTAAGGGAGGGAGGGAGGGAGGGAGGGAGGAAGGAAGGAAGGAAGGAAGGAAGGAAGGAAGGAATAGATGGTATGTGATAAATTCAAGGTACATTGAAGTGATTAGTCTGTGTTGAAGAGAATATTTCTGACTAACATACTGCCATAGGGTAAGGAATATAAACAGGGAAAAAAAGAAGAACTTCTAGGAAGAATTTTCAGCACTTTCAACATTTATATTATTTCAGCATTTATATTATTAGTAAAATGATTGTTTGCACTTCTTTTGCACTGCTGTGTCCCTCCCTCCCAAATAATTAATAATTCCTTTGCTCTTCTATGTAAACTGAAAATTGTGCTTTATCCAAAAAAAAAAAAGTCAGCAAAACATGAAGAGTAGAGCTAAATAGTCCTTAAGAATTTATTGCCAATGGCAATACAAAAGACTTGTCTCCAGGGTAGAGATCTGGCCAGGAAACAAGCAGGGATGAGGGAGTTTAGGAGTCCTAATCCTAGGACCCTGGGAATACGCCAAAGGTAGGAGCAGATACACAAAGAGTTGGTGTTACAGTGGGAATGGCAGATCCCTTTGGGTGAGAACTGAAAAACCCACAGGAAAACGCTGACTCCAGGCAACAGATATTAAAAAAACAACGGAATAAAAGAAACCCCAACCGAATTGAATGCATGCGTGTAATAGATGCTTTTTTACTATTTTCAGTTTTCCATTTAGCTGGAAGGTTTTTCTCTCTTTTAATACAAGCTTTTCTTATTAGTGCTGCAAGAATGAGCCGGTGTTTGCAACGCC
Source organism: Dasyornis broadbenti (assembly GCA_013397935.1). Classification (NCBI taxonomy): domain Eukaryota; kingdom Metazoa; phylum Chordata; class Aves; order Passeriformes; family Dasyornithidae; genus Dasyornis; species Dasyornis broadbenti. The sequence goes on along the minus strand of VZRN01000686.1, from coordinate 187,520 downwards.
TCCGGTTTCATGGGTGTAATGACCTGTTTTTAGAAGGTTGGGTGATCACACTATTAAGCATTTAGGTCTCCATTCGTTTCCAGGATTAAAAGAACACCTTTTTTTGCAGTCTAGCTAAGGAATATTGGTTGATCTGCACTTGATAACGGATGGCAGCTTACTAATTAGAATTGTTCCCAACAAAACTCTGTTCCGCCGAGCAGGTGACCTGCACTTATTAAACATTTCTCTGCTGATTTGAAAAACAGCCACCATGGTTTAAGCACGGTTGTACGGAGCTACTTCCAACGCTTTATTCTCCACAACTGGTGCTTGTAAGTGCTAAGAAAAATCAGGAAAGACCATTAGCGAGACAAGGTGGACAGGCTGGGCAAAGAGCTCTGTACGACAACCAGCAGAAATACTTTTGACTGAGTAATTCCCGACGCGTTTGCCATCCAACGCTTGGGGGAATTGGTTTTTGAGGAAGGATGTGTAAGGCACACACGCGTCCCTGTGCACTTTGAACGCTCAGGAGGCAGCTGCTACACGTCAGCGGAAAAAAATTCCAACACTGGAGGAGAAATCTTAGAATATCGAAGTAAAACTATTTTTTTTATTATTATTAATGATAGTGTTTGTGTTATTTATTTATTATTTGTGTATTAATCCGCATGTCTCCTATCTCATTATTATACTTGCCTATTATTATATCATTACAAATTAGAATATTATTACAAGTTATTATGTCATTATACACGATTATATTTTTATGCAGATGCATGACATATGTATATTATTGCATACTTTTATACTTGTCTACTCTTATAAGTATGTAGAAAGACAACTTTTCAAACCAAACACAATGCGTGTAGCCTCAGGGTCCCCTTGCAAATCATGTGTAGAAAAATTTACTGCTCGTCTCCAGGCTGTTTGACAAAACTCCCACCACTGGTGCTCTTGTAGTGCTGTACGAGCCACACTTTTGTCCTGGTTGAAGCCAATCCAGCTCCCCAGAGCCCCTCGGTCACTCCCCACCAGTGGGGTCGGGAAGAGTTCCGAGGGTGAAAACTGGGGTGGGCTGAGACCAAAAGAATCCCTTTAAAGAGAGGGAAAGCAAAAGGCAGCAGAGAAGCAAAGCAAAACAAGGAATTCCTTCAGCCCTTGCCAGGGCTGGGCGGGTGTTGAGCACCTGCAGGAGAGCAGGGCCCCATGCCACGGCACGGGGACTTGGGAAGACAAAAGCCATCCCAAACAAACACCCCCTTCCTCCTCCTTCCCCCCGCTGCACAGGCTGAGCATGGAGTGCCGGGATCTGGGATACCCCTGGGGTCACCACGGGAGGGGCAGGAAAGGCCCTGGCTCTGGGTGAGCTCAGCAAGAACAGAAACACCTCTGTGTGATCAGCCCAGCGCTCAGCACGAAACCAAACACGGCCCCACAACAGCCCCTGGGAAGGAAATTAACCCCAGCCCCTTCCCTTCCCTTCCTTGCTGTTCATGCCCAGACATCGTTCCCTGGATTCACAGCCCATTCCTGCAGAGTGGCCATGAACTGGCCACACGATTTCTGCCGAACTCATCTTCTGCCGAAGCTCCATCTGTTCTGGTGCTCACTCAGGACAGGAATCCCGAGTCCAGCCAAGCCCAGCCAGCACCCCAGCATTCATAAATTTTTTTTTTCTCCTCGGGTGCTGCACTTTGCACTCTGAAAACGTGAGCACCACCATTGATACACTGCTCCTGAGTGGAGCAGAAAGTCTCGTTCCAAGGCTCAGCAGCTGCAGGATGTTGTCATCACCTCCTGTAATTTCCCCCACGCAAGTTCCCACTTCATCACTTCTGGGACCCAGACAGGAGATTTTTTATTGCTTCTTCGTGTTCAGTTTCTGAAATAATCACCTGAATAACACCATTAGAGGATCTGCTGCAGCACCGCTGCTGTTTGCACACTGGGGCACGTTTGAAGTGGTCACAATGAAAGCTTTCCAGGAGCAGGGTCAGCTCCTGGCAAAACAAGCAATAACAATTTATGCACAGTCCTCCAGAAATTAGCATCTGTTTCTGATTCTGAGGGTGTTCTTTGACTCGCCTTTCAGCAAAAGACCCAGGTTAAAATGCTTGATTTGTTTCAGCACTCTTCTTTCTTTTTTTTCTTTCCCCCAGGGTATTAGGCTAAATACAAATCTGATTCGGACTCTTGTCGAGGATGCTTTATTATTTTGAGAGATCTCCAGCTCTACCAAAACACTTCATCGAGTCCAAGCTGTGCCCGATGCCCACCTTGTCCCCAGCCCAGAGCTCTGAGTGCCACATCCAGCCCTTCCTTGGACACCTGCAGGGATGGGCACTCCAAAGCTCCCTGGGCAGCCCCTGCCAAGGCCTGGCCGCCCTTTCCATGGAGAAATTCCTGCTGCTGTCCAAAGTGAAATGATACAACACAACGAGCTGCAATTTTTTTTTTTTTCTGTAAATCCATCTCGCAAAAGCAGTTGGGATAATAATACTCGAATAATACAGGAACCATCTCTAGGGTGGTTTCTCCCCCTTCCTGTTTTACTGAGAACTGGCCTGAGTTCCTGGCTCGGGCTTCTTTTGGGCAGAAAAGTTGCAAACTCACATTTTCAATGTCCCTGTTCAATCTGAAGCCTGAACAAGAAGTTTCAGGGCTGGGTTGGACGGGGCTTGGAGCAAACTGGGATAGGGGAAGGTGTCCCTGCCCTTGGCTGAGATTGGATGGGCTTTAGGGTCCCTTCCCACCCAGGCCATTCTGGGATTCTCTGATTCCATAGTGCCCGTCACCCCAGAGCAAACCCAGAACTGAGGTCACTTTAAACACATCTTATTTCTCCCTGTGTTGCAAAAACTGAGCTCTATTTGCCATAAAATATCAGTAGGATAATCCAATCAGCAAGCCCAGGCATGTGATGTGAGACATTGAGACATAATTTTCATGACTTCATTTTAGCAACCAATGCGTTTAAGAAATGAAGATGAAGCTGGATTTTTAACATACATCTTATTGTACTAATGATAAATTTGGATGCTATTTAAAACCACTGCAGAAATAGAAGTACCTTTTTCTGCCAGTTTTATTTGACAGTTTATAAAATGCAGGTTTGGTCTCTCAGATGTTTCCATTTAACAGAAAACATTGACCAAACCCCATTTTTCTTAAGACCTGCAAGAGTGAAATAAAAAAATATCTCCAAGGAGGGAATTACTCCAGCTTGTCATTGAAGAAACAAATTTGGTGCTGTCATGACTGATTCTTAAGCCCAAAACTGGGAATGAGATGAGGAGGGCTTTGAAGGGAGGAAACATTAAGATCAGAGTTGGAAAGTAATTTCAGAGAAATTTTCAGTTTTCAGACAACACAGCCACGAGAAACATCGCAGCCAAAAAAATGCTGTAAATGGAGAGTGAGCGACCATCCAAGAGCGCCTGTCATCAAATGTCTGATTTGAACTCTGTGTGAGGGAAAAATAACACGTTCCAGCCATATAGTTATGTTATTAGTATGGCATTGGTACCTGTCTGTCAGCAGCTGTCCTAGAAAAGTGACATCTTAAAACCAAAAGTGAGACAGGTTAAACATAAAGGCGCAGCAAAGAGGTGTTGGTTGTTTTCCAGAGACTTATTTTGGACACGGAAAAAAAAAAAAAAATTAATAACTGCCAACAGTCACAGCAGATCAGTGCTGGAGAGACACCAAACCAGTGCCAGGTAGGACAATTAATGCTGTGTGCTGAGAGGAAAGCTTGGGTTTTGATCATCAGGGTGAGGTCTGCTCCCAGGCCACCAGGACGCCCTCAAACCTCAGCTGAAGGGTGGCAGGAAAGCTCCACGGAGCTGCTGGAGTCACTAGATGGCAGAGTCTTCTAATTAGTTCAGTGTCATTTGTTATTTAATCACCTCTGGAAGCAAACCTGGGCTGCAGTTCAGGGAGCAGGGCAGCAAATTGTGCAGCAAACCACAAATCTTTGCTGCTCGCTCCGCTCCCAAGCTTCCAGCGCTTTGTAGCTGTTCCCAGATATTCCTTCGAAATGCTTGATGCGAATGACTTTGGAGCAAGCACGTGGAGGTACACTAGTAGCTCAGAGGGGTTTCGAGGCCAAATTTTAAGTTTTATAACAATCTTTGAGTCTTTCTAAGAACCTTTCTCCGATGCACGCTTGGGTCGTGTTTGACCCAGTAGCTGGCAGTGCTCAGACGTTTCTGAGGTGGCCAATAATGGAACCCACCAGAACCCGAAATCCATTAGGAAAACGTGTTTGTCTGGAATGGATTCACGTTTTTTGTGGTGATGTGAAAATGAAAGCAGATCCATCTGTCCGCAATGGGTAGGAAGGAGGTAGAGCTTTCCTCAGCTCCACATGCAGTGATATGGAATGAGTTTCACAAAATCCCAGAGTGGTTCGGGATGGAAGGGATTGAGTTTGGTTTAAAGCCCATCCAGTGCCACCCCTGCTATGGGCAGGGACACCTTCCACTGCCCCAGGCTGCTCCAAGCCCCAGTGTCCAACCTGGCCTTGGGCACTGCCAGGGATCCAGGGGCAGCCCCAGCTTCTATGGGCACCCTGGGCCAGGGCCTCCCCACCCTCCCAGGGAACAATTCCTTCCCAAGATCCCATCCAGCCCTGCCCATTGCTGTTTTGAAGCCATTCACTGGGTAAGTGCTGCTACTCCACGTTTTAAAGCCCTCTGTGCCATAAGCGATGTGCTAAAGTCACAAAACCAAACTCCAGAGGGGCAGAAACTTGTCCCCAAATTTTCCCAGCCATTCAGTTGGTTAAGTGGACATTTACCCTACTCCTTCCAGTCTGGCCATGGGAAAAAGGTGAAGTTACACATCGTGTAGAGGTTTTATCACTTTATATCATATATTTGCATTCAAAAGACCCTCCTGTGGTAAGAATCCAATTAAAAGCAGAAGCAGAGGGTGTGCACTGAGCCTGGAGGGAGAGTGGTGACACCAAAGAACAATAACTTTGACAAGAAAAGGGAAGAAAAAGCACGGAGTGAAGAAGCCCAGTGTGATTGCGAGCGTGATCGCTGCCGAATCCTCAGTGGCCCAGGCAAGGGCTGCCTAATGCAGCAGAGTCTATTGGCTTCATTTCTTCATTTTTAATAAATGACTCAGCAGCGTTTACAGCGCAAGGAGCATTTTGAGCTGGCAGCTGCAATATTTATCGAGGTGCCGCGAAACGCCACCGAGAAGGCCTCACGTGGATTTTGCATCTCGTCTGCTTCTGACCTCTCTGAGCAGCAGACTGACAATTAATTGGAGAACGGTTAACCTGGCTGAAATAAGGGGATTTGCCACCAGTCATGGATGATACAAATCCCTTAAAATGGTTCTGCTCGGTGCTGGAATGTCTCTGTTGAACGCAGACAAGCTCGAGATGAAATCTGGGGCACTATAGATGAGCTTGGTCCATCCCACAACTCATTGCTGCATCAGAGGGAGTTTCTTTCCTCTGACTTTCCCCTCTGTGTCAGCAACAATCTGCAGAATCCGTACAGCTTGCTGGACTGGTGAAAAATAAAACCTGACCTGGCAAAATTAAATGATTGGGTTATCAAACTGAATCGGCTCCAAGCGAGAGGTCAGAGAGGGAAGCGGCAGCCAAGAGACGAAGGTGAAAGGACTGCGTGTCCTGGAGGGGGAATGTGCTGGATTAGCACAAGTGGATTTTCCCTGGAATGTCTGTTTTATGTAAGTCAGAGCGGGAGACCCCAGAATCTGATCATACACGAACCTGTGAATCTGCAGTTCCTAAATTCCAAAGTAGGACTCTACTCCTGCAAACTTTCTGGGAGAACTCAAGTGACAAAAAAAAAATCCAGTATTTCGATATTTGCACAGATTTTGCAATATTCCTAGAAAATTTGCATCATCACGCTGTTGCTTTTCCACTTTTATTCCATCCTCAAAGCACATCGGGAATTCCAGAGAGCAGCGTTTATCCGGGGAGGATTAAATGTGGTGTGAGAGGATGTAGTGACTGGGAACACAGAGATGGTGCTCAGCACCTCCTTTGCCTTCAGCCAGCACCAGAAAGGTCCCTCAGACCCCTGAGTTTGGTGCAGGACTTTAGGGGGAAGAGGCAGCAGCATGGATTTACCAAGCTTGCCAAAGATAAATCAGGCCTGAGCAATCTGATTGCTTCATGGGATAGAAAGGTTGGGTGTGAGAAGGTAGGGAGATCAGTGGGGAATTAGAGCCCCGCGGTGTGCGGAGAGAACCGAGAGCTCAGGCCAGCTTCAAACTTTAAACAATTTCAAATTCAATGATTTACAGCACATTTAGTTTGACTGGTGAGTTCTCATGCTTATTAATCACCAGCACTTGGAGTTATTAATCACCAGCCCTGGGCACAGGAAGCTGTTGCTGTTTAACCCTCCCAACCCCGCCGAGCTGGGCTGGGCAGCGCAGATCCCCGCAGCCCTTGGAGCCAGGGCTGAAGGTCAAGGTGATGAGGCTTGGAGGATGGAGCAGTCAGGATTTCTCCCTCCCTCCCTCCCTCCCTAATCTCCTTATATCATTTATGCTTTTATTCCTCCTCAGGCCGAGCACTGGCTGCTCCTGACGCTGCTTATTCTTTATTTTCTTTCGGCAGCTCAGTCTCTCGGCTGCTGGCTGCCGTGTCCTGCCTCTCTGCCCACCTCGTTTTAATCTCTGCTGGTTCTCCAGCTGCCCCTTGGGTGCACCCGCACACCCCTTTGCCCCTCTGCTCGCTCCACGGCTCACATGCGTGTTTGAAACATTCCCACGGCGCGTCTGGCTTTGCCATAACGTTTACAGAGCGCTGCCACGCCGTGATCAATTAGGGTGCTAATATTTGGCTCCAAGGCAAAGTAGTATTAATTGTGTCCTGATTGATGAACTTCTAATTTATACGTGGCTGCTACTCTGGCTCTGTGCAATGCAGTGTTTGAAAATTGTTGTGTATAAGCCCATCAGAGCTGAACAATTCCACCTTATTCTGAAAATGGAGATGGTCATTCCCAAAATATTCGGAGACAAGTACCAAATAGTGCTTGTTCAGATCCCTGTGGTTTGGGCAATGCCATGAACTACGGATTAGGGATCAGGAATCTTTGGCTCTGGAGCACAGCAGTGGATGGATATAGTCATAATTCAGTTATAATTTTAGCTATAATTGAGATAATTTCATTATAATGCCTGCCCACGGTGTGGAGGGGTCCCTGCCCACGGTGGGGGATTGGAACTGGGAAGATCTTTCAGTTCCTTTCCAACCCAAACCAATAATTCCACGATTTCATTGGGGAACTCAGATTGCATCCATATGGATAATTGAATAATATGGCATAATGCTATAGGTATTAGATTTTGGATAATAGAATGCTCCTTTATTGACCAAAATGTTGCCAAATCTCATTATTTTGTCACCACTTCTCAGATCTGTTGTTTTACCCTCAAGTCACCAAATAATGCATTTGATGATTACGTGGAAGGTTCCTCTCTGTTAAAATTACAAATAAAAGTGGCCGACAGTCACGGCTATAAAAACCAACCTGGAATGAGATAAAGAGGCTTCCATCCCTGCCTAAATCTTATTTTGGTCCCTTAGGCTCCTGGAAGCGGCCATGGAGGCGTGCAGGGTGCCCGTGTGACGTTCTTCACCCTGGCAGCTGCTCTTGGAATCCCAACGTGAGAATAATCTGGTGTCTAGACCAGGCCATCGCCACAAATCCTGTCACTCCAGGCCCTTGCAAAAACTTTCTCTCCATCTTTCTCACAGGCTGAATAAAAATGGCCACGACTATGAATCTAAAACAGTGTTATTTGAACAATATCTAAACATTTGCCCACCTTCAAAGGTTTCTTCATTAACTTCAGATTGAGCTGGCAGAAGTTTGGAGGGGGCTTGGAGCACCCTGGGATAGTGCAAGGTGTCCCTGCCCGTGGCAGGGATGGACTGAGAGGAGTTTTTAGGTCTCTCCCAACTCAAACCAGTCTGGGATTCTCTGATTCCATACTTTTATGTAGTTAAAAAATGGAGATTTCCAGGCTAGATCTGCAGACAGAGAAAACTTTCATTTCCTTCTTACAGTGCAGACAAAAGGATGAGATAAAGATTTTTCCCATCTTCAGAGGGAAAGAAAATGTCTCTTCTTCCTTTCATGGCTTTTTGGTGCTCATTTTAAAAGCATTCACGAGAAAGAAGTGAAGAGGTGAAAGATTACTAAATGTATATCCACTTCATTGTAACTTCTGGAGCACACCATTGCCTCCCGAGTTGTGGAATAACAAGCAACTAGAGGAAGGAAAAAAAAAAAAAAACGAGGGGAAAAAAACCCAGCAAGGAGAACACAGCCTGTTTGAAAATATTAGGATAAGACAGATGGAAGAGCCCCTGGTTATAACGAGAACGGAGGTCTTGCAGAGCTGCTCCGCTCCTGTTTCCACATTTGTAGGAAAAAGGGCTTCTGTGTGCGCAGAGCTCGGCGAGGGCTCAGCACGGTGATGGAGGAGCTGGAAAGCAGCAGGAAACTGGAGCTGCCCAGGCCCTGGGGGATGCACACGCAGCCCTTTGCTCCAATTTGGAAATTGCTGCTGCACCCGAGCGCCGGGATTCCTGGGATGTAGAAAAGTGCCTTTCCAACGAACAGGAAAGACTCTAACAAAGAACAGCTCTCAGCTCCCCTGCTTCTCCTAAAAACGGGGGGAATCTGACTGGGAGAGCCTTTGGAGCCCCCCGTGCTTAGGAAGGGCTCTGCCGGGAGTGGGAGCTGCACAAATATCCCGTGGAAATACCTGTGCAGGTGAGCTCTGCCGTGCAACCCAGAGCAGCAGGGAGGGCAGAGGGAGCCCCTGCTGCTCCAGGGGAGGGTTATTCCAGCCACAGCATCCGGAAAAACCCCATCCTGCGGGTGTTGGCAGGAAGAACATTAAATATGCAGAGCGGTGCTGGCAGTGATGCTCTGGGAGAATTGGGAGCACGGACTTTGCTGCTGCAGCAGATGATTGCCGTGCTCTCGCAGGCAAAATAACCAAATATTTTGTCAGATCAGGTTCACAGCAACATATTGGTGACTGCACACAAAGCCGTGGGGTCTGCTTTAATAAACACTGAGGCTCTAATTGGCAGCTCTCAAAGCTCAGGCAGCGCCAGCGGCCACTGGAGGGCTCAAACACAGCTCAGGGATTGTTATCCCAGGCCCTGGGCTGTGCCCGGCCACCAGGGAGGAGACCTGAACGTCATCCCACACCTGGGAGCGGATATTTGGGGATCTAATCCCAAGCATTGTGGTTAGATAAGTCTAGGCACGAGTTGCCCTAAAACGCAATTTGCGTATTCTTCCTTCCGGCTCCCTTTTGCTGAAAAATGTAAACTTAGAAATTCTGTTCCTAATCCCCATCCCTGTTCTTCCCCATCCCTGGAAGCGTCCAAGGCCAGGCTGGACACTGGGGCTTGGAGCAGCCTGGGACAGTGGAAGGTGTCCCTGCCATGGCAGGGCTGGCGCTGGATGGGCTTCGAGGTCATTTCCAACCCAAAGCAATTTGGGATTCCATGATTCCATGATAATGGCACCACCGTTGTGCTCAGTGCTTTAGACACAAAGCATTATTTCTTGAAAGACTTGCCAGAAAAATCTTTCCCTTTATCCAAAGTCTGAACCTGCACAAGGGAAAATAGAGGCAAATCTTAATCCATGGCAGTTTTCCCATTTTCACAGGGTAAGGTGCAGTGTCACCAGAGCCACCAGAGGAGTGTGGCTTCTGCTGAACGGGATCATTACAAATTGGTATTTTATTCTTTTATTTCTTAAGAACTGTCAGAAAGTCTGGACAAACTCCGGATTTAAGAGGAACAGGTTAATTAAGAAGATATTTAATAGTCCTGTGACATGAAGGAGATATGTCTTACCCAGCTGTTAAAATAATAGCTCGTGCCTTTTTACACGGAAAGAAGCGAAAGGTCCTCACAGATTTTTCTGGGAATTGCTGTCAGCTCCCGGTTATTAATCACCTTTATAAAGCAGCACTGCAGATAAGTGTTTGGATGAAGTTAAACAAGTCAATTTAGGAAGCACATTGACAGTATCAGTTAAAAATATCATCAGCTACCGAGGCTGCTGATATCTGCAGTGCCAAACCCGGATATATTTAACGCCGGGAGCTGAAAGGGCCTTGCTCAGATGGGAATCCAGCGTGCCAAAAAAGCACAGGAACTGGAGTGTGAGAAGGGTGAAATTCTCCATGCTGAGGTGAAATTTTAAATATAAAATTCAGAATATTAAACTACGCTGTCAGCTTAGGGAGAGAAGACAGAGTACAATTAGCACTGTTTTCAGGTGAGAGACACACATAAAGATTCCTTGGATGCACTGCCAGGATTTTTTCTTTTTCCTCTTTTTCCTTTTTCCTTTTCTTTTTCTTTTCCTTTTCTTTCTTTTTCTTGTTCTCTTCCCCTTCCCTCTTCCGCTTCCCCTTCCTCCTCACATTCAAACCTTGATCATTAACGTCATCAACGATTACCAAGTAATTTTCTTTCGTCCGCTCTTGTAAATATGTGCTCATATGTAAAATAGAGACAGAAATCTGCATCCATATGTGCACGCTAAAATATTTTATGTTTGTGAGTGTTTGTAACCCTTTAACACAACTGTCTAGGGAAAGAGGTGTTGTGGGAGGTTCTTGAAGCACCTTTGAGCTCTGGGAGGTGTCAATCCCAGGGAGATTTGGGAGCTCCTGGAGAACAGCCCTGGCCAATAGCAAGGCTGGGACGAGGCTCCCTGGGGGCCGTTGTCATCCTCTGTCTGTTTAATTTTCACGTTATTAAACTCTGTGGTTATTCTGCTCCTCAGCTCCTCATTTGTGCCTGCAGCCAACAATGAAAGTCAGAAAAAATTCATCAAAAGAGATGTTTAGCAGACTTCTTTAGTCCTTCTCCCAATGAGCAATTAATTGGGCCGATACTTCTTTAGAGAGCAAAGATCAAAGTTGCTGAGTGCTGCAATCCTGAAATCCATTCAAGAGCACAATTGGCAAAGAGACCAGAAATTCCTTGCCACACCAATCACACCCTCACGCCTCCCAAACCAACCTCTCCAGAGAAACAAACAGGAAAAAACGAAAACAAACACACACAAAAATTCGGAAAAGGGAGAACCTTCCCCCCAAACCTAACCCAGAACGAGGAGATAGAAAACATTGCAAAGGGTTCAGCTGATCGGAATCGTTCTGAAAACAAATGACACCACCCATAGCAAAGTGTCCACTGTTCAAAAATAAAAATAAAAATAATACCAGGGAACGAAAAACAGAAAGGATTTTCAGGAATGAATTTATTTAGATATCCATGGTAATCGCCTGGGTATGGAAAAATATAAGCGTGCCCCACCCTAAGCGGGCGGAGAATGGGCCCAAAAGTGTTGAAAATATGAAGAAAAAGTGGCACAACTGATGGAACGATATAGGAAACATCAAAAATTGAAAAGTGGTAAAGGTGAATAGTTGGCTCCATCAGTGCGAGGCAGTTTCTTGTTCTACAAAATGCAAATTTATATTTTATGTCCATTTGCCCCCAAACAAATTCTTTATTTATAACCTCAGAGCTGCCTTGCATTTGCCTGGAGATGGATGCACACAGCCTTTACGTGCATCTGTCTTGAATGAACAACAGGGGTTTTTTTCATTTCATTTTTGTAAAGCCACGGCATCTCTGAAAATCAAAATTCATTAAATTTAATAATTAAATCTATGAAAAAAAAAAAAATATTTTGAAAATGCGCTTCAGTGTTCAGCCAAAACGGCCATCAATGGTACGCTAAGAGTAGCTGGGTCTGGGCAAAAGTACATCTGAAATTACTATTTGGTTAAAATTGCAGTGAGATTAATATAAACAGTGAAGTTCTTTACCCTGGGTTTTGCTGCTCACACATCACAAAGCTCCTGATTAATTCAGTTTCCCACAAGTGATTTTTTCCTAGGGAAAAAAAAAAAAAAAATCCCACTTTGGCAATTTTCTCGTTTCACTTCCAAACGTGACTTGTGTCATTTGCTCCACAAGGCGGATTGGAAACCTCGCCTGGCAGTGCATCGCTAAATCAAAGCCGATCCATAATTAAAACAACTATTAACAACCGCTGCCACACAGCTCAGCCTCCTGCATTCCTTCCCCGAAAGAAAATAAAAGTCACGTCATGCGTTGTTTATTCTTGAAAGGGAAAAATTCATCACGCTCCCGGTCTTCCCTTGTAATGGCTTTTAGAGCAAATCACTTCATTTTCATCTCATTTTTGTGGGGGAAGCTGAAGTTCCACGTGCATTTCCAGTGACAGCAATATAAATATCCCAAAGCGTTTCTCCAGTCCTGTTTCGTGGCACATTTCTGCTGGGGCTCAAATGCACAGGCCGGGTTTGGCCCAGTTTAGAATCAACGTGAAGAGGAGAAATAAAGTACCAAGATTCTATTAAAAAAAAAAAAAAAAATTGGTTTTGGCTTAAACGACTATCTTCGCTTAGAATTTGAGAGCCAAAATAGGCAGGAAATAATTTGGGGGCCAGAACAGGCAGAAAATAATGCTTTTAATTACCACATGCTGAACTTTGTGCCGTTCACCGTCCAGCAGGGAATTTTTTTCTATTACATTAATTATACAAATGCATCACACTAAAAAAAAAAAAAAAACAAAAAACCAAAAAAATGCTTGCACTCTCCTCCAAAACATTCGGATAGATTTCCTTTATTTTTGTGAAATCCATAAAGTTTATTCAGGCTATTTAATCTTGATGATTTTACCTTTCCATTTAAAAATACAGTTTAAATGCACAGTCCGTGAATCGTTTTCCAGGTCTGTGGTTCACAGTTTCTGATTTTGCTTCTGGGAGCAGAGAGCAATCATGGAATCGCAAGAATATCCCGAGCTGGAAGGGACCCACATGGATGGAGTCCAACTCCTGGCCCTGCACGGGACGCTCCAAGAACCCCACTCCGTGCAGAAAAAAAAAAAATGTTTCTTATAACTTTTGAGTTGAGCTAGGCTTTTAAGAACAACATTTAAAATATTTGTTATTTATTATATTTCTCACCCTTCATTCTTTACCTTGCTTCAAGCATAGGGAGCCGTTTCCCGAAATACGAGCTCTCAAAGGCCGGTCCCATATCGCTGCTCACAAATCTGACTTTAAAATGCACGGCGACCACTCAAGTACAGAATGAGAACTTAAAAGCTGTCGGCCTAAGTGACGGAAGATGGAACGTGCTTTTCGCTGGGTTAAATGGCCACCAGCTTCTACCTGGATAAACAGGAGCCAGGTTAAAGAGAGCAGCACTTACAAGAACGTCTTGCGCTTAAGCTCGGTAAAAACCACCCCGACCTTGACTAATGGGCTTTATCCTCTTGTAAAACACAAAGTAAAAGGAGAGGGGGGGAAAAAAAGAAAAAAAAAAAAGTCAGTACAGCAATTTCTCCAAGTCAGAAAACCTCCGACTGGAAATTCTTATACTGATGTTCTCCCCGGTTTGAAATCAAAGGGAAATATGTGCAGGAGGGGCTGGATTTGAAACGGATTGGATGAAAGGCGTTCAAAGTTCTCTTGAATCCGGGGAAATGCAAAGAGCCAAGCAAATCAGGATTAGAGAAGAAGCAGCAGTAAAATCCACTGTGTGTGCTAGCATGTGGGTATTGCTGAGGGAGTAGGAGGCTGTGAAGGCATGACAAAACCATGATTATGGCTCTTGTAGACGGCAGCTTTAGAGGATTTAGGTCTTTCCATTCTATTGACATCATAAAAGCTACACGGGGCTGGCACAAATGGAAAAGTGAGAGGGAAAGCACCGCTTAATTGGCAAAAAGTTAAATTTCTGTACAAAGACTGCGGTGGAACAGGTTTCACCACTGTTCATCAGCCTTTCTTCACAATTTTCATGACTCTTCACCCGTCATTTACACACCATCAACTTAACTTTTATTTAAATCACCTGACTCCATCCAGTTCCTGAAATGGGAAGCTGCTCCACTCCTTCTTTTCTGAGTTCCACATTCCCCCTCACTTCCTGTCTTTCCCACTCTGACCCGGGAGCTCTGACAGTGATTTCTGTGTGATGAACAGGCAGGGCTGTGTTCTGTGAGCTGCCGGGACTGACCAAACGTGTGAATTAATCCACAGTCCGTGTGCATCCTGACCATTCCTCTGGAATGCAGCTGGATTTCCTCAGACAAGGGAAGAGGGGAACAGAATTTCCAGGGAAGCCACGGCAAACTGAGCTTGCTTCCCTACCCGAATTTCCTTCAGTCACGTTAAACCAGAACAAGCTTTTCCTGCTCTCTAAGTAAACAGGCAGAGTCCAAAGCCGGGATTGGAGTGAATCCCAATTTTGATGTCTTCCTTTCTCCGTATGAGCAGAGCTCTCCTCTCCGAAAGCCGCCAGTTTTCCTTTCACCCTCCCCTGCCTTCGACAGCAGAGCGGTAAAAGCCGAGCAGAGGATCTGCCTGAAATGATCTTTTCTTGTCACGTTGGCAGTGAACTTTCTCTGGTGGGTGAAAAAACAGCGGGAGCGACCTGGGGAGACAAAGAGCTCGGGGAGATGAAGAAGAAGCACATGGGAAGGAGCAGATTGTAGGGAACCTGAGTGTGAGGGGAATGGCATCCTGAGGGAGCAAGAGGAGCTCCTGGACTCCACCATCCCCTGCCCTCATCAGCCACTCAGGACACACCGAGCTGGAATGGGAGGGGATCAATCAAATCCCAAATTTGATTCCCAGAGCCCAGAAATGACACACCTTGGGCATCATCTATTTCATGTTAAAATCCTAAAATATTAAAGGAATCTTGGGGTGATTAATGGCATGGCCTCCACCAGATGGTGATCAGCAAAGACATTTTAATGCAAAAATGCAGGGTTCTCCAACTGTTCCTTTGTTCTGAGTTTCCAAACCTGTGGGGCACAACAAAGGTGTTGAACCAACCCCATGAACCACGACAGGAACACGCGTCAGGGGTGACCAAGCAGCAGCCCCACGCTGGGAGCACCCATCGGCTCTAACAATTGTTTTCCAGCTCTGTCCCTTGTTTTTCACCTCTGGCTCAGCTGAGCCATTCCCAGAATGCTCTCTGCTCAGCCCAAGGAGCAGAAGTGAGCGAGGATTTTACCAGGGAAACACGGCCCTCGCTAAGGCCCTCACTTTGCAAGGCCTTTCTGCTCCGCAACAGAATCTGATTTCAGGTTTTTATGCATCACCTCCAGTTCTCCTTGCCTGCTTTACTGAATTATTCCTCCGTTAACGTGACAAAGAACTTTGGATAAGGAGAACAAATCTTCGTTTCTAAATTTCCAGAAGGGACACTGGTTATTGCCACATCCCACAGGGCCATAACACACGTTTTCTTGTCTTAAATGAGTTTTGTGGTAACGAGAAAACACCACCAGAATCAACCTTATGCGGCAAATTGAAATAATGGCGCTGGGAAAATAAAAA
>VZRN01000686.1:148949-168997 GCA_013397935.1 Dasyornis broadbenti | reverse complement strand
CATCAAAAACCACCAAAACAAAAAAAAAAAAAAAAAAAAAAAAAAAAAAAAAAAAAAGCTGGATTAGCAAAGCTGTTCAGGGTTGTTACCACACAGCCAAGAGGTGCGGAAAGGGGAGGCGTGATCCTCACGGAGATGCTCTGCCAAATTTCTGGAGTCTGAGGGGAAAGACATTAATTAAACTTTAAATTAGGAAAATCACGTGGCATTGAGCAAATAGATGGAACAGGCGCAGGACTGGTGGGAGATCTGGTCTGGGGAGGAACGAGCACCTTCCAGTTCAACTCCAAACCTTGGGACCGCCAGGAATTCTACAGCGCTGCCAATCTCCACACATCAGCAAGCAAAGACCAGCAAAATCGTATTTCGGGCTGAGGTCTTTGGAAATGTATTCCGAAATGGAGGTATTGGTGACACGGTTTTGATAGTGCGGTTAACAGGCGGCATTGTTTAAAGTTTTTCTCATGCCTGGAAGTACTTTGAATTTCATTTTTAACTTTTTAATTGATTTGTGGGATTGAAATAAAATCTCACTGCGAAGATGCGCATGAAATTATCATGAGAAATTTGTGTAATATACTGAAAACTGTAACTAGAAAGGAATTTGCTTATTTATGTCATTTCCTTTGATTTTATAAAGCATTTCATAAATACAATATTTTAAGCTTTGCTCAAAGCCGTTTGCAAGCTGATTTTGCCTGGAGATTTGTAGAGCTCTACTCCTCTGGTATTCAGTGATGGTGATGGGAAGCAGAATAAATGCATTCTAAGTCATTCTGTGTCTTAGGAGAGTTTCCTCCCCTCCACCTGTGAAAAATAAAGAACTGACTCCGTTCTATTTTAATGCAGGAATGTCGTCTCTAAGGTGTGTGCAGTCATACGGAAAACAGAGCAGAGAATCACAAAATCCTGGAGTGGTTTGGGTGGGAAGGGCCCTCAAAGCCCACCCAGTGCCACCCCTGCCATGGGCAGGGACACCTTCCGCTGTCCCAGGCTGCTCCAAGCCCCATCCAAGAAACAAAAATATTTCTGTGAGGAATCACCCTTTCCTGTAGTGGTTATGACGAGTCGGTCCTGCAACTGCGGTAGCTGCAATTAAATGATTTTAAAATATTAAAACGTTCATATTAAAAAAAAAAGAAAAAAAAAAAAAGAAAGAACTAAAAATCTGTTTGTGGGATTTTTAATCTTTTATGCATCAAATCAAATTTGTTACTGCCACAAGGAGAAGTACAAGTGTTTTATTGCATTCCTTACAGAATTAAGGCGGGTAAGACTGATAACCAGCCAAAAATAGTTCCATGAGCTGTGCTGACCCTGGTAACAGCTCACCGGTGTCGTGGAAGAGCAGGATCTCCATGATTTAGGGCTGTGTCAAACAAAGTCCTGCTCTAACAGCTACGCCAGGATTTACAGGGAATCATGGAATGGACAAGGCTGGAGGGGCCCTTAAAGCTCATCTCATTCCCACACCTTCCACTGTCCCAGGCTGCTCCAAGCCCCAGTGTCCAACCTGGCCTTGGGCACTGCCAGGGATCCAGGGGCAGCCACAGCTTCTCTGGGCACCCTGTGCCAGGGCCTCCCCACCCTCCCAGGGAACAATTCCTTCCCAATATCCCAGCTAACCTGACACCAGACACCCCAGGGCCTGTGAGAACGGGCAGATTCCAGTGCCAGTGGTTTGAGGAATTTGGAGTTTCTCATCCGAGACTCATTTATGTATTTGAACAAGGATATTGTGGTTACATTTTTAAATAGGATCAACCTCAGCACAAACGAGTGGACCAGATTGGTCATGACATTTCAAACTGTCGTGAGAACAAGTCTTCAAAGAGCCTCTTGTCAGTGGACAGCTCTTAGGACTCTCTCAAGAACCTTCCTTCCAGTGGAAAGTGTCCCTGCCCATGGAATGAGGGGAGCTTTGAGGTCCCTTCCCACCCAAACCATTCTGGGTTTCTCTGACCACGCTGGTGGGTTTTTATTTCCAGCTAACCAGGGAAGAAATCCCTGTTGGATGAGTAGAAAATCTACCAGAAATCAATCTGCTGGTGCACAAAGCGTATTTTTTCCAACCCTCAAAGACGTTATTGCAGAAGAATTGCTAAAATACAATCATTTCCCTATCATTCAATTTGCTCTCGTTACTGTTGGGAAACCTGGCTCCCGGTGGGATTATTTTGGGCTTTTCCTCTGCTCCCCCAGCATCCTCTGGGTGCTGAGCTGTCAGGAATTCAGTGATGTGCTCACGTAAATCTTGCCTTGCTCAGTGTCCAAGGGGGATTTATTTCCAGGTGCCATCCCGCAGGCCCTGCGTTGCTCTGTCTGCCCCGAGCATCGCTCACAGGGCTTTTCCCGGTGAACTTTTGTGCTCTGACTGAAACCCTCCCAGCTTTCTGAAACAGAACCAAGGACACGGCTTGCAGCGCTGGGCTCCACGAGGTCAGGTCTGTGAACGGCACAAGGCTTAAATCGACTTCCTGGAGCCCTTCCAGCACGTTCTGCTGTTCTCTGCCTCCTGCGTGACACAGCCGCTGGCAAGGCTTGCCTGCACCTTTTGCACCACATCTCGTAGGCGGGGAAGGAGCTTTATTTTCACCTGTGTCAGCTGCACAGCCCCATCAGTAACTCACTGGGACGCAGCAGACTCAAATACACGGCATTTCTTTCTCCGCTGCCACGTGTTTGGACAGAAATTCCTGCCTCCCGTTTCCAGAGGTGACCAGGCAGAGCTTCAGCTGTTAAAAGAAATCACTCCTGTTTCTCCCCATAAAAACCGCAACGAGCAAAATCTTGTCTCTCCAATGGCAGCCGCAGAAAAGGGGCCATTTTTTGCCCTAGAAATGCTGAAATTCAGATTGAGTTGCTCAATCTGTTTCCAAAGGAGCTGATGCTTGATTCCATGGGATTCACGATTGACCTCTCCTTATCAATAATAATTTTATAAAGTCTCAGATGGGATCTGTGGTTTGAGTACCGTGTTTCTTTGTTTCGCCCTGTGTAACCCACAACTCAATGTGTTGAAGAGAACACATTGTGTACAGATTTGTTCAGCTGACCCCACCCAGAGAAAGGCAACTTTGAATTTACCCCGTTCTCCACAGAGACAGGGAATAAAAAGCACTCTGGTATAATGGACGTGATGCCAGCAACCGAAGTCCTTCACACAGGCTCTCAAACCAGCCCCTATTCCATATTTTTATGGTTAAACCCGTGTTAGTGTCACGCTCCCACATGCAGCTCCGAAACCGAGCAAGAACGGGCTCCTTTGTGAATTCTGCCTCCGTTAAATGAGTGAAAACGATGGCCGGGGAGATGAGGATTGCTTAGGTCGTGATCCTCTTTACGAACGGTAATTTTGGAAACGTTTGAATGAGTCAATCGATGCATTTCTGCTAAAATTTAAGCACGGAGGGAGATATTTACGCGTGTGCAAGAGGAATAGGGGAAGGTGAGCACCAGCTGTGTCGTTATTTAGGAGCTTTATAGTTCATAATATCTCAAGAGATCAGTTCCTCTCTTCCTGATGAACGTTCTCTTTGTTGTTGACGTCAAAGTCCTCCATCCTTCCCCAGTTTCTGCTCCAAGAGCCGCAAAACCAGGGCAAGACACGAGGTCGGGCTTCTGCAGGGGTGGCTCTTCAGGAAGGCTCTTCAGGAGACCCTTGTGCCGCCTTAGACCCATCGGGGGCGGCTGCTGGGGGTCTTTGCTCTTTCCTTCGCTGCACGAGCGCAGTGGACTCTGCAAGCGAGGTGATGTCCTCCCCTAAAACACCACATTCCTCAACGAAACAGCAGCAGCCAAGGGAATCTCTGTCCTGCGATCGTGAGCTCCTCGAACAACCTTTCTGTCAGCTGACAAAGAGGAACTCGGCAAAGCATTTGGGCACCTCATGGGCGGCACGTAGGTGCCCCGTGAGGACAACGCAGCGAAGCACCGCTGGCTCCTCTGGACTCCTCGAGCTCTTTAAAGTTCGTAATTCACAGGAAAACCCCAACATTGGGGGCAAGGTTCGCATTAATGACTAATTAATGAAGCCAGTGCCCATCGGAACCGCATTGCAGAGTAAAACCCACCTGAGACTTTGAAATCTGAAATTTTTACGTCGTTGTTGCGGGCTACAGGAAGAATTTAAATGCTCCCACGACCCCTGAACGTAGCGTTGTTCCGTGCAAGAGGCCAAATTATATACCCAGACCTTTGCCCTCATTTTTGTTTCCAGAAAGAGAGAAATTTCCATACTGTTTTACTACTGTGAGAGGGGGAAAAATCAATTTACACTGGTCTTGAAGAACTTAAAATCACTTTGTCAACAGAGTTGGTTTCTGAGCGTAAAGCAGAATTTTTGATACCATAGGGTAAAAGAACCCAACAAAGAGCAAAAAAATATTTATCAGCTTATGGTTATTTCTTACTCCCATGCCACTTTTTAAGATCCCAGTTACAGGCTCCTGTTTATTACACAGAATATATATATATATATATATATTTTTTTTTTTTTCCAGCATGAAGACTGTTCTGGGAAGTGAAGGGATGTAAACAGGAGGGAATTCACAGAAATGCACTGCTTGATCTTTTTCCATGGAAAATGGAGAAATCTAAAGGAGTTACATGAGGTTTTATCAGTTAAAATAATCAGATTTTGCACTCAGTATTAACCAAAACAATGGAGAGTTAATAAATGATCTCAAGTCTATATTTGGAGTCTTACTGGAAGGAGCTCATTTCTCTACAAATACAAGAACTGCCACTACTCTGTGTTTAAATCTGTCTGATCTACCAAAATAAATCCATTTCCAGCCAGCCAAGCAGGAAGAATCCCTCTGCAGTAATCCATTCAAGCATGCAGATAACATCCATTATTTGATAGCAGCTTCTGGAACGTTTGCTCCCAGAAGAAGGCATGCACTGACAAGATAAATAAAGTACGAACTCGCCAGTTTTAATTCACTAACAAAAAAATGTTTGCAGGAAGGAGCTAATTTCCCCAAAGGTGAGGAAAATAAGGTTTCACCTTGTTGCAGAAACTACAGGTGGGTGTGACGAGACAAGGATGCCAAATCCTACAAATAACCTGCAAAGTCAGTTCTTCGGTCTAAATCACTCCATTTCGGGTCTTCATTTTGCCTGTAGGTGTTTGTCGGTTTAAAATTTCTACATTTCTTGCATTTCCCGTTCTCCTGGAACCAAAGGATGTTAAACACTCCGGCATCGACCCCAAGAAGAGGTTGTTGTGCTCAGGAGAAGTGAATGGGCTGGGCTTTGTAGCAGATAACGGGGAATGATGAGCACAGGGATCTCCGGAACCTTCCCTGCCCGGACCAAGCACCCACGTATTCTTCCCAGTCACGCCCTGGAAGCACATCCCGCAGGATCAGGTATTTACGGCAGCCCTGGGATTACAGAACCGCGCCTGCGGTTCTACGAATGCAGGTAAAATCTCCTAATTAGCGAACTATCAACGAGATGTGTCGCCTTGTGGCTTATCAGCACAGGCAATGAGATAAGAGCGATCATCCGGGAGCGCTGCCGTATAAATGGAGCGGCAGCGGGGGCCGAGTGTCACATTCCTCCCCGGACGCCTCGCTCGGGCTCAACAACTCTTTTTGTCCGTAACTTTTCGCCAGCTCTTTTTGGCAGCAGCTCCCCCACATCTCCATGGGACGAGGAATTCTGGGCGAGCAAAGGCAAAAAAAAAACGCTCAGTGGTTCCGAGGTGCAGAAGATGAACGGTTTTGTCGTTGTCTATTGATTGGACGCGTGTCTGTGAACTAGTCCAACGTTAATTCCGCTTCTGTGCAATTAGAGAAAAGCTCAGCAAACATCCGTTGCAAGATACGGGCGTAGGAAATGCCAATGTCTGCAAAAAAATGACTCATATCCTACATTTTTTTTATATTTCTATGGGTGCCCAAGGGGATAAGGAATGCTTTCAGCCATTTGCCTTGGTCTAAAATAATACAATGTATTAAAGCATATTATAATGCAGTATGTTATAATATGCCATGATATGATAATATAATAAATATAATATATTAAAGTATGTTATGATATTACGTGATATGATACCATATTATGTGATTAATATAACATAACATAATATAATTATAATATAACATAACATAACATAACATAATATATAATGTAATATAGTCTAGTATAATGTAATGTAATGTAATGTAATGTAATGTAATGTAATGTAATGTAATGTAATATAATATAATATAATATAATATAATATAATATAATGTAATGTAATGTAATGTAATGTAATATAATATACTGTCTGAGGAGCATATTCATTAAGCAAAACACACGCTGACTGTGGGTGGTAAAGAATATCTTAAAAAACTTAAGAATTGCTTAAGAACAAGTAAAATAGAATACCAAAGATAACAGTAGAATAAATAAAATTTTAAAACTCCATTTTTTTGCTGGTAATGAGATTATCCTTAGCGACAAAATTACTTCCCCCCCACAGTGTGTAAAAACACATCATATTTTTAAAATGCACATTTGCTACTTTATTTTTATAAAGTAACACCTTGTTTTTATATAAGAAGTTTATTTACATAATGATTTTCACTATGTTAGTGACGAGACTTTTCTGTGCTGGTAGGATCATTTGGACTGTTAAAACAGAGTTTGAAAGCATTATTAGACTGCTAAAACATTAATCAGAATAACCACAAAATGTTCACTTCGAGGTGTGTGTCTGCTGTGCTCCTGCTGCCCGTGACGAGCTTTCAAAGGTTTCATTTCACCAGGAGCTTGGGAAGGCACAACAAAGCTGCTGCTGCTGCTGCGGCTGCCGCTATCAGAGTTTCTGTGTTTGTGTAAATCACAAACCAGTCTGTCCCGAAGGCTGGGAGCCTTTGAAGGGCCACTCAGTCCCCAGAGCAAAGCCCCAGCAGATCTCCAGGGGAACATCAAGTCTGAGTCCTCTCTGATGTCTCCTTCCAGTGGCTGCTGCCTTCCCAGGGATGCGCCACACCGAGCTGGGACAAAGCCCTCACCAGAGCCATCTCGGCTTCTCCTCGCCAAAAACGTCCTGGGGAGCGGAGAGGGAGTGCTGAATCCGCTCCTAACAGACGGAAAACCTGTGACTCTTTAGTGTGGCACTTTTAGATCCAAGACAGGTTTTACTTCTGAGAGAAGGAAGCTCAGAGAAGTGCAGCTCCCCTAAAGCGTCTGCCAGAAATGTCTGTGAGCGACTGAGGCCATCACGATGTGAAATCTGGCACAAACACCTCAACAAAATCCTCTTTTGCTTCGCTGTTTCCTACGAGAGTGAAGAATCAGGGAAGTACCAAAGTGTCCTTAAGACACGGCAATATTGGGTGGGAGAAAGGCAATGGCCGGTGGTGAAGAGCTGCAGGAACCAGAACCAGGAAGCTCTGGTGGTTCTGAACCGAGGAATTTCATTGAGCGAGCCTTGGGAGAAAACGTCTGCTTCACGCAGAATGAGGAGATTTGAACACAATGATTATTTTTCTAAAACGAACCATTTCCATGGCAAACTGTTTGGTTTTAAGCTCACAGAAGCCTGGAGTTAAACAGTGAAAAAACTAAGGACAAACAGCAATCAAAATTTCGGACACCTGAGTGCTCTTTCAGCTTTGAAAGAGTTTTGAGACCAGGATTAGTTCATCAGAATCACTTTCCTACTTTTAGTTGTAAGGTTCCCTGCCTCAGAGTACTGAGCCTTCATAATTTCATGCAGCTGTGATATTATTTTATCAAGAACAAGGGTTAAAATACCACAAAGCCACCAGGCTGAAAATACATCCAATCATCAAGATGGAAAAGGGCAATTCCACAGAGATATAGGAATAAAAATATAAGATAAAATAAGATAAAATAAGATAAAATAAGATAAGATAAGATAAGATAAGATAAAATAAAATAAAATAAAATAAAATAAAATAAAATAAAATAAAATAAAATAAAATAAAATAAAATAAAACAAAATAAAATAACATCAAGACTATGGTTTCCACGCTAAGGGAATCTGTGTATCAAATGCACTGGAAGACAAAGCTCAAATTGGTTTTTTTGTATTTGTCATTTAATAGAGGAGTTCGCAATACTTGGAAAGAAAGCACCCACAGTGCCTAGGAACTAATGGGCTTCTTTTAATTTCCTTTTTCTGTCCATCTCGAGATAACAGGATTTTCTGCTGAACTCAAGACTGTGAATTTGTACTGGATACAGATATATTCCTTTTCAAGAGGTTCTCATGCATAATCTTCTGTTTTCCCTCTTTTCTAACGCATATAAAAGAAACTATTTGTTTAAAATACACAAATTTAAGTGAACAGGTCAGATTTTTGTGCATGTCTTGTTGTGCAAGTCTTTGTTGTTTGTTCCCCCAGCTTTTTTAGACACATGAAAATTGCTCACCCTCCCTGAATGCTTCAGAATAGTTTTTGATGTACAGGACATCAGAAGTCTTCAAGCATTTCAAGTCTGAACATGACAATAGATTTCAGAACTCTGTTTTCCAGCCAGGCTCTGACAAGGCGTCTTGACAGGAACAGAGAGAGTGAAGAAAAAACCCAGAAATCTGGTGTTAATACATCAGATTTCTGCTTTGTTGTGCACAGATCCCTCCCTAGGTTTAAAATGTGCCTACTCCGTGCTGCAGCTGAATAAATGCGTATGTATGGGTGAGCTGGGGGTTTAAACGCTGGAAATGAAGGGGGCTTTTGAAAAGTTTCTGTGTCAGACAGGCAAATGGAAAGTTGATATTGAACAGTAAAATCCTCAGATTGCATTTTCAGGATATGAAGAGAAAGGAATGTTGTGATTGATTCTCCAGTCCTCTTGTAACAATACTGAAGAAAATGGGTGAATTTATATGGAATCACAGATTAATTAAGGTGGGAAAAGACCTCCAAGACCATGGAGTCCAAGCTGTGACCCCTCTGCAGAGCCTTCCTGCCCTCCAGCAGATCCACATCCCACCCAGCCTGGTGTCCTTCCTGAGATGCACGAGTAGTGTCCTGAGATCAGAGCTAGGAACACATTAAAAATTCATAGAAACCATTTGACCAGGACTTTGAAGAAGTTTATTTTTCCTTGACTGTTTAAGCTTCCAATACACCTTCAACACCCAAAAATATTTTAATTCCAGTATGAATGTCACAGTGGATCGAGGCAGGAATAGATCAATGTGACCGCGAATTCCCCGAGATGTTTAATGTCTTTAGCAGACATTTTTGTCTGATCCCGTGCGGTTTTGTCTGTTTAATGCAGCTCAGCTGACACGAGCCAGAGGAGAAGTGAGATAATTTGAAGACCTGATTCAGGAGAACCTGCCATCAATCAGTCTGACTCCTGAAGTGGTTTTGAGGAGAATTGTTAACGGAATGAACGATCCCAACAGTTTCTTTATGCTGGTTTTATCCTGCCCATTGATTTTGTGTCAGAGAGAGCGCAGGGAGGACTTGCTCACGTGGAACGATGGTATTTCTGTCAGGCATCAGCAATGGGCACAACCTTCCCCAGGTGAAGGTGGAGCTGGGATCTCAATTTGAAATTACTCAAATATTTCGAGTTTGAGAGTCTGCCCGAAATTAATGCACTCGGCAGATATAATTGCCCAGAGGCATTTTAGGAGTTTCTTATAGGAAACAGCAGTAGAGTCATTCCTGTTGGATTCCTGCCGGAAAAGAAAACAGGATGAAAGGGAAGCCTCCCGAGTTTAATTGGGAAGGATTCGTCTTTGTGACAGAGCGTTTTGAGAAAATGCTCCTCGAGAATGCCGCTCTGAAGTAGGTGTTATCCCAGCTCTTTCTTTCCATGCCGGAGCTTACTCAGGAACTCGTGCTCAAATCCTGGATTTAGCGCTGGCAACTTTGACATTTCCAAGAAGTCTTTAATGTGTGACAAATCTTCCCAGTGCTTCATTACAGAGGCTTGTCTTTGACAGGCATCGCTCCTGTAAGTGCATCAAAATGGATTTATTTTTTTTTTTTCCCCTTTTTGGGTGGAAGAAGCGAACGATGAGAACAACAGGTGGAATGCCAAGAGTTTGTTGTGTTAAAATGTCATGCAAGGCAATCTGAAATTTAAGTAATGAGGAAAGGATTTCTGTGCTCACAGCAATTGGGGGGAAAAAGAAAAATAAAATCTCCAAGTTAATTTTTAGTGCCATTATATGCGTTCTCTTATACCAATTCCATATTCGCTGCGTTTAAAAGTGACAGAAAGTTCACCCAAATTACAGCCTTCCCAGAAACCTTTAAAACATTTCCCATTAATTCACTTTCTTACTGATACTAATAGTACCCGTCACTGCCTTCTTTTTTGCCTTTCCAAAGAGGCGAATGGCGAGGTCCACCTCACGCAGGAAATTCTCTTGCGCTGTGTTGTGCTCTCCTCCAACGTGGAGGTCAACAGCTCAGCCAAGTGTGAACTCCAGAGGATTCTTAGCAGCGGTTTTCCTGCAGAAAGATGCTTTGCCACCACGTATTTTATTTGTTTGGTAATTTTGTAATTCCGGCCTCTCTGCAGACACAAAAAGCTCGGTTGAATCTGGAGTAGCTGAAGGACAGAACAGTGCAGGAGCAGTAATAAGACCACGCTGTTTTGGTCTAACTTTCAACAAGGCTTGCATAATGTTTGAGTTCATGAATTGCTGTGTGCGAAGAAAGATTAATATTTTTGCTGCGTACTTTTAATTTTTTACCCTTCGCTTTCATTTAATTTAAGAAAGCCCAGGGTCATAATTTCTGCAGCATGCTACAGCTTGTCTTACAAATTCCCTCCCCAAAACAGCCTTCAGCCAATCCTGGCAAAACTCTAATTAAATTCAGCGAAAGGAACAATGAGCAAATATAAATGATAATTTTAAATGAAATCCGGATTAGCATGTCAGCAAAAAGAAATGCAGTTCCAGTCAGGGAAAAAAAAAAAAAGACAAACCAGCACAAGGATTAGAACTTATTCTGCAGGAAATAAGATACAACTTTGAAGATCAGCTAATTAAAGTTTCCACTTGCCTGGCTTGGCACGCTTTTTGTCAGATGGTTTGAATACATGGCACAGCCCTGTGTGCTCATGGCTTGTATTTGCTGTTCCCAGCCCCTCCAGAGCCCAGCTCTCCTCCTTGCCCGTGGTCCAGGGGCTGCATTTCAGCTCAGACACGTCAAGGACGGAAAGTAGCCCAATTTAAGTAATTAAATAGTTATTGAATATTTTCGCCCACAGCAAAACACATCGCGGTCCTTGCAGAGAGCAATTACCCAGCAATACATCCATTAAGTGGTCTGGATGTGACATAATTCCTTGGTATCACCTGAAAAGGTCAATATCCCTATTCTGCCTCTGATGTGGATTTCCATTGGCAATGAGGTTAGAGGGATGAAGGCAATTAAACCCTCGGCTTCTTCCAGGGGATTGAGGAATTACAAATGGATTACCGCTGAAGTCCTGGGGTGGAGCCATTCAGGTTTAGCCGCAGCTCGTCAGCGGCTCCCATCTGCAAACCATCCCGGAGTTTCCTCAAGCGGAGAGATTTCCAAAGCCCAGCCAAACAAAAAGGAGCTGTGGTCGACAGATGTGGCGCAAAATCCTGTGGAGAAATGTGAGCCAGAGAAGATGGATTTGATGAGAGTCACTGATATCAACACATGAATCACCTCACTGATTCACCAGGCAGCCGCGAACCCTGTCCTGGTGGGTTCCGTTTGAGGTGCTGAATTCTCTGTTTCAGGTGCATCCACCTCCTAGCACCGTGTTTTTTGGAATCACTCAGAGCTCCTCAGGGATGGCTTTTTGCTCAGCGGCTTCCAGCACCCCGAGGCCTTGATGGCAGGAGTGGGATGTTCATGGCCTCTCCCTCCTCTTTGCCAGGAGGAGGAGGAGGAGGATGTCGAGATTTTTTTGCTCATTCTTGGGATCTACTCGGATTTTCACTCACATTTTCCCTGCAGAAACACGCTCCTTCTCTTCCTTTGATCCCTGTTATCCAGCTGTTCTCTTCTGCTCCCTCTGAAAGGGCTTTTACCTGGAGGATGTGAGGTTTTATTCCTGTAACAGCCACAGATTGACTGTTGTGATTGGAGTGAGGCTCCTGGGATCAGCACGTCTGCAGAACCTTCCCCACAGCTCTTTATTCTGGATGGCAAAGACAATTCAATCCACGCGGAAAAATCACTTTTTATCTCTATAAACTAAAGTAAAACGACACCAAAATGCCGTCTGATCGCTAAACAACTGTTATCAAACCTGACAAATATAAAATACTTTCAAGACAAAACCAGAAAAATTCTGAGACCCTGTTGTCTGCACAAAAGCCTCAGGTTTTTTATTAGTAAAGGCAAAAGTATTTCTTGGGATGATATATATGGTAGTGTTGTTGAAAGATTGTTTTCTCAGATTGTTGAGAGATTCACTCCTTTTTTTTAATAATGTCAATAAAAGGAGATGTTTCTATTAAATTCCTTATTATTAAAATAATAAATGTATTCTCTTATATCGCATTGCAATGAGTACAGCCAACATCTGGAGCTTCCCTGCAACAGCTGCTCTGAAGAGATGGATAATTCCATCCCATTTTTGTCAGAAAAGGGTAATGAACAATCAACATGGATAGGTGAAAACACATTTCCCACTATCGTGGCATGGCGGGGAGAGAGTTGCTGGTTGATTTACCAGTCCAGCTTTGCAGGCAGGATATTTCACTCCTTTGCCAAGGCAATTTCATTTTGTAATTTCCCTGTAATGCTGGCAGCCTGCTCCTTCTTAAGAAAAGAAAATCACCTCACGGAAGATAAAAAATCCCTTTTTTCCCTTGGGAAAAGACAACACCTCCCTTCTTCTGAGGGAGAGGTTCTCCCTCTCTGCTCTGCTCTGCTGGGACCCCACCTGCAGGGCTGTGTCCAGTCCTGGTGTCTCCAACAAAAGGAGGACACGGAATTGTTGGAGCAAGTCCAGAGGGGGCCATGGAGTTGCCGAGGGGGCTGGAGCTGCTCCCCTCTGGAGCCAGGCTGGGAGAGCTGGGAATGTTCAGCCTGGAGAGGAGAAGGTTGTGTGGAGACCTCACAGCTCCTTCCAGGGTCTGAAGGGGCTGCTGGGAAGCTGGGGAGAGACAATTCATCAGGAACTGGAGGGACAGGACACAGGGAATGGCTTCCCGCTGCCAGAGGGCAGGGATGGATGGGATATTGGGAAGGAATTGTTCCCTGTGAGGGTGGGCAGGCCCTGGCCCAGGGTGCCCAGAGAAGCTGGGGCTGCCCCTGGATCCCTGGCAGTGTCCAAGGCCAGGTTGGACACTGGGGCTTGGAGCAGCCTGGGACAGTGGAAGGTGTCCCTGGCCATGGCAGGGGTGGCACTGGATGGGCTTTGAGGTCCCTCCCACTTCCCAAACCATTCTGGGATTCTGGAATTCCAAATCCTCACAGCAGCCAGCCCCCGAGGGCCCAGTGTCAGACACGGCGGCTCCGGGATGTGGAAATGCTTCTGTTGGTTGTGAAGGGGTGTCTTTGTGACCTTGCACTCACCCCATCACATGAAACCACGGGGTGAGGAGTAGCAAAGAGCAGAATCTCAATGTCCAACCTCTCCACTGAGGGCCTGTGCAAAAGCCCCGTAACTCAGAGGCCCTTTTTTGCAGAGGGGTTTCTGCCATCCTGCCGGTGCAGCTTGGGAAGGAAATCCACCCTTTCTATTTGGGCTATTTCATTAATCCTTAAAGCGGGGTTCTGGTAAAAGAACTGCTCCGTTAGAAGTTCTGCTTGTCTTTCAAAGATGCCGAGGGAAAGTAGAAACACGGTTGCAAGAAATCATATTTTAAGAATTGAAAGGAAGGTTTGGTTTTCTTGGGGGGTATTTTTTGTCTCAATTAAAAATGATTTTGGTAGAAAACGCAGTTGCTTTCTAAATTATCACTCAGGTGTTTTCAGTAAGGAGAATGTGGTAAGCACAATAAATGAAATATCTCAAAGCTGCTGGCTGGTGAAGGCGATGACCTCCGTATTAACTGATTAACTAATTAACTAATTCAAGTCTGCTTTAGTTTCCAGAACGCGCAACAGCAACAAAAACCCCAACAACCAACAGCAAAGAAACCCCAACCCGAAACCACCCCAAAATATTTCTTCCTGATCAGTACAACAGAAAGAATCTATCTTTCAGGCAGTTAAATTATGTTTTAGAGAGAAGGAAAAACACAAGTGTAAAATATTTCCATGTTTTCCAGCAAAATTATTTCTTCCTGAGCATTTTAGTAGAAAATGGCATTGCTTTCCCCTGGCGTTTGCTCACTATTTCAATCTCTTTAGGAGTTCCTGGAACAGGAATTGCTTCCATTTCAGAACCTGTGAAAGACTTTCAGCTCCTTGCACGGGATGGATGCAGTGCTTGTCGTTCTCTCTGTGAGTTTGCAGGGTGGGAGAAATAATTTCTCACCAATAGCGCAGACCATTAACTTTGACTTAATATTTCTCTGAGTCCAATATTCTGGGTTCCACTGAACCATATGTTCTTGAAACACTTATTCTGAAGACACTGAAATGAAAAATAGCCATTGCTCTTTTCTTTTTCCTGACAGATGGTTTCCTTTATAAATCACTTTTGCTCTTATGAAATCTCTGAACCTGTTGAAATCCCCAGCACAGTTCCAGTTTGAATCTGTCTTCCCTGAATTTCCAGCCCCGGTTCTCACTGTGACTTTCTCTGCTGAATTATTTCCTCTAAAATATCTGTTACTGGAAAGGGTTTGACTTCCTGATTAAGTCATATTTCAGTCTTCCTTTAGAAAACCTGAACAGATCATATTCTTTAAATCTCTTGCATTAAAGCAATTTTTTCAATGTTTTCCGTGGTTTCCTTAAGGGGTCATTTTTTTTCCCGACACTCTTTTCTTTACACTGCAGAGATTGTATTTGTAGATGGTATTTCAACTTCAAGTGAGCCAATCCTACGCTTGCAGTTGAAAATTACCCATTAAGTACTATTTTTTCTCACTCACTCTCCTGTAGGGACAGATGGTTTAAACTGTTTTTCCTGTCAAGCCATTCAAAATCAGACAAGAAGGCTCACGTTGTTTTCCGTGCCAGGCCATCTACACCTTTTAGCTGCGATTCTCTGATTGTGATGCCATGATTTTGTGAGTGATCCTGCACTTTTGCTCCTGGTCATGGGAGTATATTTTCAGTGTATCTGTAAGAGAGATCCTGTATATCCATATATGCAACCACAGAGAATGGGTGATTTTTTTTTATCTTTATGTTGTATAAAAGTGATTTTTAAAAGTCTCAGCCATCAGGAGTTATTCTACCTGGTCCTGGTCTCATTAAAAAAAATGCTGATTTTAGCGTGTCTAAGCCAACCAAACAAGAGTTCATTGCTCAACAAACAGGGTTTTCAAGAAAATCATCGTTTACCAAGTTAATACCAAATAACACAGCAGGAAAGTCTGAAATATTTTAAGGTCAGGATGCTTCCCTGAGACGTGATGTTCCTTGAGGCAAGGCTCCCATGAACTTGTGCTCCAGATTGAGGAAGGGAATCCATGATTGTTGCAGCATTATCCCTGTCCCTTGCAGCCCACGGGACTCTGCATCCTCAGACATCAGAACCCGGAACAAAGCGAGGGCCAATCTCCTGTGCCCTTTCCAATCACGGGCTGATAAAGGTTGGAAAGAGCCTCTGGAAGTCTCCATTCCACCCCAGACTGGAGCAACTCCAAGTCAGGAAATCCAGCAGCCCCCTGGCAATTTTGGCCGGCGTTTGAAGCCCTGTCAGGCTTCTCACTCTGTGAATGACCGCAGAGGTTAAACCGTATTTTCTGTCTGACACGCGAGCCCACAAACGCCTCTGGGTGGCAGCAATTTCTGTGCCACCTGACCCTGGGCCAAGCCAAGGTCTCCCAAGGCAGGTAGGACTGCTCCCTTTTGTTTTCCAAGCCCATCACAAAGAATTATAATCACAGGCAGCAGAGCTTCTAGAGCCTGTTAGGGGTCCCTCAGTCCCGTTTCCCGTCGCAAAAGTCTCGTCTCGGCTGCGCACGAGTTATTTGTAACGTTTCCCCAAATGCTTTGGAAAGTCTTCCTAATAAAGTACTTCCCACTGAAATAAATTAGCTGGAATCTGTCTCCAGGCTGAGCTGGTGGATGATACTTTGCACAACAGGCAGTGTCAAAGCAGGGTGTTCCCAGAACCCCAAAACAGTTTGGGTTGGAAGGGGCCTTAGAGCAGATCTCGTTCCACCCCCGGCCATTCTTGCCCGCAATGTTTAAAATAAGTTGATTTTTTGTGGCTTGTTGGAGGTGTAAATAACATTAACCTCACCATAGCCATTAAAGTAAATGAGACAATGCAATGTTAGAATAACTCGTTTGCGTAACGCTTAATTATCTACTGAAAAACACGCACTTTTTGGCAAATTCATTTATCTGTGGAGAACTGTTGTGGTTTTTATTGCTGAGAGAGCAATTTCCCCACTTTTTCTCCCTATAATGGGCACCCACCTTGTTTGGGGCCCTGGAATTTTTCCAGGCCACATTGGATGGAGCTGTGAGCACCCTGGGATAGTGGAATGTGTCCCTTCCTATGGCAGGGGGCGGGACTGGACGAGGTCTGAGGTCCCTTCCCACCCAAACCATCCTGGGATTCAGGGATTCTGCGACAGGCAAAACCACACGTCAACATTTGTAGGTGCTCAGCAAATTCCATACTTGGAAATGGAGCCAGCATTTCTGGATTCTCGCGCGTGCAGACAGAAACGTCGCATTTCATGAAGGAGGAGGGGTCTGGGAGCAGGGAGTCCATCTTTGCGCTCAGGTGAAGCACAGCCAAGGCAGGCTCTTCCCGCTTCCCCCTGGCATTTTCGTGCTTTTATTCCGCTCAGAATTTCCCTATGCGCGCACACCTCGTCAGAGGATTTACATATTTACAGAACTTCTAGAGTTTTGAACAAACCAACCCAAACTCGGTGATTTGGAAATCCCAAATCCAGACTGAGCGCAAGCCTGAAAAACGTGCATGAGCCGAAGGTGCAGTGCAACATCCAGGAATTTTAATTCTGGAAATCGAGCTTCAGCTTTTGAACTTGAAAACCTTGTGGCATATTTTCCTCATTACAGTTTCCTGCCTTTCCTCGTCCCCCACCTCCAAGCTCCCCAAAGCCATATTTACATCCTTCAACCAAGACAAATGCTAATATTTATGAGCTGGGAGCATTTACATATTTACAAGAAGGCAAAGTCTAATAACACAGAAAGGCTCTTTGCTCTGAAAAATCATTGGAAGGTTGTTAAAGAAAGAGAAAGAATACTTACATTTCCAGTCAAGCACAAGAAAGAAGAAAATCATCAATTTATATTCATGTTTAGGCTACATGAATCATAAAATGTGCTGTAATGTGCTGCATGTTATAAACACCTTGTTTGAGCAGTTTTCTTGTTTGCAGTAGGGTTTGTCATCACACAGGGAACTTGTGGACTGAAACAGATCTTCAGCTCATGGAAAACAAGTGCTAAAATTTTCAACATTTTTTTTTATTTATTTTTTTTTAATATATTTAAGGGAGAAATTTTTAGTTTATTTTACTGGTAAACCATTGGGAAATACTCTTTACTGAGCCCCAGAACTGGGCATCAGGTAGTTTGGGTGACCACCTGACCTATATACGCATTTTTCTTTTACATATTTTTTGTGTTAAAATTCTTCTCATCTAATTCCAACCTTCCACTAGGCCAGGTCTTCTCTGGGCTACCAATTAATTAATTAATTAATTCCTTAGTAATCACTGAAATTCTAAACCTAGCAGCCGCTACAAAATTTAAGATCTGCTTGGTTCTGTGTTTTGTGTTGTTTTTTTTTTTTTAATTTCGAATGGGTGTTATACATGAAGATAACTTTTTTTTTAATCTAATGCAATAATTAATGAAACAAGAGCGTTCTAACCGGAGCAATTGATCATGTGGGGGGTGTGTGTTTACTTCAGAGCAGAAAAAGGACTGACCACAACCCAAGTCCTTATGTCGAAACCTTTTTACTCTCTTGGCAGATAAAGAACCCAAATTAATTCAATTTGAGCTTTCCAGCCAGTAATCCAGCAAGTAAATATATTCATATTAAGATGTTGACCTGGGCTGGCTGCCGGAGCCCACCCAGCTGCTCTCCTGCTCTGCCTCCTCGACAGGGCAGGGGAGAAAATGAGATGGAAAACCTCATGGATTGTGATTTTTAAAAAAAAAAACAAGGAGGTCACTTACCAATTATACATCACAGGCAAAACAGACTCAGCTCGGGGAAAATTAATTGAATTGGTCACCAACTAAAATGTGTTCGGATGAAGAAAGTAAAATCAGATTAAAAACAACACCCACCTTCCACCACAAACGCTTCCCTAAATTCTCCCAAGGGGAGATGGGCAACGGGGGGGGTCACGGTCAGTCCATAAAAACCCCTCTCTGCTGCTCCTGCCTCCTCGCACTTCTGTCGTTTTAGAAAGAATTCCCAAGAAGCACGCCTAGAAATTGCACGGGGAACATTCCCTAGGACAAGTCCAAAGGCAACGAGCTGATGCCTGCAAGAGTGACGTAGCCCTTCTTATTAAAATACAGTGCAGTCCTCAGGGCGAGCTGTTCTCGAGTTCCCGGGGTTTCGGGGCAAGACTGCCTTGAATTTTATAGCGGAACTGACAGAAAATACAAACAAAACCGGATTTCTGACAACAAAACCCAAACAAATAGCGCAGGGACTCTCAACTTCTGCAGGACAGCAATCAATAAGAGTTGTGGGAAGAAAATTATTCTGATGCTTTTCAGGAACGGGAAAAGAGCAGACACCAAATTGGTGAACGTGATCAGGATAAGAAAGTGAGACCTCTCATCAGGTTTCTGAAAACACTGTTGAAAGAGGTGCTGTTTTGCTGCTTATTTTTCTGTTACGTTAGCCCATGTAAAACAGCAACCCTGAAATATCGGGGGAGATTAAAAAAAGTGCTTTGCATCCATTTCTTCTCGCTGCAAGAGCTCGGATGTTCCTCCAGTTGTGAAAGCTGAACTACTTTTTGCTTATTTGGGTAAATAATATGTTCTTAACTACCACCCCCAGTGCCAAAGTGCCCACTCGTATCCGTGTCCAGCTCCAATAAGGCATTTCATACCTTTTATCTGCTGAGGGTTACCATAGTAATCCTGCTTAGCGCTGAAAATTATTTCAGTTTTCACTCACTGGGGGACCAACTCCCTCACGGGAGGATCAAGGAGGCGCAATGACCTTCCACGGTCCCAGGCTGCTCCAAGCCCTGTCCAGCCTGGCCGTGGGCACTTCCAAAATCAGCATTTTATTCCAGCACTGCCAGAAAAGCCACAAACAAGCTGGCAACAACAGACCAAACCAAATTTTTCAATCATTTTGGATAGAGTTTCACCTTGGGCAAAGGAAACCCAGGGATCTAAAAGGTTCTCTCAGGTGCATTTGAAGAGAAGTCCATGCATTATTTAATGTAGAAATTAACAAGCCGGCGTCTTAGGCAAAAACCCGCATGATTTTTTATTATTTTTTTTTTAAACTCCTAATTTTTATATGCTCTGAAGATTGAAATGACTACAGTTCAGACTGTTTTAATGACCACTCAATCAGGAGAGGTCACTGACTTTTAAGTCAACCTTGGGAACGAAGAACAGAATATCGCAGTCTTGTTTTACATCTGCCTGGAAAATTAATGACGCATTAAAACTTAATGGCAGTGGAGTCCATCACCCCTCATAAATGGCCCGTCTCCATGTGTCAGTGTGTACGTTAAAACGATGTGTCTCGGAGTAAATGAGAGAGGGATCAAAAATTAACCCCATCCTCCGTGTAATTACCGCGAGGGGATGATTGGGTAAGCACTCCGAGTGCTGACAGTGATGGAGATGCTTCCCCACCGCAGACCTCTGGCTGGGAATGAGCTCCATGTGGAGGACCAAAGTCACCCCACGAAGCTCTGCTGGCATCAGCAGGAGTCAGACCCCATTAGGGATTTATAAAACCTCATTATAAGGTCAAATAAAAGAGTAAGTGCTGTGAAGTGGCAAAAAAAAAAAAAA
>VZRN01000686.1:108655-139091 GCA_013397935.1 Dasyornis broadbenti | reverse complement strand
AAAAAAAAAAAAAAATGTTTATTTGAAACATAATGGATGTGTGGAGAAGAAAATCAAAAGTAGAGTAGATGACAGGTTTTTTTTTATAGCCGTGGAATGAATAATGTTTTAATCCTTTGCACAGGAGAACAGGTGAGGGAACAAAATAAATCTCTTAAAGGTCACAGGCGGTGCTTTGTCTTCATAATAAAAAAAGTTGAGCTTCACAGTTTATAGAGAGACTTATTTTTCTGCTTTTTTTCTGCTGCCTGTAATAAGACCTACAGGCTTATTACTTTCTTCTTAGTACTACTTAAACAGGCCAGGAAACTATTTTCTTAGGCAGCTTTTAACATACTGAACTATTTTGTAGCTGTTTCGTGGCTCCTGGCTCCGGAATAATGAAGTTTTCAGCAGCGGTAATATCAATACCTTTGCAATAGTTTTCTTTTCATTGTCTGGAACAAAAGAAGCCAACAGAAAAGGAGAAAAACAAACAAATGTTCGTCTGTTTCTTAAAAAATGAGTCTTAAAGTCATCGGCTACAGGTGTTCTAATAAATGAAATATAGAAAAATTGATGAAAAATTGATGATTGTGTCCATCACTCCAGTTGTTTGGAAATGCTTGGCAACATTGTAATGGTTCCTGATTAAATGGAAAACAAAAGCCTCGAGGGGAAATACAGAGTTTCAGTCCCAGAACCACCTCGGGAAAATACATAGGGAAGTCAGAGTTCCTAAGTGAGGCCATGAATTTCCTTGATTTTTTCCGGTGGAGGAAAGCGCTGGCAAGGTATTTAAAAAGTAAAGGTGACATTTTTGTTTGGAATGCAGAGTGAAGAAATGACCATGTTCATCAGATATGAGAGTGTTGACTTATTCTCTTCCCGGTAACAATCCAAAGCGTCAAATATTTGAATTAATAAAACCTATAATTCTAAACTGGGAATGAAACTACTCTTAAGAGCGCTCTTTTCAGCTTGCTGGAAAATTATTTGCAGGTGGGGATAGTCTTGGAGCCTTGTGCGACGCTCTGCGCACGCTGACAGCATTAAAGGCTGGATTTTGAGCCTCTGATTTAGGCTTTGAAGAGCAGCCTTTGAGTTAATAAACGGCATTTGTGATAAAGCCTCTCTCAGTTTGGTAA
Organism: Dasyornis broadbenti; assembly: GCA_013397935.1. NCBI lineage: Eukaryota > Metazoa > Chordata > Aves > Passeriformes > Dasyornithidae > Dasyornis > Dasyornis broadbenti. The sequence goes on along the minus strand of VZRN01000686.1, from coordinate 137,964 downwards.
TATTATTTAAAATGCTCTGGTTTTTAGGCCAGAACAGCTCATGTTTGATGCTTTTGAGGACTCCAGAGTGAGTGGCTTGGTTGAGAGAGCACAGCCGAGCAAGCTGTATTTACTAAAGCCTCCATTTTATCCCTGAATGCACAGGAACATTTTATATATCTCTATAAAAATGGGGAAAGGTGTAAATGTTTAATTACACTCTGTCGAGTATGGTTTGCTGGTGGAAAAGCTCTTCCTCTCCAACACTCTTGACAATAATAAATCATTAAAAATTACCAGCTTTTCTGTTTCAGCCTGGGACGAAGAACGTGGGAACTTGGCGTGTTCAGCAAACTAAGTGGGCATTAATGGGCTTTGAGTTTGAGTGAAAAGTTCATTTACAGAGCTATTTAAAATCTCCGTTTATCTTAAACACTGAGGCGCTCCAGAGCTGGAAGAACTTTCTAGGCCTGCAGAACACCACCAAGTGTTTATTTCAGCCCCACAAAATCAGGCCTTTTTCTTTCTTCTTCCTTTTTTTTTTTTTTTTTTTTCCCCTCTTGTCGTTTATAACCCAAGTGCTTTACTGTGCTCCAAACCCGGGTTCTTTTGTAGCAAAGCATCCACTTGACATTTGTAAGACTCTCACCACTGATTTCCTGGGACCGAGCTTGATTTCCAAGCACTTTTATCCTGGGAACACAGGCTGTAAAGCCCCAGTAACTTCAGAAAGCTCCTTGAGTAACAAGTTCCAATTGCTACTAAATTCTTTAGATAAGAGGTTGTTTTACAGGGAAATCTGGAATGCACTTCTGAATTCAAGGGCATCGACCTCAGCTAGATTTTCCAAATAAAAGATATTTACATTCTGTTCTAAGAATTTTCCTTCTGCATCTGTGTTTTTAAGCATTTTCAAATTTGCTTTTTAAAAAGACGGACTTTGCCTACACTGGATTTAAGTGAAAATTGGTTTTCAGTGATAATTTTCTTTTCCTTAGATGTGCATCTCTGCATGGAATACTTTGTCTGGAATGAGCTGTACTCCTGACTGAAGCTGATTGTGCTGTCAAGGGTCAAAGAAAGAATAAAGAGGTAAAAACGCAAGCAGTGAACTCCATTATCCCATCCTTCATTAATAATTTTTTTTGAATATTCTTTTTTTGCCTGTTTGTTTTCTTTCCCCGTTGAAATGGTTGTAGATCCCTACTGGCTTCCCTTTATTGTCTTGAAAACCTTTTCCAAGTGATTCCAGGAGACTGAAGCTTGATTTTCACAATTAAACTCAGATGAAGACCCTGAGCAGCCTTTTTTTTTTTCAGAAGTCATGGATACAAAACACTGGGAATACAGGGAAACTCTACATTGTGGTTGATGTAGCCTTTTGACGTTAATCCAGATCTGCTCAGATATTAGAAACAGATAACTGTGAGTGAAATGCTGGTGAGTGAAATGTTGGCTTATTAAAGATGCCTTTGAAAGTGCATTTGAATATATTGATTTAAGAGATATTGTCCCGTTCCCGTAGAACCACGGAACCATAAAGGCTGGGAAAGACCTCCAAGGTCATCAAGTGCCACCCTTGAATGCCCCCGTGCCCTCTAAACCAATGGAACCAGAAAACAGAACAGCCAAGACCAGACTTCACAACAAAAAAAAGGTTGTTTTAAAGGTAATGTTCTACTGCTGGCCAGGCAGGCACTGAGCACGTTCAGCTTCAAAAAGAAGATTGCAAGAAGAAAATCAAAAGCAATAATCAAAGCTCCCCCCGAATCAGAAGAATAATCAATGAAGAGATAAAGCAGCTCCGTTGCTTTTACGAACACAGAAAAGGAAGTTTCAGCCAAGGAGATGCATTGGAAATGAGGAATTTGCATGAAGTTCCGTGTCTGAAGAACAAAACTTCCCAGCTAAAACGCTGCCCGCAGAGTCTGTGAAAACACTGTCTGCAGAGTCCTGTGAGAGATGAGCCTGTCCCCACGGTGTCCCTGTCAGGGGAACTCTGGCACAGCAGTCAAAGAACCAGAACAGCAAACAGCTCCTGGGGGCACGTCCTTTCACTCCTCTGAAACAAACTCATTGAAAGCAAACAGCATCTGGAGGACGCGTGCATCTCCAGAAACACATCCTGCTGGGAAAATACGGGCAGAGAAGGAGAAGCAAAGCGAACACCAGTCCATCCTGCAGGAAAAGCCCGGCTCGCACATTTCCACAGCACCATGGAGAAAGCCAAGTTCCACTTCTGGATTGTTGAGAGGTTTTATTTTCGACCGACGGAGTTAAGAGAGGCTGAAACACTGCGCCAGCAATGGCCCCACACGGAGGTGTTGGCCCTTGGCAAGTGTGGCTCCAAGCGGGTCTCCAGAGCGGGCAATTTCAAGCCTTCAAGGCCACCGTGCTTTAAAATTCATCGTCACTAAACTGCTTCCATTTTTGGGGGGGCGTGTTTTGAAACCTGAACCAGAACAAGTGACGGAGCAGCATCGCTTTCCTCGGGGGCTGAGCTTTTCCCAAGCGCCCCAGAGCAGGGGAGCAGACCCAGAGCTGCAAAAAGCAGCAGCAGCCCAAGCGAAAGGCAGCGAATGTTTGCTTGCTCTGCACCGAGGCAGGAGCACACTGAATTAGGGCAGCTGGCAGGGAGACAAAATGCCTTTAGCAACACTTTTTGTGAGAGGGAGACACTCCAAGCGTAACGCTGTACGTTTACATAAATATCTGCAGCCACAAAGGGGTCGTCAGAGAGCCTGGTGCAGTTGCACAGAGAGAGCAGGGGAAAACACTTGGAAAGAGTAAAATCAGCAAGATAAAAATAGGGACTTGGGAAGCAGGAGAGCTGTGTGCTGGGAGCAGGTAATTCTACAGAATAAGCAAGAAAGGAGCCTGGTTAAACCAGAAAAAGGCCTGGTCTCAAAAATAATCTAAATTGTGCCAAGGACAGATGAGTTTATCCCCTTTCCTTTTGGGAGAAGGGTATAAACCACCAGTGATGGGAAAGGGAAGCTGGGGAGGACAGAGGACTTTGATTCCAGCTCTTGCTCTCCAGCTGCCTCAGCCACAGGCATCCTGGCAATATCTTCTGCTGGGACAGAACTCTTCAAAGCAATGTCAAAACCTGCTGTTTGTCCTGTCCATGGGTGCGTGCTGCACATGTTTTGTTGGTTGGTATTGCTCAAGGCCGGGCTGGACAGGGCTTGGAGCAGCCTGGGACAGTGGGAGGTGTCTCTGCCCATGGAAAAGGGTGGGACTGGGTGGGCTTTGAGGTCCCTTCCAACCCAAACCACCCCATCTGGAATTTCTCCTTGGGCCAGCGTTAACTCTCAGCCCAGTCACACAGGAGATGGTGCCACACTCCCCACCATAGGGGAGGCATCCCCACCACGTGCTCCTGCTCCACATGGCAGAGCGGGAATCACTGTGAAAGGAATCGCCACTTTCTTTTGGCTTCTTCCTCAAGCACAAGGTTGCCCCTTCGGAAAACCCACGGAGTACGACAAGATGCTCCACCAATTTAAGAAGCCCCAGTAGGACCCCTCAGTCAGACAAGTGGAGTGATACCTGAGTTCAAAAAAAGCACTTCTCATACAACAATAAATTTTCATTCAGTTGCTCCCAAGTGCCCAAGCCAGAAAAGAGAGAAAGTGAACTGGCCTCAGGCAACCAAGAGCCCCCAAAATTTACCCTTGCAGTCGCCACAGGGAAATCACTCCCGTGCTTTAGGAATGTAAAAATGTTACGTTTGGATGAAATGAACAGTCCTGCCAGCATAAGACAAATCACGTTTGTTCGGCCCACGTAATCAGGATAATGAGAAATGAGCTATTTACACTGATCATCTCGGGCTGTTCTCAGGAAGATTAATTTGTTTGCAGAGACATTCCCAGGCGACCCCGAGATCCTGCACGATATGCATGCTACACTTTGGAGATTTATGAACTGAGCAAGTGAAGGAGAGCACTGCAAACGCTTTTAGATCCATTGGAACAAAAGAAGAGGACAAAAACTAAACTTGAGGATCTTGTAGTAAATCTGTTCCCTGCAGTCCAGTGTTAACTCTGGGAAGTTGGCTCAGATCTGTGAACTGAAGAAGCATTCCCTGGATCTTACTGCAATTTTCCATTCAGCAGCCTCCTCCTGAAATGCTGCTGCTGGCACTCCCAGAACAGCCTCCAGAGCAGAACCAGGCTCAAGGATGCATTTATCAGCAGGTGCAATAACAGCAAATTTACTGCCCTGAGGAGGCAGCTCTTGTAGATTAGATATATATTTTTTGGACACTGACTTCTGAATTATTTGGTAATCACTTTATTTGTTGGCCTTGCGGGACACAGAGAACCACTGCAACTATTTACTCACTCTGCCACCACTTTTCTTGTTGTCATTTCCAGACTTGGAGCATTTGCTCCGGGCTAATTGGCTCATGCTTGCTCAAACTGCCTCCTGCTTTCAATCCCTTCCCAAAGGAAGAGCTCAGGGCGGGTATTAGAGAAGCGATGCTGTTGGTTTTCCTTTCCCCAGGATCCTCACCAGGTCTTCCTCGTCCTTCCTGCTCCACTTTGCTTCTCTGGCTGAGGTGCTGTTCCTGCGCCTCAGAAACAAAGGTCAGCACGTGTCCAGATCGCTGCTCCAGGTGGAGGATGGAACTGCTCAGTGAATTCTGCAGAGCTGCACCATTCCTCGTTCCAGTCTCATTGGAATGAGCTACAGCCATGGTAAGATTTGAGGATTATCCATGCAATGTTCCCACAGGAGCTGCTGGTTTTCCCGGGATATCGCGAAACACAACTGTGGCTAGAGAGCGCTGCACGTTGACCGACAAAACCTGGCAATGCTTTTTAAAACAATGACCTTCAGCTCCCCACACTGCTGTCCTTCAGACAGGTGTCCCTCACTCGTTTTTCTCCTCACTCTCAATGCCAGCAAGTTTAGAAAGCAGATAAACGAAAAATCCCAGCTCATTACCCGCTTGCTGATGTCCACAGCATCCCGGGATGGTTTGGGTGGGAAGGGACTTGCAAGACGATCCAGTTCCTCCTCCTGCCATGGCAGGGACACCTTCCACTGCCCCAGGCTGCTCCAAGCCCCAGTGTCCAACCTGGCCTTGGGCACTGCCAGGGTTCCAGGGGCAGCCACAGCTTCTCTGGGCACCCTGGGCCAGGGCCTCCCCACCCTCCCAGGGAACAATTACTTCCCAAGATCCCATCCATCCCTGCCCTCTGGCATTCCCTGAGTTCTGTCACTACGTATTTATGGTGTTATTTCGAGAGAGGGGTTCCTTGCTTGCTCTTGGTGTTGATTTTTTTTTTTTTTTTGTAGCACTTCCTACTTCATGGGGCCTTTAATTTATCTGCTCTAGGTGACAATTATCAAGCAGAAATCACAACTATTATTCTTTTAATCTAATCAGCTATGGTCAAGTTTACTTCCATATGTATTGACTAAAAAAAAAAGAAATCTCCAATAATTCACAGTTTCTCTGGGATCACTTTGTCATAATTTGATTAATTCCCTCCTCATCTTCTTCTTGCTTTCTAACGTCATAAATCAGCCTAATCAAATTATTGTCACTTTCTCTGTACAGGCAGAAAAAAGCCAGACAGATTGTCTTTGCTGTCAGCAGTTGGCAGAAGTCTGAAACACGAAGTTTGTTAAAACTTACAAACAAGCAAAAAGTACAGACTCCGAAAGCTGCAGATCCCTTCCAGAGCTCCATAGGCAGGGCATAAGTTAATCATACATACGATTTCATCTCCTTCTTATCCTCTGTCTTACTTAAATGCAGGAGGTTTTGAATCAAATTTATCATTGTAAATAAGCAGAGCGGGGAGAAAGGGGAGATTTCTGCAAAAGCAAGCGATTCGTGAGGGAAACTTGGATTCTGCTCGATATGTCTTGTCTGAATCCCTTTTAAATTGCCTGAAGGCCGTATTTCATTTTTGTTTGTTACCCAGCGCTTGTCTGGAGCAGCCCACAGGGCAGCTGTGCAGGAAGCACGGAATGCCGGTGTTCTTCCCCAAACCGAAGCCAAATTTCCTTGGGAAACGAAGCTCCTGGGATGTGCCTCCCATCATATTCCACGTGCAGTTTTTGCTAAGAGTTACATCTTCCCTCATTTTATAACCTCGAGTGATTAATCTGGTTAATTTAAGTTTGGAGAACATGCTTAGGTCGAACTTTTGATTTTACTGACTTTTCTGAAAACTTCTCTAAAGAGTAAGTGCAACTAATTAAGGATCTTCTTGCTGCCAATATTGCATAATGAAGCTAAATCACAGAATTATGTAGTAACTGGGAATAATCTGATTCTGGGAACGTCATGATTTATTTCCCCAACAATGAGAGCAGCACTGGGGCTTAAGGGACCTAAGGAAACCTCACCTGGAGTAGTTTTCTAACTAAAGACTCATTTTTGAAAACGACAAAGTAAGATTGGAGCAGGCTGTACAAATGAGAAGGAAAATAATTCAGTTTTATGTAAGCATCATTATATATTTGGCTTAAAGTTCACAAAAAAAAAAAAAAAAAAAAAAAGAGGGGAATTTCAATTAAGCCTCTAATATCATTAAATGAAACAAAAACCATCCTGGTGCAACGCTCCTGATGAAAGCTGAGGCCTGATGTGAAGTGGGAACATTTTTTGTAGAACAAGAAGAAACTCTGTGTATGGAGGAATAAAACACTCCAAGTATTGTTAGTAGCTTTTTAAGGGGAGTGAATTGTTATTTATTATTACAAGAAGTAGGATCTGCCGACAGCAGTTCTTCAGATCAGTCCTGAGACACCCCCTTACAAATCCACATCATCAAATCAAATCATTTTTCAATTGCTACTTCTGCTGGAGTGTGGTTTACCTACAAACTCACACCAGACTTGTAGGAAGTTTCAAGAACATCTTTGCTTCTGTCCTTCCTCCAGCTGTAGTCCCACATGGGTGTTTTACAGCCCTGGGCAGGCATTGAGAAAACTGTCACACTTGCCAAGCCATGAGACTGTAAAACTTTTATTGTCCCATTAAAGCAGTGCAAGATGAGCCCGGACCAGGCCGTCCAAGACAACTGCTCTGGAAGGGGATAAATCCAGGAAAACAGGGTTGATCCCACACAGCTGCAGCGTTAGGGATTCTCCTGTTCTGCTTGGTGAGCAGGGGAGCAGAAAGGTGGATTTAGCCCCTTCTGTTTTCTGTGATACCAGGTATATTCACCTCTGGAAAGCAGAGGCCTTTCCAAATGATCAGCATCGATATTTTATCAGCAATCCCTCGGCCCCTTGTCCTCAGCAGCCTCACATCCTCTGCTGTGACTGTAATGAACTCGCGCACAGTCACCGATCAATAAAATAATTAACAGCTATTAGAACTCTCCCTCTTTTCTTCCTCTTGGAGAGAGAGAACACAAAGTTTAAATGAACTTCCCTTGTCAATTTTCCTGCCAGCTCACTCCAGTGCTGGATCTGTCCGGATTTTTCTGCTGTGAAACCCGGCGTCCTAAATTCCACAAAATTAATTGTGTGCCCTCACGCAAGCCCAAAGGGCTTCAAATCAGAATTAGGCAACAAAAGCAGGTTCCATATTCACTTTTTGAATGTAGCTCTTCACTGATGTAAATGCTGCACACAAATTTTTTGTACAAAATCCCCAATAACAAAAAAACCCCAAAAAACCGGAGAGTGATCTGGGAAGATCAGGTGAAGCTTAAAAGTGACAGCTAAATTCAGTTCCCTCGGGCAAATGTTTCCTCCATCACCTTCTCCACAAATAGATGTATTTTTCTTTATTTAAACTTCTTTTTTTTTTTTAAATTTAATCTTCTTAAAAAAAAAAAAAGGGGAAATGAAAAATTAACAATGTATAATTTTTCTTGAGCCCTGACACTTGGAAAGTCAAACCCACCCAGTCTAAGTCAAAGAAAAGGTGACCTAGACGCGAAATAAAGGTCTGCTCATGAAATGAGGCTCAGGATGCCTGTGGCCAAAAAGCACCAACTATTGGTAAAATAATGAAACTCCTGTGGATAAAATGAGAAAGTTCCTTCATGTCAGAAAACAAGGAAGTATCGGGGAGCTCCACTCCTTGGGTGAGCTCAGACAGGTGATCATTTCCAGCACATCAGTGGAAAGCTGTGGGAAACAGCTGCCTCATTTCCAGACCTTTCAAATGCCAAGCAGCCTCATGAGTTCAATCCGAGTTCTCCTCTTCTAATGGTCTTTGTTCTTCTCAAGTGGGAGGTGTCGCTCCCGAACTTCTGTCACCGAGGAAATTAGAGACGGCTGCGATGGGAGGACTCAAAAGAACCACTGCTCAGAACGATCTCCAGCTCCAAACCCAAACTTCACTGGATTCGCTCGCTCAGAAGACACTTCCTGCTAACAGTTAATCGTTAATTAAGATCAGGACTTGAGGTGCAAAACCGTTACCTTTCAGCAGCGTGCTACCAGGGTGTTTTCAGTGCTTTATCAGCGCTGTTCTCAGCATTATTCGCACCGTTTTAGAGCACAGCCCCATGCGAGCTGCCGTGGAGAAACTGAGCTCCACCCCAGCTGAAAACAGTGCCTGGTTATAGGCCTGGGTGTGCTTCAGTCAGCGATGTCTGAGATTGTTAGCTTTTGTTACTTTCGATACCTTTGTGGCTTTGTAGATTCCTGGTGCGTGGCTGTAGCTCCCGGAGTTTCAGGTACACGGAAGCACAGAAATTGCTGCAGACAGGAGAGCGGCTGCAGGGATGCTCCATGTACAAGATCAGGGATTGATTTGGGATGGAAGGGACTTAAATCTCATCCCATTCCACCCTGTCATGGCAGGGACACCTTCCACTGCCCCAGGCTGCTCCAAGCCCCAGTGTCCAACCTGGCCTTGGGCACTGCCAGGGATCCAGGGGCAGCCCCAGCTTCTCTGGGCACCCTGGGCCAGGGCCTCCCCACCCTCCCAGGGAAAATCTGCAGCACTGCCAACGTATTTTGTCCACTTTTCCTAAAGCCTCTGTTAGAACTGCTGCAAGCTTTTGCTCCAGTAGGTAATATTTCCACTTCAACCAACGGAGATCTGGGAAAAGAAACAAAGCACCGATGTAGTTCGTTCCTGAAACAGTCACAAAATTGTCATATTTCTAACTTGACAGAAAGTGCGCTTTCTAGTCTATAGACCATTTCGATTTTTCAGAAAAGTTTCTTCAATTTAGCAGAGACATTTGTGGCAAACGAGTTCTGAGGAACTGCACATTTGAAGTAGCGATGAGTAATCTTCGACATTTGGACTCAGAGTTCTAAAAACTCCCTTCTCCTGAAGGGAGCCAGGAGTGGGGAGAGGACGGCTCAATGAAAATGTCAGAGGCTGTGTTCTCCTGGAGGCCTGTCTGAATGCTGACAAAGTCCTTTTCCAATTTCCTTTAAAATGGATTTGGGAAACGTTTATTAGTTCTTCCTGAAGTGCCTGTAATTACTTTGTCTGTGCTGCTCAGCCTAGGCCTGCAGGCTGCTCTGCACAGACATCTCTTGTCCTCCTGTGCCATGTGCTCTGACAGGAGATATTAACTCTCCAATATAGAAAAAGTTCAGGTGTAATTTGTCGTCCTGATTCATGCAAAGTTGCTGCTGCTGATATTGAGAATTCCTTCACGTTGAATTTTACAAGAGCAGTACCGGATGTTCAGTGTTAATACAGCTTTACTTACTTATAATTTTATTTCTATCACAAAATCATTAATGTTTAAGACCATGGAGTCCAAGCTGTGCCCAGACCCCACCTTGTCCCCAGCCCAGAGCTCTGAGTGCCACATCCAGCCCTTCCTTGGACACCTGCAGGGATGGGCACTCCAAAGCTCCCTGGGCAGCCCCTGCCAAGGCCTGGCCGCCCTTTCCATGGAGAAATTCCTGCTGCTGTCCACCCTGAGCCTGCCCTGGCCCAGCCTGAGGCCGTTCCCTCTCCTCCTGTCCCTGTTCCCTGGGAGCACAGCCTGACTGAGCTCCACAGTCCTCATGGCCCAGGTTCCGGTAACCTTCCGAACCCTGTGTTGAGAGCTCTTGAAGCAAGCGCCGCTCTCACTTCAGCTGGTTTTTATGGAGCGTGGACACACTGGCTTCATCATGCCCATGTCCCCATCATCCCTTCCGTCCGTGTTCTCTAAGTCTGGGGACACACAACAATTCAATCCTTCCACAGAAAAACTCCAAACCAGAAGATGCTCCCCAGAGGGACACCTTAGGCAATAAGAGGAATTCGATCCACAGGATCGGATTAGAGCCAGTCTAACCCCAAATCCTCCAAATTCAGAATGGCTACCCCTGCTCCGCTGCTCTGCGCTGTTCCTGACGCACTGTTTGGTGAGACAGTCGCAGCTCTCCATCCAAGCTGGGCATTCCTGTGCCAACCACACCAGCCTGAAATAAAACTACACCCCAGGGTTCAAGGGGGGAGAAAGCCCATCCGGCCTTGAGAAATTTTATCAGCATTTTTCCAAATTTCAGAAATCATCTCTGCAATGGGATTGACTTCCCTGATGATGTTGGGGTCTTCCATTTCTCTCCATGCCTACACAGACCTATTCAGAAAATCTTGTTTTCAGGAAGGCATCTCATTTGTCGACATCAATCGGCTTCATTCCAAATATTCATGCGGTTTACAATTCTCTTTCAGCTTCTGATTTGCGTCATTAACAAAAGAAAAACCTCTACGAAAAGTTACATTATAATAAACTCTCTTAGACACAAAACGTATTGCAAGAAATTTTCAACTTCAAGTCCTAGGCTCGGGTTACTTTCCCTCAGCAAATAAAACCATTTTCCAGTGGCAAATTTGATCAATGTCCTATAATGCTCGTTGGAGCTGTCATTTAAATGTTTGTCACAAATTATCTCCGTGAAATGGCCCAGGAGATTGCAGAGCAGGCATTTTTACTGCTGATATCCACAGACCACTGTCCTGAGAGTATAACCCAGTCCAGCCTCAAGTTTGGAGCAGAAACACTGTGAATTTATTTTGCGCATTTACTTTGCGGTTCCTTTCAACGTTATTCCTAATGTAAAAATCGATATTTCTTCTGGACATTGAGCATTAATTTATTTAAGAATGCAGTGAACATCAGAATATTTATTCCCCTTGTAATTTATCAAGTAACTCCAACTTTAAGTAGAAAAAACCAGCCTGAATTTATTAGAAGGAATAGGAGTTTTCTAAAGTCAACACTGCTTGAAAATTACTGTTTTATTGTTCTGGATCAGTTTAAATGAGATAAGATAATGCATGATCAAAAAATCCAACTTCAATTCTTCTTGACCACCTTAAGAAGAAGAAAATTGCCGAAAGCGTATAAAACTTTGCAGTATTTTCATTTTCTGTTCCACAATAACCCTGAGTTATCTTCCGAAATGAGACTTGCAAGCACGGCGCTGATAATGCTTCAGAAACGATACTTTCCCAGAATTATTAAATCGGAAACAAAAGCAAAAAGTCTTTCAGCAGAGATCAGCTTTCGCATGGTTTTTGAATGTTTCCACCTTGAGCCGAGCACTCATGACCAGGAATGCAATGAAATAATACCATTTCTCTATTTTTTTCCCCCGTTTTCTGCTCATGCCTGTTCTCAGCCTTTTGTCCATCCTCATCTAATTACTGAGGCAGCTTGACAGCCGAAGGAAAGGCGAGTTATCAATAGATTATTTTGGCTGCGAGACTGCAGGACAAATGCCATTAAGAGGGGATAAAAAGAAGTGAGGCCTCAGAGAATGGAGTTTGCTGCCTTCTCTGAAGGCAATCCCAGGGAAACACGGGCAGCCCAGTTTACAGTCAAGACAAGAGCAGCTGTTCCCTGCTCTGCCCTTTGGTTGGGAACGGATTTCCGCACGTCTCAGCCCAAGTACTTCAGAGAAGAAACGTTATTCCCTTTCATAAAGCAGTTCTTTAAAGGAGGCAATTTCACACAGCCATCAAACTTACCTGAAATCATCCATAAGAACTTTGATAGACCTCAGGGACTGAAATTTATCTGTTTACTTGACTGCCGTGGCTTAAAAATCATGAATCCATTACCCACCCCTCAAAGAAAGGTGTTGCAATAGAGCAGTTTGAATTTGGGGCCGGTTTTTTTCAAACATCCAATATTGTAAATACCTTTGGAGACTCCAGAAATGCACTGCTTCAAGGATGTCTCCAGTACCAGCACCTCGTGTCACTTGGGAATAATCAAAGGAAACATTCTCTGGGAAGGAAAGGTCAAATGGACTGCTCATTGCTGGATAGCCCTGAGCTGATTCTTGAAAGTTCAGGAAATTGAGGAAGATTTTTTTTTTGTGCATAAAGACCAGTTCTGGATATCAGAAAAAATTAAACTGAAGTTGTTTGATCATCTAATTCCACCATCTTCATTCCACATCTGGATTCTTCCTCAATTTATCTAATCGTGTTCTGTTTCATTAAGATTTTCCAGACTGATTTGTATTCCTTCTCAATTATAACATCAGAGACCAATCACAAACAGGCTTGTGTGTCGGAGTCATTGCATCTTTGCAGCGGACCGGTGGGGAATTACACGGATTGAGAGTCTCCCAGAGGAACAGATTGCTGCAAACAACAACTGACTGCAAGAGGAATAACCTAACTCCAATATCGGCGGAAGGGACGGCGTGGATTTTATTTTATCCAATTCCACGTCCCTTTTGCCTGCTCAGAAAACCCGGATGCTCACCTTGGTTCGGGTCAGGCGTCTGTTTGGATCAATCTTGTGCCAGTCAGACTCAGACCAGGAGTTCTGACTCGGCAGGATTTGGGAACATTTCCTGTAGTCAAGCCCTCACCAGGAAATATTTTTTGAAGACGTGGAAGCAGCAACTTTAGCAGCAGGACAAGGAGGGACCGAATGTGTTTGTTGTCCATTTCACATTTCAAACGGGTCTGGAAAACCGTGTTCAACTGTTATTAAAAAAGCCACATGTACCGGGAAAAAAAAAACCCAATTGAAAATTAAAGTGTTGAGGAATTTAAACTGAGAGGTACCAGTTTTAAAAGTCTGAGCAATTAAAAGGATTAATTTGACCAATAATTGCAGTGTTCCACCTTGAATTTCCTGGGAATCTTGAGCATAGCCACTCATTAGCCTTGTTTCCCAGATTCCCGAAACGTTTATCTGGAATTTTTAATGAGCCAGCTGATATTGTCACAAATTGAGTGCCAATGGAAAAAGAGGAAAAATACAATCACAGAATAATAATGGCTGGAAAAGAGTTTTGAGAGGATCAAGTCCAACCATCAACCCCCATCAAGTGCCACATCCACGATGGTTTTTGAGCACTTAAATAAATAATTCAGTTCCTCTGAGGCTCTGTCCTGGCCAAAGGAAACTTCTTGGTGCAGGAGGCAAGATCATGCTCCGTGGAGGAGCTGTGCATGAATTTTCCTCCTGCACAGCAGAGAATTTTCACCGGAATTTCTGCAGCTCCAAGCATGACATGGACAAGTTTCCTAAAGCTTATCCTCTTCTGCGCAGTCAGATTTTCAGCTTACGAAAGATCCCTCAGGGAGAGGAGAAAAAAAAAAAAAACATTATTTAAGGAAAAATAACATTAGGTGCAAAAAGGAAAGTCAAAAATCAACAGAAAGTCCTTAATATAAAGGAAGGGAAATGATACTGGGGGAAAAAAAAGCGCCTTCCTTTGATCAGAGAGGCCATTTAAAATAATACAGCCTGCAGTTATTTTTAATGAAGTTTAAAAGCATAAATGAGGCTTAGCATTATAGAAAGTAAAAGATTAGCGCTGGGCTAAGTCATGTCTTTTCTTTAACTTTGGGCATAAAATTCTTTGAAATGTCAGTGGCATCGTTAGCATTTAAAATGTAGGGCAGCTTTTGCACTGCTGGGAAGTGAAAATCCGAGGGGTTCCCGCCAGTTTTAAAATTAACAGCGCCTTTCAAATTCTCAGATTTCTACTTTTAAAGAAAACCGCCGAATCAGTTTTATTTTCAAATATTACGGGAAGCTTAAAGATGAGTTACAGAGACTGAAACACTAAAAGAGAAAATAATCAGGTCCAAATGAACATTTAACACTCAGGGCATCAATTATTGTCTTTGTCCAAAAACTGAAAGATGGCTCATGAAAAAAAAAAAAATCTGTCCCAGCTTCGCCTCAAAATTGAGGAGGTTTTTGTGTTTATTTTATAGAAAACTTAAAAATTGTTTCCAGGGCATTTAAAGGACTTTTTTTTTTTTTCCCGATCTGCTCCAAAAAAACCCCAAATGTGAGCACATAAATGGTGCCAGGGTATGGAAAATCCCTGCTCCTTGCTCTGATGCATACAAACACTTCGGCTGCGTGGCCACAGCGGGATTCTGGCAAAGGCTGGACTTGATGGTCTTGGAGCTCTTTTCCAGCCTTAATGACTCCGTGATTCCACGGATAAATAAAAGCAGGATATCAAAAAAATATTTCTTTAAAAAATCAACCATATTTGTAGCACTCAAATTGTTGTATTTTCCGGGCTGGTCTCCACTCAGTCAAACCGTTCTGGACAGAGGAAATGACGGGTCTGCGGATTGTGTAAGTGAGATTGGTGAACCGAAAGCTGCCAGGAAACCTTAAAATGCTCACACTAACCAGTGTCAGAGACCGAAACTCTTTTCAGTGGAATTGGAAAAAGTGCTTGAGCTCGAGTTTCCTCCCAGCTGAACTGGAAATCTATTCAGAATGAGGGGAGGTGATCGTTGCTCTGCTGTTCACACTTCCAGTCTCGTTTCTCGCAATAAATTATTTACATGAGCATTTTTTGATTAAAAAACTCCCAAATAAACGACACTTAGGGATCTCCAGATATTTAGCATTCGGTTTTGTGTTTATCTTCTTTCCTTTCCCTGAAAAGGCCACAAAAATCACTGCAATCCGTGCCAGGGGCAAGGCTGCAGCACAGAGAACTCAGTGCACAATAAGCCTTGCATTCCACTGAAACATTCCTCTATAAAAACCCAGAATTCAACAACAGAATCCCCCAGAGTTCAGAGGGAAGATGAATATTCCCACACAAATGCCACGTTAACGTGTGTGGGACACTGGAACAGGAGTTTTGTAAGCAAAGCAAAGACTCAGAGCTTCCCCCCATCCTCACAATTTCCATATTCAAATCAATTTAAAATCAATTTAAACCAATTTAAATCTTTTCTTGGTTACCTTCTCTGTAGCCTACAAATGTTTCTTCAAAACACAAGGAGCCACCTTCTGATTTTTGTTGGCTGCTTCCCAAGAGAAGTTCTGCCTCACTTGGCACTTTCCCTGTCTGTTCTAATGATTTTAAAGCCTACCTATATTTTAGAAAATTGATTCTAGCAGGCAGAATATGTTATTTCAATTCTTCCCAGACTCCAGTAATGTTATATTTAAGCCGTTCAAGCAAATGGCAAATTTTCATTTTTAAAATAGGGGAAAACACAGCTTTTTATGAGTCTAACCCTATTTCACTGTTAGCTACGTATGAAGAAAAGCAGAAAAAACCATTTTAGAGGTTATTGGTTTGTCTTCTCATCCCAGCGTGGCTCTTTTGGAGGTGTTTTTAGAAAGCCTGACACAAGAGTTAAACAACTCAAGAGCTGAAAACATCAATTAGGGTAAAATTCTGCGTTTAAGGATCAGCAAAAGTTGTTAATTTACTTACAAGCATGTGAGGTGAAAATGAAAAGCAAAGTCTTAAAGCCAACGCGATGTGAAAACGACAGAGAAAGCGAATGAAAATGCAATAAATTCCCACTTTGCATTACTCCAAACAGGGCTTTCGGTTTTCCTTCCTGAGGAATTCTGCTGCTCTGGTGAGATGTTGAACATTTGTGGAGTCACAGGAAAGTTCAGCTCAGGAAGGACCTGGAGCAGTCACCTGGGCCAATCCTGTAGGGCCAATTCCATGAGATTGGTTTGTCCTGTCTCATCGGCCCTTTTCCGACACATTTTTTATCTTTTTCCCCCAAAGATTTAATAAATTTGGATTGCCCAACACAGATGGATTATAAAAAAAAGGAGAGAAGGTTGGAATTTTCAAGCACTTCAGTTTGTAACAAGGAGAGGAATGGTTTAGTGTGAATATGGAATAATGGTGGGCTAGGAGAGATTCCTGGGATCTGGAGAGCTCTCTCTAAGCCAAAGTTGGGCCAATGTGTAAAAATAATCACTTTGTGCATTCCCTTCCAGCCCAAGATCTGCTTCCCAAGTTCATTTCACTCACTCTTTTCACACAGAACTTCCACTGAGCAGTGACATCCTGGAATGCCTCCAGCGCATCCGCAGCAGGCAGGGAACAGCACCTGTTTGCAGCATTGGTGCTTCAGCTGGAAAGGAAATTCCTGCGCCCACTTTGGAATTGTTCTGGATAGAAGCCCGGTGATGCATTATCTAGAGCTGTGAGTTTCTTTAAAAAAGGGTCTCCATTCAGAAAGCTCCTCTTTTCCTGTCACTTCCTGTCAAGCCAGATGAAGGACTTGAGCTGCAGATGTTTTCTACCTTTCAGCTCAGGGAGTTGAACTCTTCCTCAGTGCTAAGAAGTCAAACATCGGGATAAAGACATGGAATTATCCGCATTGGCCCCGGCAGTACCCAGGTTGTAAATCCAGGTGTAGCACAGAAGAGCAGCTGCCCTCTGAACTCATTCAAACTGGTGAAATGACTGCATTTGTGCACAGCTCTGGGACATGATTTTTAAAATGAACAGGAGGAGGCTTTTTAAATTATTGTTTTCCTTCTGCAAATAATTCCTCTTTCTCGTGACACCCTTTCTTCGGCTGGAATAGGATTTAAAGAGTCCAATTACTAATCTGACAGCTTTTGTCCGATGTTGTTACAGTCACAACAAAGCTCTGTCAAAGCACACACTGGATGTTCTCTGATTTCATTCCGGGCAAACATTTCCCACAACAACACTGGCTTCAATAACCTCTTTTCTCTCCGTGTTTTAGAGTCCAGGTGTCCCGAGAGGCTGCGGAGTCCTCGTTACTTTCACCGTGCTGCTCCTCAGGGGACAGGGAACCGCCGGTGGCTGGCCCTGGGGAATGCAAGTTCTGTGCAAAATCGTGCTCTAACACTGAATTTCTCATTGTGACACTGAATTTCTCATTGTGACACTGAATTACTGACTGTCAAATGTTTAAAGCATG
Organism: Dasyornis broadbenti; assembly: GCA_013397935.1. Classification (NCBI taxonomy): domain Eukaryota; kingdom Metazoa; phylum Chordata; class Aves; order Passeriformes; family Dasyornithidae; genus Dasyornis; species Dasyornis broadbenti. The sequence continues at coordinate 120,878 of VZRN01000686.1, read as the reverse complement.
ATGAGGTTCACTCCCCCTTGATTTCCAAAGTCAAATTTGTTTGTTTCTTCCCCCGATCTTCCTGCTACTTTAACCTGGATTGACTGGCTTAGCTGGCTAAGCAAAATTGAGAATTGAGCAGCTTTTGAATTCCATTGTGGTCCAGCTTTCTAAACCTGAGCAGAAACTTGAATGTGTTATATATATATATATAATGCACATGGGACTAGATTCAAGCCATCTGTCCCACTGCTGCAGAGTTTGACATCAGTGTTCTAAAAATGGGTTCTGCCTGTCGATTTACTTAAAAGCACGTGATGTGAAAATGAAAAACAAAGTCTTAATGTGACGTGAAAATGACAGAGAAAGTGAATTAAAATGCAATAAATTCCCACTTTGCATTACTCCAAACAGGGCTTTCGGTTTTCCTTCCTGAGGAATTCTGCTGCTCTGGTGAGATGTTGAACATTTGTGGAGTCACAGGAAAGTTCAGCTCAGGAAGGACCTGGAGCAGGACAAAGAGCCTGCAGTGAACGAACGCTGAGGGAAATTTTTCAAAGCAGCTTGGAGGTTTTCCACCGTGGGACGCTGAGGGAAGGCAGCAGATGCTGAGGTGTTCTTGGGACAGGCCATGAAATGAGCAGGATGAGAAGCCAGGAACTCAAAATGAATCCTGCACCACTTTATTCCCAGAGGCACTTGCAATTACGCAAAAGGTGGAACCACCGTCGATGCCAGCCAAAGCAGAGCTCAGTTCGCTCCATTTATCTAACTCAAACAAAAAGCTTGGGGGGAACACTGAAGGGTAGAACTCTTGCAGAGGAATGTTCAGCTTTGGGAGGCTGGTCACAGCTCTGCCAAAATTTGAGGCGGTTTCCCACCATTCTCTTTCTCAAAGGTTCTACAAATCCCTTGCAGAGAGCTTCACCCCAAGTCTTTGTTTTCTAACAATCAGTATTTAACATACGGAGCCGTGCTGTCTCAGGAAGTGTGTTCCAAACAACAGAGGGTAAATGCAGCCATCACCAGAAGTTCTTCTCTCAAGTTATCCAGCCAAAAAGCTTTTCGTTTGAAATGCCAAACATTACGAGGAAAACTTGAGCATTTTCTAAAATAATTAATCTATTGGGTCATAGTTTATTCTTCAGGATCAGATAAACTTCCTGCCAAATGCAGAAAATCTCCTCCCTAGTGTATGTCTGCTTTCATACCAGAGTTGTTTCTACACAGAGTAATTATTCCCGTCTGTTAATTAGGAATAGGTTCTACACCACACAACTGTGCAAAGCTGAACCGAGGCTAGAGCTGGATTCAGCCCTGGGTGTGTTTGAAGCAAAAGAAATCAGGAAACTGGAAGATTAAACAGAAGCTCTTCAGCCTAAAACGATAAAGGAGAGTGGTTTTCTGGTACATAGCATCAGAAAAAGACAAATTAAGATTAAGCTGGGTGAATCCTAGGAAGATGAGGCCTTCCCAGGAATAGCCATAAACCAATGATCATTAAACAAAATTAAGGAAAGAAATTCTTCTAAATGCATTTTTTTTTTAATAGATTCCCATCGTGTGTATTATTTAAGTTCTGCACGGCACCAGAGGCACGGATTCCACCAAAGAATTTAAACATCTGCTCACTCAGCTCAGTGCAGCGCTGCATTTTCCAGAGCCCTTTGCCACGAAGCAGGACAAAAAGTCCCGAGGAAAGAAAAATGTCAGCAAGGATATAAACGTTCAATTTATGGACAGCCACAGTAATACCTTAGAAGTAACCTGCCAGAAATAATTAGGATATTGGTTTTAATAATAAGGAAGAAGGACAACAGTAGATTTATCTTATCTGTTAAAACAGGGCCCGCTGTAAATCCATCAGGGGTTTAATCAGACAATGAGATGCTCTGGGAAGTCTCCTGAGCTCTGCTCTGCCTTGTCTAAGCACATTTCAGTAATTGTTTCCAGTGCCCTTTGTACTGCCTAAATGAATGATGAATAGTTATTAAAAGGACGGCTCAGAAGGGTTATTTATGCGACATATTTCACAAAATGCATGTTTAATTAAAAATCAGTGGTGCAATTATGAGCATCATAAAGGAAATAACAAAAGCAATATTAAACTGTTAATTAGGAGGGTTTTTTTCTCCTCAGAATGAAGTCAAGGCACTCCATGTGCATACATAAAATCCCTCATTGAAGGTATTTTACTTACTTCTGTTGGTATTAGCAAAAATATTAATCAAAATGTGGCAGAAAAGCAGCTTTCACCGAACGGCCCTTTTGGGATTAAAGACTTTTAGTCAAAGAATCAGCCAGTTTCTCTCTAATTTGGATTTCATCTCTTATACCTGCTCTCTCCTGGTAGCGGGTAATCTTAGAATCGTGGAATCACTGGATGCTTTGGGTTGGGAGGGATTTTAAAGATTATCCAGGTCCCCCTCCTGCCATGGCAGGGACACCTTCCACTGTCCCAGGCTGCTCCAAGCCCCAGTGTCCAACCTGGCCTTGGGCACTGCCAGGGATCCAGGGGCAGCCCCAGCTTCTCTGGGCACCCTGGGCCAGGGCCTCCCCACCCTCCCAGGGAACAATTCCTTCCCAAGATCCCATCCAACCCTGCCCTCTTTCAGTCTGAAGCCAACACAATGGTAATGCAAGACGCGAAGGGGTTTTCGGAAGCGTTAGAAAAATTAAAACTTTGACTTCCATATTTATGCCTTTGAGGTAAAACCACTCATCATGTCCCCTTATGAGCTAGAAGAATCACTCTGAAATAGCTTTTCGTATAATCAGTATTTCTCAGGTTCCCTGGCCTCCAAAAAGCAAATCAAGAAGCAGTAAAATTGGGTTTCAAAATTTGGAGATTCAGATAAATGCAGCAGAATTGGTGAGGCAGCAGTTTTGGTACCCAGTTGTGGTTTCTCACCACAGAAAAACACAACTCATTGAGTGGCTGGAGCTCGCCAACTCCCCAGCTTCCAGCCAGGACAAGAACTGGGAGCTTTTGTGTCATTACACGTCTTTAAATTCCACTTCCTTTACGTGCCGTGTCTCTTCACCCATCGCAACGATTCTGCAACCCAAACATCGAAAAGCAAAACAAAAAACCCCCCCCCCGGTTTTGCAACCAAGTAAAACATTCCTGATGAAGACACACCTGCTCAGGTATTCATCCAGAGCCGATGGGCTTCATGCGTTTTTGAAGTTTGAATTTTCTGCCCCGGCCACGGGCAGTGTCACGCTGCCAAGGCGGCGGAGACGTTCCCACACAAGCGCACGTTGATCAGCAGCACGAAGAACGGATTTCTGTAGTTAAATACAAACTCCCCACAAGCGGGAGTCTCCAGGAATCCACCACTGCAGGCTGCTGCTCCCCAAGTCACAAGAGGACAAGAATATTTTTGGCTGGAGAGAGGCTGGCCAGGTGATGGCAGAGGCTCCTCGTGAAGGGCTTTTCCATTCCCATTAACAGGGCTATGGATTAAAGCCACAATAAATAACTGGCAGCGCTTAAAACGTGAAATTCATATAGTACATAGGAAAAACAAAAAGGCTTCTAAGTGGCTGTGCCCATCTCCCACGAACCCAAGGGGCACAGCTACCTGTGCTGCACCGACCGGAAAATGAGGGAAAACTCATTCCCTCTGGAAAGAAAGAGGCTTGGCAGTGACTGCAATTTTTGAATTAGTCATAGTCTGTCCATATTTGCAATAGTTTCTTTCTTAACAAGAAACTTTCTGCCTTTTCAATAAATGATACTTTTGAGAGATTCCTCTGCTAATAACTGCAGCTTTCACATTTGGGAGAAAATGGCACAATTATTTGGTAACTGCAGGTAATTTTCTTTGTAATTTAGTCATTTTCCCTTGTGATTCAAACTGTATAATAGTTGCTGCATTGGATCAGATTCATAAATACTGCACAAATCTATCTGCAATAAGGATGAGTCTTACTCTTAACGTGTAAATAAGAGAAGTAGAAAAACAGAGAGATTGCCTGATTTGCTTAAGGACACGAAAACAGTGAAGATTGTGGTGAGAAAGCAGCCGATGGATCCCCAGTCAGGATCACATTGCTGCTTTCCATAAAGATAATTTTTTTCCAACGCCAAGAAAGATCAACAGCGAGAGTTCAGTGATGGGCATCAAAAATATTTTAAAGTGGGCAGCGATTAGAAAGTCCAGATGATTTTCTATTCCTCTGTGTTTAATTAAGGAGCAAGAGAACTGTCGTCAGACAGCTCGGAGAAAGAATCATCTTTTGATCAAGCAATCCTAAATCATGAGTCCTCACAGACATCCCAGCAATCCTTGCAAATCTGTAAATATCCTTTCCCTACTCGGAACTTGAGACTCAAGAGAGAGATCCAAATTTCAACTCATGTGTTAAGAGGCTGTTCCGTCATGAGTCTGAGGCAACTTGCAGCAAATATTTCTTCCTCAGCTTTCTTTGGGATGAATATTTTGGATTGAAACGCTGGCCTACATCTCTCTGTGGTGGATGACAATTGAAAAAAAAAAAAAAAAGAAAGATTGTCCGAGGAAGCTGTTTATAAAAGTGCTGCAAATCGGGGTGAGTTACAGAACAGTGTTCTAGCTTTTTCCATTGTATCATCCCTGACATATTCAAAAACGAGCTCCTTGAGGAAGAAAATTATCAACTCGAGTAAAACAATTGCTGTTTCTTTGCTGCATTAACCATTATTATTTTAATTCCAACAGACTTTGAATTAAAGTTCCTGTTTCAATACCCACTTTAACCCACCCACTGACATTTTGTGTTTCATACAAACTTAACCCCCCCTCCCCCAGAATTTTGCCCGTGTTCTTCTCTCTCACCTGTGGCCAGAACCCCTGCCATGCTTCTTCCAGGGTTAGTAATGACTTATGGGAGATGATGCAAATCCAGGGAAATGATGGGAGGCAGTGTTTCCTGAACTGTCTCTTCAGGCTATTTTAGTTTGAATTTGCAGCTTTAACACTTGCGATATTTTTATGATGTTTTATGTCTTTGGCATGTCACGTTTTATATCTTCATTTACGATCTCCATGATGTCTTTGGCGTGGAAGCAATTGCAGAACAGAGGCAGAGCCGAGGATTTCCTCCCACTCTGTGTAATTATTAGGGAAGATTTCACTACTGCAGCTCAAAGGAAGGCTCCAGTTTGGTCTCTAACGTTTGCTGAACACCAGGAAGGTGTGGCTCATGTTAAAACCGGTACTGCTTTGGAGAGCCACAATAAAAACCTATTTTAATTCTCTTTTTCTCTTCGCATTTCACCGACTTGGCAACACTTCTTCCCTTCTGTCCACACACTTTGGAATCACAGATTCTAATCTAGGATTATTCCTTAAGATTGGAAAAGACCTCTGAGAGCACCAAGCCCAGCCATTACCATGGTCCCCATCAAACCACGTCCCCAGGTGCCACATCCACACGTTTTTTGAGCACATTCCAGGGCTGAGGTCTTCCTTGGGCAGCCCCTTCCAATTCCTGACGTGACAGAGCCTTTGTGATGCAGTTCCTGTCTGCTGCAGACACCTCGAGCTGCTCAGATCCTCACGAGGGCCTCAGGTAGGGATTAACAGCTGGGATCTGCAATTTTTTCCTGTGTAAATTGGGAGTTCAGGGTCCTTCAGGGCAATGTGAGTTTGTATGGGACCTTCAGCATGGGAAGGATGTGGAGCTGCTGGAGAGAGTCCAGAGGAGGCTCCAGGGTGAGCAGAGGGATGGAGCAGCTGTGCTGGGAGGAAAGGCTGGGAGAGCTGGGATTGTTCAGCCTGGAGAGGAGAAGCTTCGGGGTGACCTCACTGTGGCCTTGCAGGGCCTGAAGGAGCTGAAAATAAACATGGGGAGAGACTGGGGACAAGGGATGGAGGGACAGGACACAGGGAATGGCTTCCCACTGCCAGAGGGCAGGGATGGATGGGATCTTGGGAAGGAATTGTTCCCTGGGAGGGTGGGGAGGCCCTGGCCCAGGGTGCCCAGAGAAGCTGTGGCTGCCCCTGGATCCCTGGCAGTGCCCAAGGCCAGGTTGGACACTGGGGCTTGGAGCAGCCTGGGACAGTGGAAGGTGTCCCTGCCATGGCAGGGGGGGCACTGGATGGGCTTTGAGGTCCCTTCCAACCTAGGCCATTCCAAGATTGTCCCTCAGGAAGGGTGGGGAGGAGCCAGCTCTCCCTCCTGCCCTGCTGTTCCCAGGTACAAGCCTGACACCTGATCCAGGCCTTTGTTTACTGAGCTTGTTTGGCTGTAACAGAGCCCAGACCTGGAGAGCAGAAAGAACAGAACTGTCTGGAAGACGAATGGCAAGAAGCTGATTGTGGAAGATACGCTGGCTAATAAAATGGTTTCCTAGTCTATAACTGCGCCTTAGACTCCACATTTTGGCAGCCGATTATTTGCCGGTGACCGATTTCCAGGTGAGTTTGCCGTTTGCAGAGCTGAGAAGGCGCAAGTGTCCCTTGCCGGGCCCTGCACTGCCAGCCTGAGCTCTGATTCAGGAATATTTCAGTAAAACAAGCTCTGCTGTAGCTGTGCTGCACAGCAATAACAGCACTCTCAATGTGCCCTCAGTCAAACAAACTTTTGCTCCTTACCTGGATTTCCTGCCGTCTCATGATTTCCCATCTAATAAAGATAAAATAAGTGTCTAAGGCTTGAACCGGGAAACTTTTGCGTGTGTGTCTTAATTTTATGGCAGGGGCATTAAAAGAGAAATTAAAAGCGAAAATCTAGCATTTAAGCAGGTGTTTTCAAGAGCTAAGTGCTGCATTTCCTTTCTAATTTAACAATGTGTTACAGCAGAACCACCACTGGAAAATTCGTAATAAGATTGGTCCTGAGCTTGGATTATGTGTAGTCATGAGAACAACTGTTAGCACAATATCAGATTGAAAAGAAGCATATAAATTAAAAAGAAAGTACATAAATATGGAAGGAATAATATTTTCCTTTAAAATTGTAATTTTCCCTATGTGGTGAATATCCACAGAAATATAAAACCACCGAATAATTTGGGTTGGAAGAGACCTTAAACCTCATCTCATCCCGTCTCCTGCCGTGGGCAGGGGCACCTTCCACTATCCCAGGCTGCTCCAAGCCCATCCAATTGGAATATGGAGATCTAAATTAAAATGCACGGATCTATGGCCCACCTGAGCATTCCGACACCAATTCAATCAGATCCTAGAGAACGTGTTTTTCTCCATTTCCTTCATATTACAGCAGAAGTTATTCACCTGCAAAATTCCCCCTAGAATGAAGACGTTGATGCTCCATGAAATCCATTTTCTGTTCCGCGGGAGGCTGTTTATAATTCCTTTCTTTATAATCAGCTAATCATACCCCAAATCTGTTACCTCACAAAGAACCTCTGCGCCCATTAGAGAAGATAATTCAGGAACGCACAGGAATAATCAATAGGATGTTCAAGTATTCCTCCTTTTGTTTGCCAGACACTATTATTATGGAAATTACTCCGAAAACATCAGCCAGGCTGAGGAGATCTCTGTTGTAATCACAGTAATTTGTCACATCAAAAAAGGCTCCTGAGTGGTGTTAGAGGGTGCCAAGCCTGGCAGTTCCAAGGAGATGCAATCCTGCTCGGAGGCCTGTTCCCTGTTCTTCCCTTGCATGCCGGACGCCCCATGAGAAGCTCCGTGACCTGGAGGTCACCCCTCACTTCAGATTTCAGGCCTTAAGGTGAAGAGTTTATCTCCTGTCCCTTCTGGGAGGAATCCTTCTCCTTGGATGGGCCAATCCAGCCCTTTTCTGGAAGTGGGACGCTCAGGGAATGCTGGTTCTCACTGGTTCCCAGCGTTGCCCTACTCGTCCTTGTTCCTCTGATGCTCCTGGTCCCCAATCCCATCCCATCCCATCTCTCCCAGGACCTAAGAGAGTCCTGGGCAGAGCCACAGCCCGGGGCAGCAGAGGATTCCAGCCCCTCAGATCTGAGAATCAAGGAGTGTTTTGTCATCAGCCAACACGGATGATGAAACATTGGGAATGAAGTTAAATCGGCTTTATACATTATGGGACCGATCCCTGTCATCTTTAAAGAAACACAGAACCTTTTCTATTGATGGAGATTAAGGGAGAATCATTGGCTGATTCAAATGGGAACAAAAGCTGCAGGATTTTATTTCAAAACCCACAACGGTGAAAAATGCGACAATCCCCCTCACAAAAATAACTTTCAAAAAATTATGTACAACACCCAGTAATTTTTTCTGTAATAGTCAGATTTCTAACACACTACTTGTTTTTTGTCGTGAATAGTAGAAATAGTTAACCTAGACAAGAACATTTATAAAACTCCAAAGAACTATTTTTGTCTCAAGTTAGAACTCTATTAGCCTTCCCTGATAAATTAGCACAGGAGATTATTTTTTAAATGAATCTCTAATTAGACTTCATTAACGGCAATGTTATCTCTTGCAAATTCCTTTCCTTCATTAAGGGGATGTTTCCTACTTTTCATGTGAAATATTCAAACTAATTATTTTAAGATGAACACAACTTCAAAATTACGCAGCCTGGAGATGGATGGTATTTTCAAAGACCCAGGAAGAGCTGGGGTTGTTACAAATGACCTGGCTGATTGTTTAGGCTTTAGCAATAGTCTCTTCATCTCTTTTGGTATCAAGAAAATAGTGTTTCATTCGCTGAGATAAATTTCTCGGTGTCCCTCGATTCTGTGGCTTTAATAAGGAGAGGGATTGTGGGTGGTGGAAGGTTTGAGAGCCTCTCTCTTTGAAATCTCCGGTAGCCAATTGCAAAATCAAAACTTAACAATATTTTTTATTTCTTTATTTAGTAAAAGAGATGGAGGGAGAGGGACAAGAAGAAAGAGAAGTATTGATGTTCTTTGTTTCCTGGTAATAATTCTCATGGAGATTGCAGCAAAATGTAATAGATACCTTCCTTAAAAAAAGCACATTTCATCGATTTGTTGCTCACTCTGCAAACACAACAAGATTTTGTATAATCTATCAAAATGATCTGAGCAAAATGCTGTTATTATGTGAAGGGATAAAGGCAGAGAGACAAAGGATTCACTGCTGAATGCACATGAATGCAAAACCAGTCTCTATTTCAGCTAACTGAACGTCCTTGTTTGTACAGGAGGCTGTTCCTTGCCTTCTGACACAAAAGAAAGTGCTGGTCAACTGCCAATTTTGGCACAGATTATTCTTTAAAGAAGATGTTATAGATAAAGGAGTAAAAGTCTCTTCTGGGTTTTTTTTTTTTTTTTTTTTTTTTTTTTGCTTCAGCCATTCCTAGGTTTCGCCACGTTATTTTTGCTTTGTCCTGTTGAATTTGTTTCCTGACTAATTCTGCCTTTTGACAAGTAAAGTAAATTCTGTCTTCCATTCTCGTCTCCAAGGCCTCTTTTTTATGTTGCTTTATCCCTTACTGAACCTAAGTCAGCTGGTGCTCACTACCAGAAAAAAAGATAATTAATATTACAACAAGAAAACTAAAATCCATGGATAACTAGAATTCCAACCAGGACTGGATCATTCACGTGTCAAAAAACTTCTTTCTCTCGATGAACTAATTTTGGAAGTCTGAAATTTTTGTTCTCTCTAACCCCAGTTCATGGAGAACCCTGGGAAATGGTGATGGAACTATGACAGCGAAGAGAGGAAGGGAAAAACCCCTGGAAAAGGAATTGTCTATAAACAGACCCCCGCCTAGAAATCAGTCATCCCTGAGTGTTCCCCCGGCCTCAGGAATCCTTTTCAGAACGTCAGTTTTCCCTTATTTGTCCCATCACCAGTTTCTAATTCTGGTTTTCACCAAAGACTTTATCAAAGAATTGCTCCAGTTTGTTTGGAGGTAATCCTGGTGCCTCTCAGTTTGGGAAGAGGTGCTCGTTTTTCAGTGAAATGCTCAATTCTGGCCATTAGTTACCTCCGAGTGTTGGTGTTTCTAGAACCTTCACGGATGAAGCTTTCTGAGCTAGAATTACGTGGCATTATGCAGAAATGGCATCCAGGTGAGTTAAATCCGAGAACTTTTGTGGGACAACATTCCCTACTTGGTGCAAATCTACTAAATTTTTTACTCTAGAGTGGGTACATTTATCATTGGCTGAAATAGTGTGGAATAGGGGAGGGATTTTACTAAAATCAGAATTATCACCTGGTAATAACACCGCTGGCTTTGAGAGAGCTTCTCTCTTTTTTTGGTTGATCCTGGGTTTGGACACACGAATAAACCTGGCAGAACAAGCTTGAAAACAACCCCCAAACTTCATCAGCGCCACGGAGAGGCTGTTGGGATGTCACAGTCAGTGTCCTGGCCTTCTCTTCGACTCTGTTTGGAGCCGCCGTATCTTCTTCCCCGTCTCCTCGAGGGCTGGCTCTGTCAGGGATGCAAAACCCTTTCATGAGAGACCCTGCTCGCAGACAAACCTTGGAAGCCCAGGGAGGCCGTTTCACTTCAGAATCCTGAGCTTTTTGTTTTATTCATTAAAATCAGCCAACCATTTCAGTTCCACAGACTCATCGAAATCCCGCTTTTTCTGTGACGAGTCAGAAAACTATGAAAAGGTTTGGCTGTTGTTACAAGAAAATAATCACAGGACTGTAAAATTCTTGCCTTTCTGTTTATTCTGTGTGAAACTCCAGAGCTGCCTGGTGTTGATAAAATTTTATTGGTAGAGTTCAGTTATTTTCTCCCTCGTTCTCTGAATTAGAAGTGACTTCATTTTAAAAAATATTGTAATTCCATCTTCTCAAACCTTCTGTCTCTTAGGGAATTTCTTTCCTAGGGTGTTCAAGTTAAGAATTTCCTATCACATGGTTGAGCTTCTCTTTTGTATGGATGGGTTTTGAGTTTCATCTTTTCGAAATGAACTAATTTTTACCTCGTTTACATTTTGGTACATTTTCGGTAAATGACACAGAAATTCTTAAACGAATCCTCCTTTGAAGACTCATGTCTAGCAAAGTCTTTCAAAATAAAAATGTTAAATACCTCTGAAACTGCTGTAGCTGTACACAAATAGAGTATTTATTGTTCTACTCAGCACCGGATTGATTCTTCATTCCATAAATTTATTTTTTGACAGACACGTAAGGTCTGCTAGGAAAATCATGGAACGTAGGGCAAACCCCACATGCAAGGAAAAAAGCAGATGAACTTTATTTAGTTTAGGACGTTATAACGTGAGAAGAATGTTTTGGAAGCCGAAGCTGGAGTTTTGAAATTCTCTACTCTAGGCTATTTCATTTGACTTGGAGTATCATTCATAATGAGCAGTTAACATATTTATATTTGAGAATATACTGAAAATCTGCAAACTTGGAGAAATGTGGGGAAAATCAAATCAGATTTTAAATGCTTTGTCTTTTTTTTTTTTTCATCACGTGTGACATACGAAGATTAAAAGAAGACAACGCAATCTTTCTGTGAGGGAACATGAATGAGTAGATTTCGTATCGGCCCACCAGCTGTATTGCAGGCTGCATCCCGAATTTGTTTACAGACATTTAGGTGGGTTTAATGTGCTAAAATTTGTGTTTTCTGATTTTCAGTGAGAGTGAGCTGTATGAAGCGAGATAGCTCCAAAGGCTGGGATAACCCAGCAGTTACAACCCCACAATAAACTTTTGTGCGAAAATGTGAAATGAGATAGCGCCAAACTGCCGTCTGGGAAAGCAGTAACTTCTGAAGGTATTCCTGAAATGGGAAGAGCTCCAGATCTTAATCATCAAAAATGGAGAATACCTTTTTTGCTCTCCTGCATTGATAATCCTCCGTTAGAAAAGAAAAGAGGATCCTAATTTTGTTTCCTCTCCAAAAGAAAGAGGAAACGCAGGACAAGGGTTATAAATATTGCGATTGTATAATGCCGGGGTAGAGTTTGCAGAAGTGGTAAGGCATAAATGTGTTAGCTCACTAGGAAATATCAAAGGGACTCGCTCTTTTCTGCCTGGGTTTATTATGCAAATAAACAGAAACGGTTTCAAAGAATAATTCTGTGTAGGTAAACCAATCATAGTAATCACGCTTTTATTCGTAACGTGGGACCCCCCAGGAAATGTAACGTCGGGAATCCTCCCTCCTCTGAGTCAGCAGTCCTGTACTTCTTGGGATAAACCTTCATCGCAAAATCCGGCTGTCCCGGCATTCTTCTGTGATTTTGAGAAGTTCCATAGCTGCTGAATTGGAAAATAAATAAGTAAATGAATGAATAATTAAATAAATAAATAAATAAATAAATAAATACCAAGGAAACCCCAAACTA
>VZRN01000686.1:81010-104957 GCA_013397935.1 Dasyornis broadbenti | reverse complement strand
AAAAAAAAAAAAGGGGGAAAAACTCATTACAGAGTACAGGCTGTAATATTAAAATCCAAATTGCAGAAAACACAAGAAATTAAAAAGTGTAATGAATATAGCACATTGTGCGGTTTAAGATTAAATTAAATTCAAATCAGTTGTTAAAATGACTAAGTAATAGAGCACATGCTTGCATTTAATTTGGGGGATAAAAGTTGCTGTGAAAATCATTGTACTAACCATATAATTATCTACAGATTGGACAGGTAGGGAAAATAATCAAAGTTTAATATTCTGTATTCCAGATGTACACAGTAGAATAACAGAACTGCTCTGCAATGATGTGTAAAAATAGCCTGGTGAGGTTACTTATAATTTTTTACAGTTACTTTTAAGAACTTTCCATTAAGTCCCCAATTATTTATCAAACAACCATCTGTTGCTTGAGAAATCAGGCTAAACCAAATATTTCTAGCAGTCGTCGGCTAATTTTTTTTATTATTTCAACGCCGTGGGCACAAACCTCCGAGTGAGTAAACAGTACAAAATTCTCAAGTTAATTAATTCTGTAAGATCAGAGTCTTATAGATTCCAGTGATGATTAAATTGTGTATCATCCATTGGTGTCCAAGGACTCGTTCATAGAAATGATTTGAATTTGGATGGAGGCTAATTGTTCATTCCATAAACCTTGAGTGCTCCCACTCTCTTCAGAAGATGAACTTTCTTGTTTTTTCACCCGTGTCTGTGTACAGTAATAGTAAATACTGGAAAATACATTTTATCTTGTGAAACGTTGCTGAGACTTCATCCTTATCCATGCCTAGATATTCCCTGTTTTCATTTTCCATTTCCCTGGCGATATTCCATTGGACACTATCGACTGAACTGTGTTGGTTTTGGGAAGCTCATCATCTAATCCTGCAGGTTTTAGTAAAAAACCCCTGAACGTGGAAACTGCGAACGCAATCTTGCAGGATATAATTATCAATGATATTTTCGGAGTATTAAGATCCAGCCTCAGAGGTTAATCAGGCAATTGAGAGTTGCAGATTTCTCGTTCCGTGATGAGAAAAGCTCTTGTATTTCATGAAGTAGGGAGGATTAAGAATAAAAATAAATTGTTCCTGTGAGGAAATCCTGAAGAAACTGAAAATCATTTCTCAGGTTTTTAGCACTTTGATAGAAGATTCTGGAAGGAAGGAGAATAAAAAAGAGTCAACTCACAATATTCTGCTTTCGTTATTGTTATTGTTATTTCCATTTATATTTTCTGAGTAGAGTAGTAATAAAACTATGGCATCCTTTTACTAGGAGCCATAAATAACAACATTTTAGAAAGCTGAGCTGCAAATGTGAACATTTACATGGAATCCCAGAATCCCAGACTGGTTTGGGGCGGAAGGGATGTAAAGCTCAGCCCTTTCCACCCCTGCCGTGGGCAGGGACACCTTCCACTGCCCCAGGCTGCTCCAAGCCCCAGTGTCCAACCTGGCCTTGGACACTGCCAGGGATCCAGGGGCAGCCCCAGCTTCTCTGGGCACCCTGGGCCAGCTCAAGTTCCAGCACATGTTAATATCCTCTTTCACCATTCCAGTACATATTTACATCTGTCCAGGAACACAAAAGTGTACAGCGCTTTAAACACAAATTTTACCGTAAAAAATAAACAGAGTTTATTATATCGGGGTATTCAACTCAAATTAGCTTCCTCTCGAGACCTCTGATATCTTGGCTTGAGCGCTGCTGAAGAAGATGCATTTCTCCAGGAGTGCAATTCCCTGGACATTGGGAAATCCATCTTGTGTCGTCAGGACGGTTCCAGAACGTCCCAAGTTTGAGCTGCAAACGGACCAAGTGTCACAGCCAGACAACCAGGCTCCCAGGAAGCAGTGATTTATAGCCCTGGGAAGGCACCAGAAATGCAGGGATCAGCAGCGACCCAAGCACAGCTCAGTGTCGTTAAAAGTTTGATCTTTATCCTGTTGCTCCGGGGAAGGTTTGGATTGGAGATGAGGGAAAATTTCATCCCAGAAAGGCTTGTGGAGCCCTGGCACAGCTGCCCAGGGCAGTGGTGGAGCCCCCATGGGATTTAAAAGCCGTGGGGATGTGACACCTGGGGGCGTGGGTCAGTGGTGGCCTTGGCAGTGCCGGGGGGAGTGGTTGTTCTTGGAGGGCTTTTCCAACCTAAAATATTCTGAGATTCTGATTCTATAATCTGATTCCATGATATTCTGTGATTCTGTGACTGTGTCGAAGGCATCCCTTCAGAGGGAGGATGCTCCTGCACCCGCCAGTCGGCTGTTTGCTCAGAGATCACCGTGTGCCTGCACTGACACTGCCCGGGAGATTCGTTCTGTACTGAGCTGAATGAAGTATCGATGGAGATTATTTCAAAATCAGCAAACAAAACTTCAGTGCTGTGGATCAGATTTTTGTCCAACCTAAAATGAGCGGGACTCACCAAGAAATGCTAATTTTGAAGGACCATGTCCTTGGAAAACCCACATGGAGCTGTATCGTATCAGCGGATTTGGAAATTAATTCACGGAATCATTGAGGTTGGAAAAGCCCTCCAAGGCCATTGAGTGCCCGATGCCCACCCTGTCCCCAGCCCAGAGCTCTGAGTGCCACATCCAGCCCTTCCTTGGACACCTGCAGGGATGGGAACTCCAAACCTCCCGGGGCAGCCCCTTCTAATTCTAAGCAGCACCTTCCCTGCCTTTGGGGATAAATTCAGACGCCGGATGTGCCTGTCACAGATAATTTGTGTAAGGCCTGCTTTGGAATACTCTCTGACCTTCTAGTTGTGGGCGTGTCCTTCGGTGTTTGACCACCTTTTGAAATTGCAGAAGCCCAAGAGCAGCTCCTGAAATGTGTGTAGCTTCTCCTGGTGGCAGATAATCCTTTACAAGAACACCCCCAGCTCTCTGCAGGCCACGCAAACCCCCCTGCAGGAGGCTGCAGGGAAAGATAACTTTTCACTGCTGCCTTTGAATCGAGTTCTCAGAGCAGCAGCAGGACTCAGAATTACCGTGTCAGGCAACTCCCATCCATAAAGATCCCAATGTGCTCCGTAAAGGAACGACCTCAGCTCCAAGCAGAACATGGAACCTTTAAAGGTGCGCCTCAACAATCAGACTCAAAGGGGAGAAAATAAACAAACCTCATTCAAAGGATTTAGGACATTCTAAGTAAGCCAAGTATATATCTTTGAAATCTAGGCTGAAACCTCTTTCTCTTGGAAAAAAAAATGACGAGTCTTTAATGATGGAAAACAGTCCAAATGGAATGGCCTCACTGAGGGGATTTGCCTGCAGTGAAGGAATCTTTCAAAATGATCCTTTCTTTCCTTTCCCCCGTTTTCAATTCTGCCAAAGTTCTTAGGGAACGCAGAACACCCGAAGAAATGTGAACAGAAATCCTACGGTGAATTGCATGTGCCATCTACTGCAGGAAAGAAGTTAATACTTAATAAAGCACCACAAGGAACGCGGGGGAAGTGACTCTGTTAAAGTGGGAATGGCTAAAGAGGGCAGCGGGAACCAGTGTGGTGAAGCAGTACCAGACAGAAAAAGCTGTTAAAATTATCCTCCTCTGGAAAAGAAAAGGGAATGGCTGTTGAAGAAAATAAACGAACACAGGAGAAGGGGGGGGAAAAAAAGAAAAAAAAACAAAACCCAAGGCAAAAGCATGCACAGGATGAAAAATTACAACAGATTGTTCAGCTGATACAGTGAAGGTGTTTGCACATTCCTGCAGCAGGTGAAAAATAACCCAGGAAGGCACCAAGGAAGCGAACATGAGGAGAAATAACTGCAAGGTGCTGTTCATGTGGGGATCAGGGGAATTTTTTTTGCTGCGGCACCAAGAAGATCTCATCAAATCCCGAGGCACAAAGAAGGAAGGCTCAGGAGGCAGAACAGAAATGTGCTGAAATTCTCAACAATTTTCCAGAATAATTAAAGGGATAAAGCTGCTCCTGTTCTATGTTAAATCTAAGAAAAGCATTATAGAATAAAAATGCATAAATTATTGATTATTTAAGTAATAGATGTGCTGAAAGGACTAGTGCAAGTAATTAATTAATTCAATGACAGACTGAGCAGATCATTTTCTCTCTCCCTCTGTTCTTGCCACGTTTTTTGCACATTTGGCTGCAGATAAGTGGCAATGATAAATTTCTACTGAGAACTGTTAAGTCAAAGGAATGGATAGTTGGAGAAGAATTCAGGATTCTTTGCTTTGAGTTGATCAGTGGGAAAATATTTAGATTTAAAAGGGAAAAGTGTGCCTGGTTTTAAGAAGCGTTTCTAGAATTTATCCTTTTGCCTCCTGCAAAGTTTTGCTGTGAGGATGCAGCTTTTACAAAAAGAAAACGTTAACCACTGATAGAGAAAAAAACAACTCCTGTTCTGCTCTTAAGACAAGTCAGAGCTCACACAAGTTAGTCAAAAGGCATAATGTAACTATTGTCTTTTTTCCTCACATTTTTTATTAAAAATCCAATCCCTTCTGTTATGTGTATTGGCTTTGTCAAAAACGTCATTTCTGGTGGATGAAATTATTTGTTAATCCATGTTCAATTCACCACATTGCTAAAATAATAAAATTGTACAGAAAGCAAAAATCGGTTTGCTTATTTTGATGTTAACAGGATGTCCTACTAGAATTTCTACAAACTCAATTAAAAGTGGATTTCAAGCAACAAAAGAACTCCATTTTTTGTTCTGTAAGTATTGAAACTGTTGTTTTCTCACTGAATTGAATAATCAAATGTTTGCGCAGGTCCAAAGAGGAGTTGTTGATGTCTTTTTAACCCCTTTCAAGGCCCCTGATTGATTTTCCGTATTCCTGTGTCCAGCTGGCTTCAGATGATCCATAAAAGTCTCTCATCCTTGTTTTTACCTTCCATAGGAAACGGTCCCAAGCGGTGCCAAGGGGTGGTCAGATTCAAACTTAGGCAAAATCTCCTCACAAAAAGGTTTGTCAGGCTTTGGACCAGGCTGCCCAGGGCAGCGGCAGAATCCCTGGATGTGTTCAAAACCCGGGTGGATGTGGCGTTGAGGAAAGGGTTCCGTGGTGACCACGGTGATGGTGCCGGTGGATGGCCGGGCTGGAGGATCCTGGAGGGCTTTTCCAGCCTGATCTGTGATTCCAGGGCTTGGATTGCTCCTGGGCAGCCCTGCAGCGGGCACGGTGGACGTGCTCAGGTTCTCGGGTCGTTCTCTGAGCAGGACTCTTGCCCTGAGCTGTTTGCCCATGGTCAGGTCCTCTGCCCTCCAGGTTGGTGTCTGATCACCAGCCCCATTCCCAGCTTCCAGCACACACTCCGTCACCCCTGAGGAGCTCCTGGGAGGAGAAGACTGCCTCATCCGTGCTTTATTTTGCTTTCTTTAGGTCCTGAGGAAGTGACAAGCCTGGAGATGTCTTCATGCCCGACGTACCCCAAAGTGCCGGCTCCTCTACGGCCTGGGCTGTGTGCACAGCCCCATCCTGTGAGCTCTGGGATGAAGTCAAAGTGCTGCTGGCTGCCGGGAATGCGTGATTATCCTTCCCTCGGCTTCCTGGTGGGAGTATGCCGAGGATTTGTGCGCTGCTGGAACACTCTGAATCTGCTTTCTCTGCCTCAAACTGGCGCTAAGGGAGAGCAGCTGTCAAGAGAAGCTTCAGCCAGATCTGAACCTTCTGCCCTTTCTCCCTGCCCCGTGACCCCGGGAAACAAAAAGCGTTGTCTCTTCTGGACAAGTGCAAGTCTGGGAATGGCCAGATTACAGCATCAGGGAATCGTTAGGGCTGGGAAAGAGCTCGGAGATCACCAAGATCAACCACAAAGCCCAGCAGCACCGCCATGCTTCCAATGCAGACACCTTCCATTTTAATTCACTTAAAAACAGTACCACTGATAACAATTAATTAGCAGCAGCTGATTTTGAGGTGTCTGTAGCACCTTTGAAACTGGTTTGAACTGTAACTGTGTGCTCTGGCTGGGATAAATAACAATTAAAGCTGTCACTGCTGAACGAGTTTTGCGGTGGACATTTTCCAGCCAGGCATCAATTTGTTAGCTTATAGCTGTTTACATTAAAAGCTGTGAATTTGCAGTGATCTATGTGCACGTTCTGATATCAATCTGATTCAATTAATGCATTGGTATAATTAATTTTCTTGATGTATCAACTGAGGCATTAATAACCAGCTTTTCTATTAATACATTTCAGTAGGATAAACAAACCCACGAGTAAATGTTCATATACTGCTGACCTTAACAAATTAGTAGAGAAAACATATTTAAAGCCTTAAAGGAATTTGAGAGAATTTTAAAGGAACCTTGAAATATTTCCAGCAAGTTGCTCTCCACTGCTCAATGCCATTTTTGAGAAGATACAGAGGTGCCTTTTTTCAGCAGAGTCAACTTGCCACTGATGCCAGTGATAAAATAATTTGTTCTACGTTGTGACTAATTTCCTCGGCTAATAAAAAAACCCCAAACAGCAGAGACTTTAATTCATTGACAGTTACAAATAAATAATGAGAAATAAGCTGGTTTTCTTTTTTCCCTGAGAGATGCCTGATTTTCTTCTCAAACCAGGACGTTACAGGTAGTGGTTGTCCTCCAAGGAAATCTTAGTGAGTGGATGATGTGAAAGCTTCAATTTTTACAGGAGACATGAAAATTACATTTTTAAGTAGAAGAAACAGAAAGCACTATTTGCTAACTGTTCTTTCCTGTGGTGTGAACCTCTCCAAATCGTTCCAATTCTTGTATCAAATTTCACCTGTGAATTTTAATTAAACTTTTCAAGTGTTCAAACAGTGCAAGTCTCCAGATTTGAACCAATCTGGTCGTGGTTCTTCCTTTCAAAGGCGCAGAGAGAGAATATTTTTCCGGCACGTTTTCCTCCCTGGAATGCAGAGAGCAGTTCGCTGTTTCCAAACTGTGTAGCCATTTCCAACGCAAAGCAAGCCGCAGCAAAGGAGGGAAAAAACGATAATTTGAAAACAAAATTGAAATCCTGTCAACAAAATAATAAAGCCCACATTAACTCCGTTGGTGTCTGTCAAGAGTTGTTTATGCTTCAGACAGTATTCTGAAAAAAACACAAACCAAAACAAAGAAAAACCTTTCGTACTCTGCCTTTCACTTTATTTTATATCATTCAGATAGCTGGGGAAAAACATTTATTATTTTTTTACATCCTCTGTCTGAATTGCTTTTCAAATTATTTTGAGTTGAGAGGAAATACTGGGATCTCGTTCAATAATTTTTACTGCATCAGCTGTGACATCCTGAAGAGAACAGTGAGCTCTTGGTGGCATAACAAAAGTAGGAACCGTATTTTTTAAGAGATTTACAAGAAGCACTCACTGGAAGTCAAAGCACAGCCTATGAATGGCACAGCCACTTCTTGGTGTCCTTGTGGATTTCAAAACTCAATTGCGGTTATAGAAAAGCAAAACAGAAAATCTCTGAGAAGGCATTGATAATTACGCTTGAGCTGCAGGTCAGCTTTTCAATGAAAGCTAATTTAATTGCCTATAAATTGTCTATTCCACTTGTTCGGGTGAAGAGCTTCAGCGAGCCCGACACTGAAAGCAGCTTTGATCTCTAAAATGTGTCCATTTCCACACCGCCACCTGCACAGGAGCCGCCGCGAGGCCCTGCCTGGGATGCAGTGCCCGGCTCTGGGGTCCCCGACACGAGGAGGGCGTGGAGCTCCTGGAGTGAATCCAGGGAGGGCAGGAAGCTGCTGAGTAGCTCCCACACAAGCCAGGCTGGGAGAGCTGGGGCGAGAGAAGGTTGTGTGGAGGCCGCACAGCAACTTCCAGTGCCCACAGGGGCTTCAGGGAAGCTGGACAGGGACAGTTCATCGGGAACAGGAGACACAGGACAAGGGGGAATGGCTTCAAACGGACAGAGGGCAGGGATGGATGGGATATGGGGAAGGAATTGCTCCCTGGGAGGGTGGGGAGGCCCTGGCCCAGGGTGCCCAGAGAAGCTGGGGCTGCCCCTGGATCCCTGGCAGGGTCCAAGGCCAGGTTGGACACTGGGGCTGGGAGCAGCCTGGGGCAGTGGAAGGTGTCCCTGATGGGATTTAAGGTTCCTTCTATCCCAAACCATTCTGGGATTTGGGCACACTGGTGACCATGGCAGTGGTGCTGGGTTGATGGTTGGACTCGATGATCTGAAAGGTCTTTTTCACCCTTGACAATTCCACGATTCCTCACATTACTCCCAGGCGGTGGATGAGAGGTGTCTGTAAAAACTTCTCAGCCTTCCAAGACCTCATCCTTCTAAATTTTTTCCAAGTCCTGGGATGGTAAAGAGATAAACAAACACAAGATTGTGGAAAACCTCCCACTGGAGGTTTTTTATACCAATTCAAGACACGGAGCACCCATCAAAATAGCTGCAAACCCACGCGTGCCGATTTTGCGCTGGGTTTCCTTTGCATTTTCTCTTCCTTCTTGCTCCAAATGGTGCTTCGTTACCTCCTCGCTTCTGAAATGAACTTTTGCACGCACTCAGCGTCAAAAGAAGAGAGACAAAAAAATGTTCACCGCTGAAATTCAGCGTGGATGAGGCTTCTCTCATTTATTAATGCTAATAGGAGGAAAGAGGAGCTGGAGAGAAAAATTCCAGTTTCTATCAGTCTTCCTCATTCCGGATATCGTCCACAGGACTCAGCAGCCTCGCTGCTGGTTTGCAGGAACGTGCAGGGGAAATGCATCTCTCGGTAAATGAGATCCTCACTCAGAAAAAGAGATGACTGAGCTGCAGATGTGAGATGTGGGGGGTGAATTTTAATCTGAGCTCTTTCTGCTGTTGTGAATCCTCTGCATGAGTTGCAAAGCGACAAATATTCCTTACTGCTGAAGCAACACCTGAAGATGTGAACTGTCTCCTAATTACCTTTTTTTTTTCCTCATTCCACGTTCCCAATTTCTGCATCCTATAAAAATAAAATCCCGCTACTTGGCGCACGCTATAAATTCCAATATTTTGCCTCGTTTCCACTCTGCAGTCAAATTTACTGTTGCCATTTGGCAAAATGCAACCAGCGTGCGTTGATAAGGAAGAAGGAATAGGGAAAGGACAAGCGCGGTGTAACGGCCGCGCTATGAACGTGTCATTACACAAATTAAATCTTTAAATCATGCAGATTCACTGGAATTCCCTTTGATCAATGCCAGCATTGGGAAGTTGCTCTTCTTACTGCTGCACATTGGAACACCTTCCTGACATAAATAGCCCGAGGACTGGAAGTGGGCATTAAATCTGCTCTCAGATCCGGAGTTTCAGACGAGCCGTGGTTAAAGTAGGCCAGGATTAAATGAGCTCCACATTCCCTTTCATTGCTTCAGCCGTGCCACCTCCATTCTGTGGAGAGCTTTTAATAAATTATTCCCAGTATATCAAAAGAGCGCTGCTCAAGAGTGCAGGACTCATTTGGGGAGAAACCGAGTGTACGTCTTGCCTGGAAATATCTTTCAGTGGGCAGAGAGCAGAAATGTCTGTCTGGAATCCACCTGATTTGTCACAGGTAGATAAAGCACAATATTAACCAGGGTTTAATTTCGAAAATAACCACAAAACAAAGAAACCAAAGGCACCTTTCTCACTTTACTTCATAACCTAAGTATTAAAGTGCCCATGAGCACTGAAACATTTATCAGGTTCTCTGCCACAAGGTGCTCTTTTCTACCTGCAGCATGCAATCACTAAATATAAAATAGAATGTCCTCTTTATTTTTACTTCCAGGAGTTTGTTTTGAAGTTTTCTTGTATTTTTGGTTCCTGTCCCGTACTTTAACATGTTATTGTTGCTTCTGATCACACTGAACTATAAAAATATAAAACATTCTTAAATAGATGGATTTAAAAAAAAAAAAAAAAGGAAAAAAAAAGCCCACAGGCTAAAGACTTCTAATTTTCTGATAATGAAAATCTGACATTCTAATTAAAAAACGTGCATTTTCTATTGGGTGCCACTGCAATATCTGACTTTCTTTTCCTCCTTGAGTCAATCTGCATTTTAAGATTAAATGAGAGGGTGACAACTGCTCAAGAACTTCAAGTTGCTCCCTGTTCTGATGGATACAGACTGACAAAGATGTGCTGCCAGGGTGAGGAGGGATTCCAGGGATTTTTCTGGAGCAGGGCTTTAGTAAGGAACGCCAGGCTGTGTGTAGTTAGAAAAAAAAAAAAAAAAAAAAGAAAGAAAGAAATAAAAACCTCTAGTAATTTGCGACCAAATGTACAAAATCTGAAAAAAAAATATGAAACTGTTAAGCAGCAAAATCAAGGTCAACCAAGGATTAGCTAAGGCAATTAAGACATTGTTTTGTGAGGTCTTTTCACCCTTCCCAATGAAATCCCAATTGGGAAGAATTCTTTCCTCCCACGGCACAAATGATGTCTGAGAACGAGGGTCCTGCAAGGTGGCTGGCTTTGTAAAGGTCTGCACACAGCAGGGAAAGCTGCCTACAAAGTGCTTTAAGAGGTGTTTTATTATCTGCCTCTGCTTCCCGGAAAGAGTTGCAGTTTATCCCCGTGGCTTGGTAAGGAATTCAGTCTGGGATCTGTATTTCACCGCTGCTCGCTGGGCTTAGAGCTGCGCCTCTTTGCCGGCTGACAGGGAAACATTTCAAACGTGAGCACTGAAGTGACTGCTCTTCCAGCATTTTCTGCTTTAGAGTTTCCAGATTTTCTGTGCCAACTTGGCTTTTTCTGCTTCTCTGAGGGCACTGAGGAACTTTCCATCAGTGTCTGAACTGGGCAACTCTGGTGTAACAATAGATCCTGGACTTCTTCCTGAAATTCTGTAAATGGATTGAAGCATTTCTTGCCAGTCTTGCACGCTCGGCCTCAGCCTCAGCACGACTCTGCAAAGGGCTGTGCTGTGGGAAATCCAGGGAGTTCAGCGGTTTGAGTTCACAGTGATGAACTGAGAGCTGCAGACGCAACTCGGTGAGCTTTCCTTTAGAAAATGGATATTGCACGGCACCAGAGCCTGACACCCTCCCTGCGGCTGAGTCAGTTCACCTCCTCATGCTGCATCCCCTCACCCTCCTGTCAGGAAGAAGCAGGGAACTTCCCTTTCGAGGAAATGGCTGAGTTGAGACTGGGATCCTTAAAAACACATCGCTGAGATAATTCTTTCTGCATTGCACTGCAGAGTGGGACGGTCCTTTCCTTCAGGGCTGCTGCCTATCATTTCGATATGTGCTTTCTGGAGACACTTTGTTGCAGGCATTGAGAACATCCGAAAAACCCCAGCAGCACAGCCCATCGCTGAAATACTCTGTAAAAGTGCTCCCCGCTGCAACAGCAACAACAACAACAACAAAAGCCAGTCCCTTTCTTAGACTGAAATTTCTTTTTTTTTTTTTTTTTTTTTTGCAATAAATGCCTCTTCTTGTCAAAAATACAGTTTGCAATCACACTCGGCAGAAATCCCTGCCACGAATTAAAACCATGGATTTGTGTCTTTCCCTCAGGCTGCAGGAAGTGCTAACGCCACCTTCGCTTTGGAGCACTGTAATTTCAGAGTTTGGCTCTAGTGCAGCTTGAATAAGGTCCGTGATTAACTCTTATTGTTTAATGTATTCACTGTGCTAAAAGCCTTGCTTGCAGAAGTTCAGCAAATATTAGCTTTTCTGGAGAGGCCCTACAGTAAACATTCAAGCTGTTGGAGTAGTGTGTACATCCATCAGATGCTTCCCTTTCCAATTAAAAGCACTTTAGAGCTTCTTCTGTGGAAAAGAATCTCGGTGCAGTGCAAGGGAAGGGCCAGGAATAATTGACATTCACCCTGTGGAGAGCACATCAGCTGCTCCAAGGAACAGAGAGCCGAAAAAAGCATCACAGGCAGGAGGGTTCCCGCCAGATCGTGAGGGAACAAAAGCCCTGGGGGGAAGCTGGCGTTCAGCTCTGAGGTGGGAGCTGGGACTTTGAACAGCAGCCTGGGAAAAGTGACTCCCGTTGGCCCTGAATGGCTTGAGACAGCCATGGAACACCGTGGGCACCCAGCCAGGACACGGTGGGGCTGATCTGGGCTGATGGGGAGAAACTGAAGACCAAGGAGGACACCAGTGAGGGTCTGAGGCAGCTGTTTGGCCTCCTGAGCGAACTTGGGAAGGTATTGCCTTCCCACAGCCCCTGGCTATTTAGAATGATCCCAAAACTTGCTCCTCTGTCCTCCAGAGCCTGGCCTGGCGCTTGGCATCCCTCGACCTGCCCACAACACACCTGATACCAGCAGCGGCCTCTCAGGAGCCTCCCGCCCCGGCTAAGTGGCCCAAACTGCACGAACGCAGCCGAAAAATCCGACTGCACGCAAACCTCTCTGCTCCATAAATATCTGCAGCCCCCAGGGCCTGCTGAGGGTCTCTCCAAAGGCAGCTGGCCCTGAGCAGGGGCACCTCTGGAGGCCACTCCTCGCAGCAGGCGTGAATAAATCGGTGAATTTTTGTGTGCTGGTGACATTTGAGATACACGCGGTAAGCTCACAGGGCAATCTTTGTATCCCATAATAACCTCAGGTGTAGTAAATAGTTGAGCATTCACCACCAACCCACCTGCTCTTGCTAATTAAATATTTTACACGCCTAAATTAACCAGGAAGAGCTCAATAATCTGTCTAGCAGAACACATTTATCTGAGTGGTCTCTGACTCCGCCACGCCAAGAGCTTTGTCCGGAGAGTGTTCCACCCTTGGCAACACCCCCGGAGCCCCAGAGCTGCTCCCCACGGCTCGTGGGGTGGGTGTGCCCAGGGACCCGGGCTCGTGGATCTGCCAGGACAGCCCTGGGAGGGTCCTGGGTGATGAGGGAGTGGCTGAAGGTGAGTTATCAAACCAATCAGCGCAGTAGAATATCTCCAGGAGTCACCATTAACATCTCTCTCTTATAGCTGGAACATCTCAGTTGATTTTTTCCTGATTCTCTTGCCTGTCTGGGATAAAAAAAATTGGGTTTTTTATCAAAGGAGGAGTGTGACACAAGCCTGCTGTTCAATGACCCCTGTGCAGAAATCCACGGACAGGGACTATCACAGGAACGGGTTGAAGGGTGAGGGGAAGAATCTGTGCTGGGAGCCTTGACAAAACTCTTGAGGATTTAAAGGAATCTGTTCTGGGAGCCTTGATAAAACTCTTGAGGATTTTAAAGTTAGAAATAAACTTGGAAATCTGAAACTCTTAGCTACTCGCAATATTTTGAAGTCACTAAATCGGGCAGTCCTGTTGTTGGCATATTTATATTTTGAATAAAAACACATTTACTGATTAATCTTTTCACTGCAGGCTTGTGTGAAGGTGCAGTGGGGGTGGAACAAGATGGTCTTTAAGCTCCCTTCCCACCCAAATCGTTCTGGGCTTCTGTGATTCTATCAAATAGTCACAGATGGCTCTTTCTTGCAAAGCAAAGTTGTTTTCCACGCATTTCCAGCTAAACCAAGAATGTTTTTAATGGTGCAGAATGATTTCAACATGCGAATACAAAAGGAAAAAAAAAAAAAAAAGAAAAAAAGCTGGAGGGAATGGAAATATTTTCTAGGATATAAATAAGAGACATGTAAGATAGTCAAAATCTCTTCCTAAAAGCAGTAGACAGGTATGGCATAATCAGAGTGGCGTTAAACCGCTGAGGAGAGGTCTTGAAACAAAACACATGACCAAAGACATTAAAAAAAAAATCATCTACCGATTTTATTTATTTATTTTTTTTATGATTCGCAAATTTTAAAAAATTTCAGTGCTCTTTCACAAGGGATCCAATATGGGATACTGCTGCCTGCTTTTGGCTTTCGTGCTTGCTCCCAGTGTTGTCTGTTGCGCTTGTGAATTATGACAATAAATGCTTTGCCTTATCTGCTGTCAGTGCCCTATCGAAACGCGCTGTGTTATCGGCGTAGTTAGCAGAGACATGGATGGTGTCTCCCCGAATAGGCTGCACACGTTGCTTTCCACGTTTTTGTGACCAGGATGCCAGATCCCGGACAATTTTGCAGGGCTGGACAATTTGTCTGTGGGAAGAGAGAGGAGAGCCTGGTGCTGGCAGGAGAGGAGATGCTGGGAGCTGATTCCTGCAGGCCAGGTGAGCTCCGGGAAAAGCCCCCACTCGGTTTGCTTTGGGTGCCTTTCTGGTTGCTTGTTTTGGTTCTTGAGCATTGCTGGGTTTCTTTCCCCTCTCAAACGACAACAAATGGGGTTCCGTGCCCTGTTTATCCTGCAGAGACACCGCAGCAGATGGGGCACCCAAGCCCAGAGCCGGGGGAAAGTCTGCTCCAGATGGCAAAGTGAAACATTGCTAAATATGCCTGCAAGGTATCTGAGCACAGCGTGACAGACAGCCAGAACAAACAGGAACGGGGGAAAAGCAGGATAAACAACAGCTGAGGGAAGGCTGCCTTTTTGTGGATGCTCCAGCCTTGCTCCAGCCTGTGTCTGAGGAGACACATGGAGGTGTTGGTTGGCACAGGGAACGAGGCAGGGATGCTGCAAGGCAGCTCTGGGGACAGGCCCTGCAGCCCAGCTCCGGCTGGAACCCTCCCACCATCGAGCTGTTTTGTAAAGAACGTGGGAATTTGGTTAAAAACAGCTTTGGGGATTTTGGTTTTTAGGCAAGGCAGGACATTTCTACAGAGACTGCCCTGGGTTTTGCTGAAAGCATTCTTTCATCGAGTTACCTCTCGAAATCACTTTGGCTCTGGCTGTGCCGTGAGCACTGGTTATGGGGAAGGCCCAGAAAACAGAGAGCTCTGTCCCTTTTCGAATGGATCCCCATGGATTCAGATGGATCCCCTGTGCCCAGCCCTTGCAAAACTTGTTAATTTGTGGCAAGAGCTACACCCTTGACAATTTTTAATTCTTTGCTGGAGCTTTTTTGGTTTTCAATGCCCTGACACTTCAGCAAGGCTTCTCTACTGACTTCCTTCCGGGTGTGCTTGCAACAAGTGGTGGAAACTCTCAGGTCTCTCACCTTTTAGAAGAGGATGAACTGTGCTGCAGATATTTGAAGCACGGAAAAGAGTGTACGAGTTGGGAAATTCCTAAACCCAGGTTAGAACTCTCTTGGTTTAACCTGACAGGAAAAAAAATCAGGGAATCTAAGTTTATTAGAAAAGGAAAGAAAAAAAGCTCAAGGGCTGAACTAAAAGATGTTTTTTGTTTCTTTTCATAGAGCAGGAGTAAAACACAGAATCACAGAAACATGGAATGGTTTGGGTTGGGAGGGACCTCAAAGCCCATCCAGTGCCACCCCTGCCATGGCCAGGGACACCTTCCACTGTCCCAGGCTGCTCCAAGCCCCAGTGTCCAACCTGGCCTTGGACACTGCCAGGGATCCAGGGGCAGCCCCAGCTTCTCTGGGCACCCTGGGCCAGGAGCCTACACCTGGACAGTTTTACTGCCAGCATTTTAGGGGTTGTGGAATCTTTTAAAGAAAATGCCTCATTTCCACGTGGAAAGAATTTCTCACCACCCTTTGTCCGCCTGCTTTTCCTTGGTGAGTCCCTTTCTCCAAACTGGACTACATTTTCTCGTAGTCAAGGTGAAGCCCACCTGCAGTGAATGGCCTGGAGGAAGGGCTGGGGAAATGTGATGGTGTATCCTCAAGGGCTGTGTGACACAGGACAGCCCTGACAGCAGAGCCAAGGGGAAGAGGGGCCACAGCACAGCTTTAGATGCAGCCCTGTTTCAATAAAAGCCTCTCTGAGGCTTTCAGAAAATGCACAACAGCATTGGCCGGTCTGGGAGATAAATTTTCTCATCCACCTGAGGGAAACAAACGCCACCATCCCCCCCTGAGCGCCTAAAGTCACGGGCATTAAGTGTTTTGGGAGGGCAGCGTTGCTGTAGCAGCCGTGCTGCGGGGTAGTGAAAGATTCATGTGATCTGTGAGGAAAAGAAGCAGAACAGAACACAACCCAGAGGCAAGAGTGCTCGTGGTGCAGTGCTGCTCTCCACTCCCAGACTGTTTCTGTGGCTGGTATTAAACTTTGATTAGCTGGCAGTGCATTCTGGAGACCACACCGAGCTGCTCAGCTTCCTGCAGGGCACCGTGCTTCTGAAGCCCCCTGGAAGCAGAGATCTGGGCTCACTGGGGATGCTCAAAAACAAACTGGGGAGCGCTTGGAGTTGGTCACTGCCTGACCTCGGGCTTAGTGAGGAGACGCTGCGCAGGACTCCGCTCCAGGCTTCGGCAAAGCGGAATTTGTGAGGTGATTTTGGGTGCCCCAGAGCAGTGGAGGGCATTGGGGTTGGAATGGGAGCAAGAACAGGACTGGGGGAGTGGGAAAAGGAAGGCAACTAATTCCCAGGATCAAAGGATTATGGCAAAATGCTGCTTTGGAAAATACAGCTTGGACTGGCCAGATTCTTCCCCAAAGCTTGGACCCAAACGCTAAGGGGAGCTCTTGAGGTCAAATCCAGAAGAAATCCCATGCGAGGTTAAGAAGCGCAGAGGGAAATTCTAAGACTGGAATTTCCAAGTTCCCATGAAGTCCTTTAGATTTAATGCAGGAATTGTTTCTGGTTCTTTCACAGTGACGGGAACATCTACAATTCCACCATTTTCTCTTGCTCTTGTGCTCCCCTGCCACCTGTTCCTCGGCGTCCTGAGCTCAGGGGGAGCAGTTTCCTCAGGATAAGGGAGAGGTGGGGTGTGCAGAGGTGGGGGTTCCGCTTCCCAAGGCTTTCCCGTTGATATTTGAGACTTCCTCGTGTTCCTGCTGAGGCTGCCTGAGGTCACTCCTGCGTGCGTGCCAAGATGTGCTGCCTGCTTGGTAGAGCTGCAAGCTGAAATGTCACGCCCCAAATTTGCTCCCTGTTTCACGTATTTTATGCATGCAAAATTTTAATAGTTTGTGATTTATCTTTACAGCCCCTGGACCACGGCATCCTGCTGTGCTCCCACTTTAAGTCATCAGCTCGTCTCCTCTGTTCTCGGAATTTTTTGGAGCCTTTGTAACGTTCCTGTTTGGTTTGGCCGTTGGTTTTACCAAGGTGGGTTTTAATGCTGACCTCTGAGATTTGCTGCTCACCTAAGTCATGTTTTGTTCACACAGCCTGATCACGTGGATGTCCTCCTCCCAGGATTGTTAGCAGCTTGTTCTGGAGAGATGAGGCCTCTTGGAAGGCACAGGGGGCAAAATCCTCTGGGAATCGATTGCCATTCCCACCACACCAGTCAAGGCAGGGGTACAGACACAATTATTTCACATCTCTTACAAATTCTGCTCAGTAACCCAAATACACGGAGCACAGACGTGCCCAAGTTTAGTTGAGATTTACCCTGAAGTTTTCCAACAGGAAAAAAAACCTGACATCAAATATAACAGCTGAATAAAGTACAATTAGCACTAGGATCTATAGCTTAGTTGCTTGCAAATATTGATCAATAATATGAGGTCAGATCAGAGATATTGAAAATTTTTTTCCGAATTATCCAACGTGACAAAAGCCGTGGTGCATTACGGACAAAATATCAGGGAGTGCTTCAGATCTTCCTTTGACCATAAAAGTGGTTTTCACTGAAACACGTTAAATTGATCGGTACTAAAAATGAGAATGATTTCTGTCAAAGCAACAGTTGAAAGAGCACAGCTCTGCCATTCTGGGATGGCTCTCTGAGCCCTACAGGTACAGGAATTCTGTTTTGGTTCATTCTGTGCTGTTTGCACAGCACATTTCCAACGGGAAGAGGGCAATCCACAGAATTCCTTGCCCTCCTGTTTCCCGCTCCCGCACACTGTAGGAATTTGGAGTTGCGCAGGAATTGTCTTTATCCCTACACAAAGGAAAAGTCCTGGCAATATCTGACGCTAAACCTACCACAACAGGAAATGCAGACATGCGCTTGACTTTGGGGAGAAACGGCTGCTCCTTCCTCCAAAGACAAAGTTCCAGGAGCAGAGCTCTGGACGTGGTCTGCAGGAAGGCTGGGGATACAAGGCCCCCTGTTTAAAAGATGGGGACATCCTTGTCCTGCTTCACTTGCATGCTGAAGACGAGCAGGAATTCTTCCTGAAAAGGTCCAGGAGGATTAATGGGAGCAGAGCAGAGGTTATCTCATTACCTTGGAGGCCACGGAGGGAGGATTTGAAGCAGCAGTGCAGATGCTGATTAATGTAAGAGGTTAATAAAGGGCAGGATACACAGAATTATCTCATAATAAGGGCATTCAGCTTAAGGAATTAAAAGCCTCAATAAGAAAATTACTCACAATTATTAACATTCACTGATCCTGGAGAATATGCAGCTGTGCTTTAAAGTGCCTGCAAAAACAAGAAAACTCTTGTTTCAAAGCAAAATTAATCAGACTTAGTAAAAGTAAAAGGCTGAGTGAGCATGGCCAGCCACCTGCTGCTATTTGCTTTGTTTCATAGAAAAATATTTTGTTCAACCTTTCCTTTATTATTATTATTATTATTATTATTATTATTGATTATTATTATAGTTTTCCCTAATTTGTCACCTTCCTCACACAGGTCTTCCGCTTTCTGCAATGAACTGAAATCGATGAGTTAAAGAAAGCCAACAGAAAGACGTTGACAGGATCGAAAAGATACTCAGAAGGAAGCAAACTCTTAGAATTACCTACAACTGCCACGTTTTAATTTATTCAACCCCTTCCAGCCTTTTTTGGAGACTTTTTTTGCCCTAGGTTTGATGGGCTTGGAGGTCTTTCCCAGCCTTAAGATTCCATAATTCCACCATTCCGAGACCTCTGCTGAACATGCCTGTGCATGGGTGGTAACTCCCAGGAAAGCTGGTTCTCCGGAAGGGAAGGGAAGGACAGACTCACCTCGGAGTGAGAAAAATTACATCAATCTGACTTTTGCCTCCAAAATTCTACATCTTTAGAGATGTAGAATGGAAAAAAAAAAATTCCCGTAAATTCCCAGTGTCATCTGCAGCCCGAGAGGGGCTGATTGTGTTCAGATGAGGCTGGGAGCCCTCAGCTCTTGCGAGATTGAAGTCAGAGTTCGGAAGCCCAGCCAGTCATGTGCCCAACCTGCAGATCTGAAGGCGTTTGGAATTAACAACGGAGTCTGCTCTTCGTTTTTAGGATTCCTGGTAATAACTCCTCCTGAAATCATCGCTGTGATGTCCACAACGTTAATTTATGAAGAAAATCCAATGGACCAGCCCTGGAAGCGTTCAAAGTGGTGCTCGGAATGTGGTCCTGGCTCCGTTAGGTTAAAGGGTGGATTCATCTTGGAGATCCTTCCCGGCCTAAATATTTCTGTGATTCTGCAATACCTTCAGACAAACCCCTAGAATCATTCTTCCGTGATATCCCAAGCGGTAATTCATTTTCTGAGCAGCCTGACTCGTGTCACGGCATCCTTCCCCTCCTCCTCACATCTTCAATTTGGCATCTGAACATGAGAAATAAGTGGGTTCCCAGAAGGGAGGAATGGTGGTGGGCGAGACAGCTCTGAAGCCAACCACGGGTGCGATTTAAAGGAGTCAAAAATCCCTTTCTAGCCTGGGCTCATTGAAGGCAACCACCAGGTAGGGCTGGATCCTGCTGAAGCAGCTTCTCACTGATTTCAGTGCAACCAGCTTTTCTTTAATTAGTTTTTATTTATTTCGGGATAATAAAAACGAACATATGCAGCGCATTTAAAAGAATTCTTCTCCTTTTAATGCATTAAAGTGGAAGCAGAGTTCCTTTGCATAATTGCATTAGTAAACAGATTAATTTACATTTTAATTTACATTAGCAGTGTAATTGGGATTCCAAAGTGTAATATACAGGGAAGAATGAAAGCAGGAACAAAGTCCCGCAGCTGCTAAAGGATGGAGATGCCAGACTCCAATTAAGACATCCTTTTGTCAAGCCTTATCTCGGAGGTTTGCGAGATTAACTTGAAACAAAATGGCTGGCTTTTATCTCCCCTGTCCCTGGTTTTAATTCCACAGCTTGAAAGGATTCCTTTGGAGATTCATGTGAGGAAGGCAATTTCTTCCACTGTGAATTCCACCAGTACCACTGGTGTCCCGCAATGGCACCGTTATTCGTGCAAAAATGGGAATTTTGGGGGGGGCTGAGAGTGAAGATCGGTACAGAACGTGTGACACCGGAGCCAGCGTTGTGACCCGGGGGCACTGGGATCCTGGAGGCACCAGGAAGAGCATTCCCAGCAGGAAATGACTTGTGCAGGGTCCTGCTTTTGCCCTAAATGGTCCACAGGGCATTTTAAAAAATCCTGCTGGAAGAAGGGATTACAGAAATCCCGCTGGAATAAGTGTCATTGGGACCTCTAGCAACCAGGTAGGCTCAAACCAAAACCATGACATTAACCAGAGGATCCAAAACACGGTTACAAACTTGGGAGTGACGTTCTCTTTGGCTGGTTTGGTGTCCAGCCTTTTGAATCTAATGAAGCATTGGCTGCCCGTGGCAGCCCCACAGCCGCCCTGCAGTGAATATTTCAGTCAGTGTCGAGCTTTTCTCTTTCAAGCTCCCTGACTGCCACCCCGGTATCGCTATTAAACCTGGTCAACAGATATTTCCTGATCGAATTCCTTCATTCCCTGATTTCCTAATCTAATTTCTTAATAGCGACCGGTTGCCATCCCACCTTGTTTCTTCTCCAGCATTTTGTATTTGCGCTGATTTGCTGATGTTCTGTGATTTATATTAATCTGGTGAGTGTTTCTTCACAGCAATTGCATTCCTTCCTCCTTTCTGGAACGCCACATTCCACGGGATCTTCTTGGAAGGTGCAGACAAGCACTGTAAAAAGGCTTCATGCATACGGGGATGTGCAGTAGTTATTGTTCACATATTTTTTTTTTTTTCCCCTGCTACAGGATCAAATAAAGCACTTGTGGATTTCGTTATCCGAAGCAGTTTGATAGAGAACTTCTGGAAGAGAACTGCTCTGATATCAAAGTCGGTTATCACAAGATATTAGAACTGACCTGCAAAACCAAGCACGTTAAGTAAAGATTCAAATGCTCCGGTGCCACAACCCAGCATTAACTGGAAATTGCTCTCTTCCGTTGGGTGAGGAAAAAAAAGTCATCTTGCAGTGTTTAGATTTCAATTTGCTTGAACTTATTTGGCTTTTAGGAGCAACTTCAGGTGCATGAGTTTTCTAACAAGGTTTAAGACATAGCTGGCTAAAAAATGTCTGTTTTATCTTAAAAAAATGCTTTTACAGGACATTCCAAGCAGCAAACTCTCTTGGGTGCCTCGCTCAACCTGCAGAGTGAAGTCTCTTTGTCTTGTGGATGCGGACAATCCTGATTCCAGACGTGACTGGATTCCCTGTGCAGAATCGAACTAGAATAAACCACGAGACCAAGGGAGGCTGATCCCTAACATTCCTTGATGGCACTTGTGTTCAGCTATCAGTGTGCTTCCAATATTTACTGTATTCCTGCCTACACTGACCTCAAATACTTACTAGGCAAAAAAAAAAAAAAAAAAAAAAAAAAAAAAAAAAAAAAAAAAAAAAAGGAAGTCTAATGCAAAAATCACACTCTGATAGCAAACTTTCTCTTGGTTAGTAGCAGATTTGACAAAACACTCATCCACACGTCTGGCGTTTCCCTGGATTTGAATCCCTCATCCTGCTGGGATTTTTCAGTGGCACAAGAAGGCTTTTACCTGTGAGCCATGTGACTCCAGCTGAATTTTACCTACAGACACAGCCAGCACACACCGCAGCCCACACATTAATACTGCACCAAAGAATTCCCAAAAGCCTTCGCAGCGGAATTTTCGGGTTAATTGAGCAAATTCAGTGAGCCCTGAGGTGACTGGATTGGCTGCAGGTTGTGACATGATGGAATCAGCCCGTGGACATGGGGGTTATGACATCACCGTGGCCACGTTCAGGCTGACGGTAATTAATGAAGTGAAAACGAGCCGCTGAGCGTGATCCAGACAGGACCTGTTGCCACAGTAACCCAGAGTGACACTGCTGAGATAAACTCCGAGCTCAATTCACCTGGAGGGAGCGTTTCTCCCCTGGATGTGCCAGCTTCCTCACAGGTTCGAGGTTTATTACAGAGCCTGGTCTGCTTTTAGTGGTGCTCTATATCATGTTGTGTTTAGCTAGAAATGAAATAAGTGCGAGGAAGGAGCCTCAGTTCCTCAGCCCTCTGCATTGTTTAGTACCTGGACATAGAATCCTAATATATTTTTAAAAAAACAAGTGGCTGAACAAATCCTGCTTGACGTAATTCAGAGTAACAGTAATTCAGCGTTCAAGAGATTTGCAGGATGTAATTTTTTCTTTAGTACAGAATAAGGTTGCTGCAGCCTGGCTGCTCTGTAGCCTCTCTTGCAGTGTGTGGACTGTCAAAAAATAAAACCTTCGAACCTTCTGTGTCAGGCGATGCTTTTAAAGAGCTGCCAGCAGCTGGGTGCTCTGGATGCTTGCAGAAACATCCTTCGAACAGTCCCCTGTTGACAAATGGTGTCTCCTCCTCGTCCCCAAGGACATGACCCTCTCCTTGAGCCCGCCCTGGACACGCCGTTGTTATTTCATGTCTCGCGGCTGAGTTTCCCGTGCTGAGGGAGCGGTGGATCACGTCCTGGCTGAACCGCCAGCCTGCTCCAGCGCGCTGCTGCCCGGGGGCCTCCGAGGTGTGATTCTCATCAGCTCCTCACCAAAACCAAAACCTTCCAGAGTGCACCTCCAAAGCCTGGGCTGGTGCCCTGCTGCTCCTGCACGGAGCGATCCTGATGGACACAGACTGCTGGCAGCTTCCCTCTCTCTTCCCACTGCTGTGCCCTCAGCTCGGCTGTGACCTGGGCTCTGCTGGGAAATTCTCCTCCACAAATGCTCGTTAAAGCCTTTCACCACGAGGAAAAAAAAAAAAATAACTAATGGGTTGTTCAAAAGAAGCGGATGTTTTCCATCTGGAGCAGCCTTTGAGTGAAGTGCTGCAGTTATAGGCACTTAAAGTGCTGTAAATCTATGAATATCAAAGACCAGCTAGAGCCTTGACTGCTAAAGAATGGGGGAAAGGTTCACAGAGTAGGTATTTCCTCCACATTCTGATTCCAGGCAGTCTGCTTTACCAGAATCAAAACTATTCCTCGCATTTAGTCTCAAATAGGACAAATATTGTGAGGATAGGGAGGCCCTGGCCCAGGGTGCCCAGAGAAGCTGTGGCTGCCCCTGGATCCCTGGCAGTGCCCAAGGCCAGGTTGGACATTGGGGCTTGGAGCAGCCTGGGACAGTGGAAGGTGTCCCTGGCCATGGCAGGGAGTGGAATAAACAGGATTTAAAGTCCTTCCGCCCCAAACCATTCCATACTTCCATGATCCTGTGAAATCCTTAAATGTCAGCACATAGAAATACTAGCAGTAGAGAGGTTTATTCTCTAAGAGCCAGAAAATTCACCTTTTGGCTGTCACCCACTATTGTCTGTGCTAATGTTTGTAATGAGAATTCCGTTTTCACTGAATGCAAGGTAAAACAAAAATACAATGTAGAACCCTCAAATGAACCTCAAACAACTCTCATTTAAAGCAAGCCTGTTATTATTTGGAGAGTTTTGAGACGTTTTAAATGCTTTAATGAACATCCAAACGGCTTATGAACTGAACATCAGATCTCACCAACCAGCAAGGTCTGACCACGGCGAGCCTTGCCTGAACATCCTGGTGACCTCGGGCAGCGATAAACCCTGACAAAAATTCTGGCTGGTGTTGGAGGGAGGCATCTGAGGGCGGTGCCAGGATTGAAACCAGCAGCCAGGGCCACCTGCAGTCGCTGCAGACACGGAGCTCACGCTGTGCACACGGAACGACTCTGCTAGGACAGAGCTCTCCAGGAGCCTGACATTGTGACTCTAATTGGACTTAACAGTCCATTTAATAAATTCAGTCTAATGCATTCCACAAAGTAGTCATACTGATTTTATATATATATATATACACACTTTTTTTTTTTTTTTTTTTTTTTTAACATATTTTTTTTTTCTTTTTA
>VZRN01000686.1:67603-80980 GCA_013397935.1 Dasyornis broadbenti | reverse complement strand
CCACGTATTAAAATATTGGCTCGGAAACCTTTCTGTTGGCTTCTGAGAAAACGACAATTTACAAAGCTTGCAGCCAGAGCAGTCCAGTGGAAGGTTCATGTTTTCACCACCCCTGCACACCCTCAACTCCAACAGAGACTCACTTTTCAACTTGGCAGTGCATCACCTAACAAAGGCAGCTGTCCTGGGTGACCTGATCCGTGCAAGAAGATCTCCTTTTCTGCCTAAATCCACATTCTTCCCTCTTCCTTTTGAATGCACTGAGTCACGTGGCTCCGAACACCCCAGCTGTCATTGTGCTCTGCTTTAATTCATCTACATGCCACAGCTCGTTTGATATCATTAATGTCAGGATTGAACGGCCTCTTACAAGCCGTGATTCATTAGCACAGCACATTCATTATTGTGTTTATCTTTCAACAGATTTTCCTTCTTTCCTCTGTCAGCACTGGAAGTTTCTCGTGAAATTCCGTCGTTTATTAGGGCAATAACGGGCCTGTGAACATCTGCTTTTTTTGTTTGCTGGTTGTTTCAGGAGCAGTCCTGAGGCGGGTTCAGGCTCCGTCAGCACAAAAGGGGAGCTGTTTGCTGATATTTCATTTATGTCCGCTCTGTTTTGGGGGGAGGTGGGTAACGCTTTTACCTTGCCTTCGATCAAAACTGGGTTTACAACCTCAAAATGAATTGCTCAGAGATGCAAGGACTGTGCCTGCCTCATTAGGCAGGGCTGAGCAGCAGGACCAGGTTTGGATAATGCAACAGCTGTATTGAGAGGGCTTTACCTGTCTGAAATGTAGACAGTGAGGAGTCTTCCACGGAATCAGCAAAACCTGAGAAAAAAATGGAATGAGATGTGACCAAGTCCTTCTGCTTTTCCCGAAGCTCCTGCAAAAGGCATTCGCTAATTACAACTAAATGAGTGTTTTTCCCGTTCTAAAGAGTTGACACAATTTCACCAGCGAAGGTTCAGCACTTTACACCTGAAGATTCGTGTCTTCATCGTGCAAGGGGATTGTTCGTGCGATTATTTGTGTGGGCAACCTGTGCCGGGGCCTCGCCGCCCTCACAGGGAAGGATTTCTTCTAATGCCTTTCCCAGGGATTCTATTCTTGGATTATTTAATATAATTACTTTAACTAGCTCGGAGACTGGGCCACAGCTGGAGTGTTCTGGCATTAACAACTTGCCTGTGGAATAACCTTTAAATGCCTAATATTGTCTCTATTCATTCTAATTTCTTTATATGGGTATTAACTGTTCTCTTAGTCTCAGATTCTTAATATATCACTGAAACCTTTGGTGTTTTCAGTGCCTTCACCAGCTGCCCCTGAAGACCGTTCAAGATCAGCTCTGAATATAAAAAAATCTTTAACCAGTAGCAGTTACAGATGAGGAATCAAAGGCAAAATTAGTGATTAATCTTTTTTTTTTTTTCCTTTTTGTTTCCTTTCTTTTTTTTATCAGAGAGTGTCTTAGACAGAAACGATGTAATTTGATAGATGTTATAGGAAAAAATTTAATTTATACTGTGTTTTATCAATTTGTACATGAAGGGTTTTTAGCCGACAATGATTTTATTGAGCTGAACGAGTGCAACAAAGGAATGAAACAATCAGATCTACTCAAAGCACTCAAGTAGTCACAGATCTTCCCTGAAACTGGATAACACAAATTTATGCTGTCAAGAAGGGGAGGCTGTGTAAGGCTTGCTGGGTGTGCAGAAGGGCTGTTGGAAGGGAAAAGAGGGATTGGGGTGAGTTTGGGGAGGAGCAAGCGTGGAGAACAGAGGGCAAAGGAGATGAAGGGGGAGGCCGTGCTCAGGCAGGCTGTTGCTCAGGGTATCCTACATCCCCAAAGCCACCAGAGCCAGGTAC
The DNA here is from genome assembly GCA_013397935.1 of Dasyornis broadbenti. Lineage (NCBI taxonomy): Eukaryota > Metazoa > Chordata > Aves > Passeriformes > Dasyornithidae > Dasyornis > Dasyornis broadbenti. The sequence goes on along the minus strand of VZRN01000686.1, from coordinate 79,106 downwards.
CTCGGACGCTTTGCTGGGTGGGTTTCAGCTGCTCAGAAAAAACAAAAAGGTATTTTGAGCATCTGGTCTCAGAGGAGAACCCACAGGTAATGAAAGGTGAAAATACAACCTGGCGTAACTTGAGACAAAGCTCAGTATTGCTTCCTCTCTTCTGCCTTGCGGGATTTTTATGGCTCCCATTTCCAGCCACAATTTTTGGAACTGCCAGAGCTGTCAGCTCAGAGCTTCCCTTCCTCAGCCCGGCTCTCCAAAGGCACTCTCAGCATTCCCAATGCCATTCGATAATGGAATTTTTTGAACTTAATTTCTGATGTCCAGAATATTGCCTGGGGGCGGAGCTTTCAAACAGATGAGGGAAAATCAGTTTCACCTTCGGATGCGATGTCAAGGAATAAACAACGCTGTGCTGCTGAATAATTACAGCAGGGCACCAGTTTGGTGATGAAGCTGGGGAATCCAGCTGCCAGGTTTGTGAGTAAAGAGCAGGTGAAAGCAATCTGGGAAACACTTTAAAAATCTTTAGGTGTTCTGGTATAAACAAGGATGGAGTTGGGGAGGGGAGTTTAAGTATAAAAGCTTGAAGAAGGAGGAGGAAGGACTTGGGCTGAATCCTTCTTCAGAGCGGCTGAGTGAGAAAGCAAAATGTATTCAAATATTTTTAAAATGTTTTTAAAGGTATTTTTCCCTCAGGGGAAAAAAAACGTCCAAGAGGATTGATTTCGATCACTGATTTAAAATGACAGCTGCAAATCACAGGGAAGGGGTTTCGGGAATAGGGAAAGGGGAAAGGGGAAGGGAAAGGGAAGGGAAAGGAATGGGAAGGGAAGGGAAAGGGGCGGGAAGGAAAGGGAAGGAAGGGAAAGAAAAGGGGAAAGGAAAGGATGTATATTTAGATACACTCAGATATGTTTATATATTCCCTCCTCTCAGTTACATACATTTTTATTTATTTATTTTCCTTTCATTTCACAACAAAAGGCATCTTCTCTTGGGAGGAACAACAATCCAAACATTTCAACATACGATGTACTTGTAAACTTTACTTTTTGGTAAAGACACATGTGGATTAAACAAACTGATGTTCTTGGGTTTCAAGCTTGCTGTGCATTTCTCTCTTGGTGCTACCTTCGATTTCAGATTTGTGTTTCACTGCATTTGGACAGAAAAGAAAATGAAGTGCAGTGAGCAAGCCTCGGACTATTGGGAAGAGAAGGAAATGACATTTGGCATTTTAAATTTGCTGCTCCATTAAATCAAATATTTACCCTGCGGACCAAGAAAATTGTATCAGGACAGAGACACTCGGATGCACTTGGACTCCAATCATTTTCTGAAGGTGTGGAGTTGCCATGAGGGATTCTCCTGAGTCTGCTCCATTAGGGAAGGGCTCCCTCCTTTTCCCAGCTGATTTCTTTCTCTACCCCGCACTGAGCACAAGCAATAATGTGAAAGCAAGTAGACCTGATAATGAAGTGCTTCTCCCTAATGGATCCAAACAAAGAGGTGAATGGAAATGGGATTCATTCCTTTCCCAGGTTATCGGTACCGCTCAGAAACAGAGTGGAAATGGAGACACGGGAGTAAAATTCCCTGAAAGGAGGTTGTGAGTCGGCCTCTTCTCCCAGGCAGCTAAAGGTATCCAGGATCCTGGACTCCAGGTTGGATTTTAGGAAAAAAATTCTTCACTTAAAGAGTGGTCAAGTCCCGGAATAGGGCAGTGGTGGAGTCCCCATCCCTGGAAGTGTCCAAAAAATGATGTGGCACTTCGTGACAGGGTTTGGTGGGCAGGCAGTTAAAGACTGGACTTGATGATCCTGAAGATGGTTTCCAAAATTCCGTGACTCCATAGGATGAAATACAAGGATAAATCCATCAAAAAGCAAAGCCGTCTGGCATCTGTGACGTAACACAGAGAGCAGGAACCAGGGTCACCTAAGCAAACGGAGAAGCTGAGGCTGTAAGAAAGGAATCCTGACATTAAAAAGCTGCTGTCCCACCAGAAAAAGCCATCAGAAAGCATTCTTTTGGGTCATTAGTAAATCTGTTTCCTGCAGGAGCTCTGGAGGGCAGCAGCACGGCCATGGGGAATCTCGGGCTTCATCATCCTTTTGCTTCCTGAAACGCTCCTTGCTCCACACCCGTCCAAAAGCCCAAGCGTGGACAAAGAAGGAAGGGATTGGACTCCGGGTCTTGGTTTATCATCTGCATTCTGCAGTGAGAATCGTGCTGGGAGTAGCCAGCAGCTCCGAAAAGAGAAACCTGAGGCGTTAAGGTTTTTTTTTGAGGAGAATTTGGGAATTCGTGCTTGGGAATTTGTGTCGTTATTTGACAAGGACTCGGGTGGGTTTTTTTCAATCGAGTGATTTGACAAGGAGAAGTGATGCGAGAGCAAATGGCTGCTAAAGATTTGAAGTGCTGACTGGCTCTGGTTTGCTGAAAAACAAACTCCCAGTGAAGAAATTAAAGGAAAAATGATGTCTTTCTACTCAAAGTGAGGCGGTATTCCCCTTAATGGCTGCATCCGTAGAACTTCAGGAGAAAATATTGGACTGCACAGCTAAATCAGGACGGCTTGTAAATATCCCAAGGATAACTCACTGAACAAAATCTGATTTACAAATATTTATTAACAATACCTCACAACAAAACTCCGGTAGCCACCGATGCTCAGATTTTAATTGCAGACAAGAAAGAAAAAAAAAAAAAAGGGAAGGGGGCCAGATCTCCACAAGGTATTGGCTGGGATAAAAGGAGGCAAGGAACAAGTCCAACCCTTTCCATGGAGAATTTATTCGTAATATCCAATCTAAACCTCCCGTGGGGCAATCTGGGGCCATTTCATTTCAGACCTTGTGTACACGTAGCCACATGTTTTTCTTTAAAGACGAATCTGGAATTCTAGAATTTTCAAAGGACCTTTTGTCAAACTTGTCAGACATGTGCCAAATACAAGTTCTTCCTAAAAATGAATTTTTTTTTTTTTTATCAAATCTCAGCTCTCAGATGACTTTCTCTATCCCCACGGAGGTCAGAAAGGGAGAAAGAGCTTCTGTAAAATCTATAACAGTTATGCAAAGTAACAGTTCACATTTTTTCTCCTTTATTTCCGCCATAAAACAGCGAGATTAATGGCTGTAAGCGTCCAAAGCATTACAACCCACAAGAATAATAGACTTTCAGGTTGATGAAGAAATTCAGATCATTAAAATGGAATTCAGATCATTAAAATGAAATTTCCCATATCAGGCTCTTTCAGACTTTCCAGTTTTGCACAGGGGAACGAAGAGGTGACTTCAGCGACAGCAGAGAAGGGAGTGACCCCAGTTCTGTTCCATACCCCTGACGCTGCGGTATAAACATAAATATATATTGGAGGGAACGGTTAAACAGGAAAAAAAACTTTAATCCTCAGGAAAAAATACAATTTGGAACATTAGTATAATTCACAGATAGGACGATAACTGCTGCATATCTCTGTACAAAGTAGTTCTTATTTTAAGAGGAAATATTTTCTTCCTTTTGAGGGAAATCAAACTTTCCCAAGATTGCCAAGTTTTTTCTCTCCTCAGTCAAAAAAATTGACATCGGTTTTACGGATTTCAGTGACATCAATCGTGAAAACATTCCTTCATCTGAGGAGACTCTACAAAATCTTCCTTAAATAATGCAAAAGGGAAAATCCTTATAAACATAGGAAACCTCATAAACAAGGCAAAATTCTTACATCCTTTGATGATTTGAAGACCTCCTCCAGCCCGTGTCGGTGTTAAATATTGAGCCAGCCCAAGGCTCCATGAGTTGGTTTCATTCACGTTTATTGGTATTATTCTGGCCTAGTAATTTGTGAAAAATGGGATCTCAGGATTCCTGGGATCAGTGGAGGGTTATATTCATACAGGCTGTTTCCATTTCTTGACTTATCCCAGAGCCTGAAGCCTGTTTTCACTTGAGCACTTTTTCCTTTGACGAAATCCCTTGGGAACAGGGGCAAGAAAATTTATCGTACAAATAAGCCCAAATTGGGGTCAGTGTCTCCTTCACTGCTGGCATTTGTCCAGGCTGGGATCCAAAGCCATAATTCAGTTTGGCACCATTTTTTTCACTGTTCTTATGAACTAACACTCCCTGAAATTTTCCCTGGAATGAAACATTTCACCTTCTGCCTCGCCCCTTGTTCTTTACCCTTGCACAGTTGACTGCCTTTAAAATCTGTGCCTCTTTAATTAATTTTAGAAACTTTGTCCTAGGGACACTGCCTTATAAAATCCCTTTTTCGCAAGGTGAAAGAGAAAACGTGACATCCACGGAAAGATTCCTGGGCAGGGATTGCTAATGGGGTCACCTTGGAAATCGAGATTCATCAAAATACCTCAGAGCCTTCATGGCCATTAATCTGTTGGTTTAAAGACCAAATTTTGGTATCATCTTTATCAGTATAATAAAATATAATAGCATGAATGGCTTTGGATGTGAGGAAGGAAGGCGCGGAAGGAAGGAAGGAAGGAAGAAAGAAAGAAAGAAAGAAAAGATTGATTTTCACATCTTGCCCTCAAGATAAGGAGTCCAGACCTGTAAGTCTGAATATACTATTTAACTTTTAGAAGAACTTACACCCAGAGCATTTCTCAAGTTTCCTCTAGGTCTGGTTATGATTTATGAATCCCCACTTATTTATAGATTATCGGTGTTAATTTTCTTAAAGCCTTGCAACACAGATTTAAGACAGTAGCTCCGTTCTAGGTGGTTTTAAGGAAAAATGATCAGTTCAAACTCTTTAAGAAACTTAGAGGAAGTCAAAACAGAATATTTTGAAAGTAAAACATAAAGTAATATTACTCTTCTGTCGAAGCTGCCGCTGGGGTCTCACGAGCAAAGGAGATAATTTGCTTAAAACCAGAGAATTAAGCGGGAGATGGGATTAAATGAGCTCGGAGAGACACAGAAAGAGGGAATAAGGTACTAAGGTGAAGAGACAGAGACGAGAAAATGGAAAAAAAAAAAAAAGTTAGAAAGGCTGCCAGAGAGTGTATGCTGGACACAGAGGAGTCAAGCAGTTTCAAAGACAAAGAATCAGCAATGCTCACCATATTTGTATACAGCGAGGTGCTTGAGAAACTTGCAGGGTGCAGGTGAGCTTGTGATTTCCATCCCTGAAACACCAGCACGAACGAAAGAAGCTTTAACACGATCGAGGAGATGAAAAGGGAACACAAATGACCCCTGTGGCTATTGTAGCGTTTAGTCCTCCCGTGGTGTCATATTTGCTCTGAACTGTCTGATTCCTTATGAGAAAATCCCGCACTGTTGCTTTCCCAGGGATTTGAAATGATTTGCTCACCTTCCCCGGCTGGCTTTTGTTCCAGCCACGGTTATTTTTAGGCTGTGAGAGCCAGAAGCCCTTTCCCCCATTGTTCATTCAAGCATTGTAGGTTTGGCAGCTGCAGGCTGCTCCTCCTTGTCCCTGCTCCTGCCTTCCCAACACTAATTGTTCTGGAAGTTGACCGGCCCCATCGATTTTGATTTTTTCTTTTCCCCCCTCTGCCATGTGCAGGTTCTAATTGCTTATTTCCTGCAAAAGTTGACATAATTAATCGGTAACGATTTTCTTTTTTTCTCCAGGCAGAGCGCACTTTGCTTTGACACCGGGGATAAGCTGACAGGGCAGGGCCTACAGAAATAATGAGGCCACGGCGTTTCCAGGTGGAGTTTGAGGCTCTGTTGGCTCCATCCCACAGCCAGAGGAATCTGCGTGGTCTAAGGGCATCACAAAGTGGCCAGGAATGAGGAGTTCCTGTAAACTGGGTGGGAGCTTTCACTCCTCGGGTGTGCCCAGCATCAGCTGAGCGGGAGACTCCGATAGACATTTCTGCGGAACAAAGTGGGGGGGAAATTGTTGGTGCAGCCAGACCTGGAAGGGTTTCTTCGTGTTCACACGGATCTCTGAGCTGGGAGAGCTGGAGGTGCTCACCTGGGGAAGGGAAGGCTCCAGGGAGAGCTCAGAGCCCCTGCCAGGGCCTAAAGGGGCTCCAGGAGAGCTGGAAAGGGACTGGGGACAAGGGATGGAGGGACAGGACACAGGGAATGGCTTCCCACTGCCAGAGGGCAGGGATGGATGGGATATTGGGGTGAAATCCTCCCCTGGGAGGGTGGGGAGGCCCTGGCCCAGGGTGCCCAGAGAAGCTGTGGCTGCCCCTGGATCCCTGGCAGTGCCCAAGGCCAGGTTGGACACTGGGGCTTGGAGCAGCCTGGGACAGTGGAAGGTGTCCCTGGCCATGGCAGGGGTGGCACTGAATGGGCTCTAAACTCCCTTCCAGCATCGATCAGAACCATGAAAGTGAAAAGGCTTCTATTATTCTCTGCTCACATTTGAAAACCTCCGAGGAATGTAAAAAAAGGTAAAAGGGGTCCAATGATTTGGGGCGGGGTTTTCACTTGGTTGCTTTTGGGTGGGTTCTTTCTGTTTGCTTGCTTGCTTTGGGGGCTTTTTTAAATGAAACGTCGCTTCCAGGTTTGTTTGGGTTTGGTTTTAGTTCTCTAAACTTTCTAATTTAGATGAAATAATAACCTTCATTCTACTCTAATTAGAGAAACCCGATTTTACTTGAATAAACGGGAAGCTACAGGAGCTACACTTGAAAGCAGCAATGCCAGAAATCCAAGCTTCAGCAACCCCCACAGCTCTCTCTACAGAATTTCCTCCTCAGCGGTTCCCTCCAGAATCCCTGTGTAATTCCCACCTCCCCCATCTCCAGAAGCACCGAAGGAACAGGAGAGTCCAGATCCCAGGGAAAACAAGTGGGAAATACAAGGTGCTTCGTTCCTCTGGTGCAGTGCAAACACACAATTACAGGACAAGCCAAGGACACAGGTTAAAACCACTTTTCGGGTTTTCTGTGATCCATAGTTTGACTTCTGGCCTGACCTGTGGCTTAATTGTAGCATTTTTGGCTGTAGCCTCATATTTGCAATTTAAATATTTTAAAATTGGGAGCAGTTCTTGCACTGGAGCGCAACACTGAAGAGCAATCAGGCCGAAGTTTTGCTCTTGAATTTCTTGCAAATCATCGGTGTCCATGTCCTTTCGTTTTTTTCACTTTCCAAACTCTTTGAAAGATCCTCTGAGTTTCACGCACTTTGAATTGAACTTCGGCACCGTCAGGAGCAGCTGCAGTTCCCAGCTTTAAGAATTGTCCTTAAGAGTGTGGGATTAAGGGGCCAAAATAATTTAATTTTGTGTCTGCACAGGGCTGAGTCCCAGCAGAGCAATTGCCACAGAGCCAGGATCAGAGAGATCAGGGAAGCCAGACCTCCTATAAACCATTCAAATTGAGCCCCAGTGCGTGTGAAAAACGGGGCTGGGGGGCAACGTCCACTGCTCGTCAATTAATTGTCATTTTCCTTCGTCTGCAGCGCCCTGGGCACAGCACAACGCAATCTGTGTATCCAGAACGGCCACAGTTGTGAACGGGATGAATATTTCACAGCAATAAATGCTGAAACAACGCAAGAGCCACGTGAACTCACGTGGGCCAGGACCCGATCCTAAAGATCAGGTTTAGGGTTTGCTTTCTTGGGAAGCCTCGAGGAGCTTCACCCCTGGAATTCCTCCATGTCCCTCTGCGCCTCGTTCCAGCTCTTGTGAAAACCAACGAGGCGCGAGAGCCCCCAGACAGTCGGGTTTTACAAGGCGTCACCTCAGGCTTCCGTTTCTGTTCTTGAAACTTTTACGGTTTCTACTTTTTAATAGGAAGCCAGTATCAAATATTCTGTTTCACATCTGCGTTGAAACAGGTCAGGAGACTGTCTGGACTAAGGAAACCTGTGAAGTTTATAACTTTTTTATAGCTTTGAATAGGAAATCTTGACAGTGCCAGGTATTAGATTTCACACCTGCGTTGAAACAGAATTGATAACGTTTTAATTTTTTTTGCAGACACACTGGACTATTAATATTTCATTTAAAAATGGTGCAAACTTGCTCTGTCTGAAACACGAAGTCAGGACTTCCCGTCCACTTGCACTTCGTTCCTGTCCGCAGCAAAACCAACTGTGGAATGCAGGGTTACTCACCCGAAATAACCTCCCCACATGCACTGATTTCTCCTCGTGGTCTTCCTAAATGGTCACTGTCTTTAAATAGGTATCAACTCTCTCTTTTCCCCTTTAAATTGGTTCTAAATTCAGATTTGATCCCACAATTTCTTCACGTTGTTGATGACAAACCACCTCCTTTTATTTATTTTTGATTTTTTTTTTCTATTCCCCTTTCCACCTGCATTTTTTGAGTCAAAAATTTCTGTGAACCACACTTCTCTGCCCATGACTCTTAGCTCTTCTTCTCCTTGCCCACTCAGAAGCTCAAGTTTAGTCAGTTTATCCTAGAAGACATCCCATAATGATAATTTTCCCTGCTAATAAAAAGCTTATTCAAAGCAATTTAGAAATTTTCAGAATATTGTAAAACTTTCTGTACACTTTTATTTAAAAAAACCTCCCCCATGCATAAAAATTGCTTTAATTTTGTCTCCGTGTGATTTTAGGAACCCGCACTGCGAGTGTGACCTAAGCAAAATGTTCCTGTCTTCACTCATTTCCTCCTCATTTTTGCTACACTCTGAGTGGTCTTATTGCTATTATTTCATTCTTTTGGCAATTCACGCTGCACCACTAATGAACATTTCGAACATGGCGAAGATTCAGCCTGGCTAATTAAATTTTAACGCGTGAGATCACCAAAAGAGCAATTTTGGGGGTGGGGGATAACACCCCATCCCTGCTGCAAACTTTGCTTCTGCCACTTGGCGAGGCTGAGGCCTTCAGCAGTTTTTTTTTTTTCCCTTTTTCCACCTCCCTGTTAACTCATCTTTTTGAAAACACCACGGGAGACAGGAAGCGGGGCTGATCCCACGTTACTGCAGTAGTGGAAGCACGGTGTTCGCAGCCATTCATTCTGGTTGTATCTTTTTCAGAAAACACAGAAAAAAAAACCCCGGAGTCCGAAGGTCTGGCTTGTCCAAATTGCCTTGATCTCGCGGTGATTTTACACTTGAAAGGCCGAACAGCACTGCTCAATATTTGCTGCAGATTCAATCCTAATTTACTTCTTCCTCCAAACATTTGTTTGTAATTTGACAGCCGGGAAAACACACCACCCACGGATTTCAACGGGAGCTGGGCCGGAATAATGTCGTGTATTATCTACAAGACACCGTTCTTTGAGCCTTTTGGTGAAACGCATTATCAAAATGCTTCGGCTTTCTGTGGGTAATCCTTGAAATAACACAGAGACGGCAAAAAGCTGACGATTTGCCACATTAAATACACGTAAAGTCGTGTGTATAACAGTCATCAAACTGAACGTTGTATGCTCACGTGCAATATGCACAGGCTCATCTATTCAACTGAACGATGGGAATGCGTTATTCCATTTCTAAATCCACGAACACACTTTGTTTTGCAGCCCACCGTTCCTTCTGTTCCATTTCAAGTTGGTTTTCCGTGGATTTCAGGTTCAAACCCCAGGTGAAAGCCTGCGGTTACAAAGGGTGGCGATAAATGGGCGAGGAAAGAACGGGACTGAAAATGTGGGTGCAAAACTGGAGTCAGCTGGGAATAAAAGTTGTGCGGTGACATTTGTCCTCAAAAAGAACTCGGATTAGGAAATCCAGGAAGGTAGGCTGGGAATGTGGGACTTTGAGAGCTACGAGAAGAGACTACAGAAACTGGGATGGGGGGGAAACACTGGTTTAGGTGAAAACAATGAACGGCTGAGTCACAGTGAGGAAGGAGTAAAGGAAAGTTTGGAGCTGGTGGGAAGAGGCAGTGATGTCTCTGCCCAGCACAACCCAAACTGTCTGGAAAGTCAAAAGGAATCACCAGTGCCGTTCCATTTTCCTTCAACAGCAGCAGACAGCAATATTTATTGCTTAAACCTCTGTCTCCCGGAACCTGCTGGCTTTCGCTTCACCTCTTTGATTTCTCTGGGCAGTTCCGAAGCTGCCGTGAGCCATTCCCTGGGATTTTGACGCGTCTTCCACCCTGCCAGGACACAAACGTAAAGAGAGTTTTGCTTCTGTATTTCACACCCCGATCAGGTTGGATAACCCTGAGAAAAGTGGGCTCCATTTTCACATATCTGTGTAGATAAAATTTTGGGTGTTTTCAATCTGATTTCTTTAAGAAAATCCTACATGGAATCACTGAGCGAAACACGTGTTTAGGAAAATCAAACTGCCTTGAGGTCTTGGACTTCTGGAAGTGGAGAAAGTCGCAATTCATCTGCACCTCAGGCTGTTTCCTTTGATATTTCCAGGAAAAATTACTGCCCATAAGTGCATATTGTTGTCTCACCTCTTTTCCCTTGGGAGTGGACAGAGGGCAATTCTAAGGACTTCTGGTTTTCCAGAATAAGAGAGTTTTGGGAGTATCTGAGGATAAAAATGCCTCTCTTCAGTGAATGAGGGGAACTTTTGCGGTGAATTCAGCCTTCTTGTCATAGTTGCACCTTCAGAATTAGGGGCCATCCAGAAGAAACTTCTGAAGTTTCTTAAGAAGTCTTCTTGCAAGTGGATTTGCCGTTTGAAAAAAAAAAAAAAGAAATGTTGGATTTGTCTAAACCGACAGCTTTGTAACGCTAAGACCTCTCCTGTCCTTAAAGTCAATAACAAAAGTAGTCATTGTTATAACAGCACCAGAACCTGTTGGAAGAAAGGAAATGAGTTCTGTTTCCATGACTGAAACGAAATGAAAAATCAATGAAGTTACTGAAAATTAACGCGGGTTTTAAGAGTCTGACGGGGCAGGTGGAAAAAAACCCGTTCATAGGAAACTAAGGCCACGTCTCAGGCCTAAAATCCCTGAAATATTGAAAGAATTTCGGCAACAGTCATCCTGCAGGAGATTCAAAGCAACACAGCGTTCAATATTTACAGTTCCTTTCAAAAATGGGTTTTCTGAGTTTGGGGAGCAGCCTCGAGCCACGTGCGCTCACAGAGCAAACCATTAATTAAAAATGCTCACGCAGAGAATCCCTTTCAACCCGGGCCGTGAGAGCTGCAGAGGAGCTGAAAGCAAACATCTGCAGCGGCAGCATTCCGGGTTATTGGTAATTATTCCCTTTGGAATTTATTAGTCTTGTGCAGGCAAAATAACCCCCCCCCCCCCAGTTTCGAGCAGGGGATGGAAGTGCCTCCCCTGGCTCCCCTAAAGCCTCCACAGCTCCCGGCTGAGCGCTTCAGGGGAGGTTGGGTTGAATTCCCCAAAGCCAAGTCCCAGCTCTTGATCCGCTTCCCAGGCGCTTAAGGACCTTTTCCAGCTGCCACAAGATAAATCTGCCTGCAGCCAGAGTCTTCCCAAGCCAGGAAAAGCCCCAGGTGCGGAATAATTCCAAATCTCTGCCTAAAAATGAACTGAAATACAACTTGGGACTGATAGACTCACAAATTATACACAGCCACTTTTTTTTTTTTTTTTTTTTTTTTTTTTTTTTTTACTTTTCCCCCCT
>VZRN01000686.1:24823-67571 GCA_013397935.1 Dasyornis broadbenti | reverse complement strand
TCCTCTTATTGCTCCTCTGCAGGGCTTTTATTGGATTATTGATCCTCCAGAAAGTGCTACAACAAGCTCTGGTGTCGTTATTTTAATAAAGGCAAGCACCTTTTAACGGAGAGGCCTACGAAGCATTTCTATTACGCAGCAAAAACGTGGCTTAATTTCAAGATTGTTCCTTTCCTTTTTTTTCAAGATACTTGATTCATAATATTTTACTTTTTTTTCTTTTTTTTTTTCCCCCACAAGTGTTTGGATATCAATTTAGTCTTCAGGAAGACCTGAGACTAAAAGGAGAAGTAAATATCAGCTGCAAGTTAAGCAGAGTTCACTCCCATCCCCGATTTGAAGACGTCTCCGGGAGACATCTTCAGATTTACATGAATATTTTTAATTTTCAAGACCCTGGAAAAGTTTCCCTGTGTACAAGTGTGAGAAAATGCATAACTTGAGCCTCAGAAAGCATTTGTCCTCATTTCCCATCTAATGATTGATTGATTGATTGATTGATTTATAACTCAAACGACGTTTGATGTTTTTGTCATCCATGATCTTTATTTGCCATTAAATCGACTGGTAGGAAAAGGCCTTTATAATCTTTTCAAATGCCTGATAAAACATAAACTAGTAAATATTGCTTATCTAGAGTCACCTACCTGTCATTAATGAATTGGATCATTTAGGATGGAGAGCCCCTCTGAATTCATAGAGCCCGAACCCCTTTTCAAAGCAGGGCAAAGCAGATCAGGTTTTGAATCGGTCAGGTCTTGAAAATCTTTAGTGATGGAGATTTCACAACATTTCTGGGCAACCTGTTCCAGTATTTGATTACCCTCAAAATAAAATGAATAAATAAATAAATAAATTAGATGTAACGAATTGTATCATTCAAGTAACGAAGATTTCATTATGGTCCGACTGTCTCTGTTGCTTCTCATCCTATCACTGTGCACCACTGGGAAGTGTCTGAATTTCTCTTCTCCCCACCTTCCTGTGAGATTTATCCCTGAAAAACAGTATTTTTTAAATTAATAATTCAATAATTGATTCCTTTCTCAGTGCCATACGGACACAGGCCAGATTAATAATTGAAGCTCTATCACAAATAAATAAATAAACACAGAGACGCAATACTTTCCAAAGTCTTAGACACTACACCACCAAGGGAATGAGTAAGCCGTAAGAACAGCCTTGCCAACTTTCTTGAATTATGGCAGATTTTTTGGGAATTCCCGTAGGGAAAGAGATCATTCCTCTGCCCTGTTCCAGAGTGAACAAATCCAGCCCTTCAGGATGGTCCTGCAGAAATCACAGAGACGTTGTCATCGTTTACTCTCCAGGACCTGAATCTGGACTTGTACCCTGGAATGCAGAAGGGTTTGGATTCACCCTCACAGAGAAGAATTTCTTCGGAAGCACCCTCGTAGTAAAGAGCTTCTTCCTAATATAAATTATGAGTTCAACCTTCCTATTATCAAATAATCAAAAGAGAGTCATGAGTATGGAGATTATTGAATAAACGTGGAAGACAGGAAATGCCACTGGCAGCCCGTGAATTGAACGTGGGAGCGATTTTCACCTTCCCAGCAAGCAGAGAGGTGTCCTCTAAAGTGCTTTGTGTGGTTTTTGGATTACCAAGAAATGCCTGAAGCCTCTTTAACCCTGTGTGCTGCAGTGAATTCTAATCCATTCATTCGTTTCAGGGGACAGCTTGAGCCCACATCGTATTTAAGGTAGTGACTGGGATAAAGAATCATCAGTCCACAAAGTGACCCCAAGAGGTTCCAGGTGCGGCGATGTCGTCACAATTACGTTTGGTTAATTAATATGAAATCAGACACTTCAGCCACCAAAAGTTGAATGGAATGCAGAACTCGCAGGTGAAGGAAGAAAATTTCTGTAAATTGAATTATGGCCATACCGTGCGCCTTACAACTTGCACGGTAGTCTGTGATTAAAAACTGAAATTTGGAGCACTTCCTTCTCAGGAACGGCAAGAATTCTTCAAGCAACACCAAGGAGTTCACCCAAGGACACAGGTTTGGTGAACTGGGCGCAGCAGCACCAATGCAAAGTTTAATCTCAAGGGGAAGATCAAAATGATATTTTATATCATATCCGGGTTTGCAGCCCTTTAACAGGACAAAAACCTTTCACAGGTCCACCGCAAAATTTGTTCTGCGGAGGAGGCAATAAAAAAACCCTGCTGTCTTTAGTGTCAAAGACAAGGGTGATTTGCTCCCACGCATTTTTTCCCTTTGTGCCACCCTCCTTTCCTTTGCCAAGTATTCCTGTGCGTGCTGGAAAACTCCCCTGTTTGATTGCCATGGCCTGGCGACAAAATGCTGAGTCCATTCTGATTATTAATGCAAATGAGAAACAAAGAAATCAGACGAGAGGGTTCATAAACCCCTGGGAGGGAAGGCCCAGGCTCAACGTTTGTGTTGTGGTGATTACCAGAGCTAACACGTCCTCCCATCCCTAACAGCAAAATGAGGCCGGGTTCTCAGCAAGGATAAATCATCCTGGTCCTTGTACTGTGACGGGTTTTGCTTGCCTGGCAGGTTGGGTTTGCTTTATTTCAATATTTTTGTTCTGTGCAATGGATTAAGGCCTCTCTCCTCCCACAGCACAGCTCCCCCACAATGGGAGCTCTGACTTGCGGAATTGAATTTATCTTTTCTCCAAAGCCCAACCGTTGTGTAATACCCCATTTTTCAATATTTTCGTATTTAAATCTAGAATAACTAGATTTTCACTCCTTTATGGTTTTTTTTCTCTATTATTTTGCTCATCTGTGGCATAGCCAAACAATGGCACGAAGAATTTAATTTTGAAAAAAGGCCAACAGAACACAACGACCGACGTGAAAATGCCAGCTCTTTTACCTGCTGGCTTGGCTGTTAAATCCAGAGCCCACCCCAGTAAATCCCAAGAGTTCAGGATGCTGGAGACAGTAATATTTCTTTTGTTAGAGCAGCAGCTCTGTCTCGTTGAGAGCACAGACCAAGGTGTCTTGTAACTTGTCCAGTCAAGCATTGAAGAAAAATGACTCAATCCATTTCCCAAATCTGTGTGCTTTCTCTCCAATTATTTCTTAATGTGCCTTTTGACAAATTGTCAGGAAGGGAAGCTGGCAGCCTTGGCTTCTCCGGTCAGACACGCCGAGCAACAAGGAGCCGAGACCTCGGAGTGGGATTCCAGCCTGGGAAGGGTGGGGCTGAGCAGAGCTGGAGTCGGGAATATCAGGGAGAAGGCAAATGTAGGAGGTGGTGACGGTGCTGTCCTGGGTGTCTCTCTGGGGAAAGTCATCAAAGGGAAGAAACTGAGCAGAAAAGGAATTATTGCCACCTCTGTAATAAAGAAAAGGCATAGAGACTTTTTTAGGTTTTATGAGGAGAGATCCAGTCCGTGACCAGGCTCTGTGCATTCGTTCTGAAGCATGTATTTTCGTAATTCCAATAAAAATAATATCTAAGCCAAGTGATTAGAAAGCACATGGAATTTGCACTGATTCCATGCGTGAAAGGAAAATATGTTTTACCTAAATTAATGTATCGTGCCCCAAACTCTTACTGGGAAATCAGAACAGAAGGGAAATGGCACAAGGAATGTTTCCATCTGGAACAAAGCACATCCAGCTTTGTACTTTTCCACATTTATTTGACAATTTCAACCCTCTGTAAGAGCCTGACTTGTCAGAACTGAAATACTTGATTGCCTCTTGCAAAAATCAAAATTTGAGCCAGGGACATCCGTTCCAGCCCAGGTGTGTTTGGAGCGAAGGGAATTGTGCTGCTCTGCCACGGAGCAGGCGATCCTTCAAAAGGGGTGGGAGCTCCGGTTTATGAAGGACGTGGCAACAAACCGATGCCAAAGCACCACGGAACCAGCTGGAAATTCCCTGGAGGCTTTTGCTGAGGAAGAGGCAGCACTGCAGGGGGAGCCTGAATTAATGAAGGGAAATAAAGAGAAGCTGTGGCTGCCCCTGGATCCCTGGAGGTGTCCAAGGCCAGGCTGGATGAGGCTGGAAGAAGGCTGGGATGGTGGAAGGTGTCCCTGCCCATGGGCTTTATTTAAATACCTGCGCTCGTCTTTAAGTTTATAAAGTGCTTTTGGGCACTTCCAGCTCTGTATAAACGTGAAATGCTTTCACAACTACAAAAGCCTCACCAAAATCAGGCTTGCACAGGGAGTTTCAACTCTTTTAAGGGCGAGTTTTCAGAGTTGAATTATCCTTTGTTTCCAGTAGGAGAAAAAAAGATCAGCACTAGGAGGTTGTTGGGTTGTCAGAGGGAACAGAAAAGGTGATCAAACGGCTGAACTAATTACAGGATCCTAAATGGGCTGGGCTCAGGGAAAACATTCACTGTGGGATGGCATTGGGAAAGGCAGGTCAGATACCTCCAGGAAAGGGCAGCTTGATGGTTTTTTACAGGGCCAGGAGCCGGACTTGATGATCCTTGCGTGCCCCTTCCCACACAGGATATTCTGTGGTTCTGCGGAAAAGAAAAAAAAAGGGAGAAGCTTTTGCTTTAGTTAGAAAGTAATTTCTGTTCACATATATGAAAATCTAGAGAGAAAAGTTGAAAAAGAGAAAGAAACTTCTGGTTTAGTGGCTGAGGTTACGAGCAGGAAATGTCCCTTGAGGTGACCTTTCACTCCCAGGCGTGCCGGACGTTCTGTGTGCTTCCCCAGAGCTCCGAGAGTTGAATTTATTCTGTGTCGTCTGCTCTGTGTGAGGGACCTGCTGCTCTTAACTCCTTCTCAGAGCCATGGAAAAAAGATGAACCCAAAGAGAAACGTCACGGGCAAGGCAGAAGGACCCCCCTGTGCTTTAATCCGAGCGCCTCGCCATTCCCTTACATCCCTCCTTTCTCTGAGGGCAAAAAGGAAAAGCAAAGACTGGCAGGGAGCAGAGCCTTTTGGATTTTTACAGATTAATGGACAGCAACACTCACAGAGCAGGGAATGGGATTTTTGGATGCACATTTGCTGGATTCTCTGGTGTTTTTCCTCCGATTTGCTTCTGCTATGAAGCAAATCGTTATTTTTAAGAAAGATCTCCCAGCTTTGCAGGAATTAATTTGCTCCTCAACGTTGTAGTGTGTTCTAAAGAATAAATGGAAAGCTAAAACTCCCTAATATTCTCAAATTTGTGTCTACCCAGGGCTTAAATTGGTATTTTTCTTGTTCTCTGCCTCAAAAATGTTAGGTACCAGGCAGAGGAATATTCCAATTAACATCCCAAGTTGACGTTTTAAATTTACTGAAAAGAAAACAATTTTATTCTACTGTAACAGCAAATGACTTCTGACATCTTCCTCCAGCCTAGGAGAGACACTGAAGGTGATTATGGCTCTTTCACCAACCCCTCAGTGTGCCAGACAGCTCTGAGCCTGATTTCCAAACATTTTAGCCGAGACCGGAGAAAAAGCTGATTACAGAAAGCGGTGAATATTCCATCACCGAGAAAAGCAAAGGGAGAAGCGGCAGCGAACAAACAGGCGAAACCTGAGGCAACACACTCAAAATGGTTTGGGGTATTTAATTCCAGCTGCTCAGACTGAGACACTGAAGGGTTTGATTTCAAGAAAATTCAGGACTCAGGCTGATATCAACAGGCTCCTCGGAAGCAAAGCATTCTGAGCAAACACAATTTAGGTGCCTAAAACAATTTTCTGTTCAGTCTTGTTTATAGAAATAAAGAATTTCCTTCAAGCTGAAGTAAACAGATTTATGGAGGCAGGAGTTGTGCTGAGTGATTTTCACTCCATCAGGTCAGGGCAGCACACTCCACAGTACGAGAAAACAAATATTTGTTACTCTCTCTTTATCTAATAGATTTTGGCTTTCAGCGTGGTTGTTTTCCCTTGCAACAGAAAGGATCCAGAGGTTGCAGACAGACATTTTTGTAGCTTAATGTAAATCACTTACTCTAGGAATAACACTCCTTTCCAGCTCTGTTCCAATTTCTATTCCAGAGGCCAGCGCTGTTACTTGACCTTTCCAAACAAATACCAAGTTGTTCCAATAACAAATAGCAATAACCTTTGGCTCCTGCTCTGGGGAGAAGCGACCACCCGCGACACGGCCCTCCTCGGCGCTCCTGCTTAGAGACTGATGGTTATTTCCTATCACTCTCTTCGTGAATTCCAAATTGGCTCTTTAACTTTGAGCTTCCGTGAGGAAGTTAAGCCACGCCGGAGGCAAAAGCGCGCCTCTGCTGCGTGGCTGTAGCGGAGCGGGCTCGTTACGCTGCGTGTTCGGGCAAGAAACGCGCTTTGTGCCCCAGACGTGGGATCCAAGGCCCGTGATCGATGGCCTCGGCTCGGGCTCGAGCATCAGCGCCGCTTCAGAGGTCTCAGTGCTCCTGTGCAGATCAGAGCTGCACTCTGACGACCCTTGTGGGTCCCTGCCCACTCAGTGCCTCTGTGATATCACAGCGATTGGAGTCATTGCATTTTATTGTCCATTTGATATCGTGAGCTTCAACTTTGGTTACTTGCTGAGGGAAATCCCACAAGCGGGCCTCTGAAAACGCGGTTTGCGTTTTTCTCTCGCCGCGTGCAGCTCGTTTGGGTCTCTATTCGGCAGCTTCTCTCTGTAGCCCCAAGGATACAGCAAAATGAAGCAGAGCTTTCGCGGAGAAAAGAAAATTACCTGGTTTTCCTTTCAAACGGTAATTGCTTTCCCCAACAAAATCGAGCAATCGCAGCCCTCTGCAAAATAAAGGACAAGCAAACTTCAGCGACAGGAATAGCGATGGCACAGTGTTCCAGGCAGTTTTTAAATCCATGGATCTCTGCTGGAGACGTATAAGTCATTCCACTAACTCAGTCAGGAAAAAAGAAGCCCGAAAAGAATCTTATTAATCTTCCTGAAGTTAGGAAAAAGAAAAAAAAAATCCGAAATCATTATTAGGAGACAAAAATGTTAGCTCTCTGTATTTCCTGGCACATGTGTGCTGTACAGTCTGAAGCAGAGAGGGGAAATCGGGGTGCTTCAATGGAATTCTACCAGCGTGACCAAGCCTGGATCCATGAGTCCCGGGACTGTAATCCCTCGGATTTTGGGGACAGCCCAGAACCAGAGGGTTTTGAGGGAACACCGCACTACAGACACCCCACTTGTCTTCTTTAGCTCCTGTCTCAGGGCTGCTCACACCGAGGGCCTGAAGGATTGATTTTCTGTAGTCAGATCCTTTTGCTGGCTCCTCCAGTGACCTAAAAATCTTCGGGAAATACAGGGAATACAGTAACAACTCCGTGACGTTTATGTCGTTCCACAAGACCTACAGAAACACCCAACACGCTGGCCTTGGCCATCCAGCTTTCCTTAATCCTGCTTTTTCCCTTTTCCAGAAGGAAGTGATGAACTGAAACCAGAACAGAGGATTTCGAATGGTTTGGGGACCACAAGAGAAGCAGGAAGTTCCAAAGTCCGAAGACAGAAACGATGACGGCCTTGGAAAGGCTCGGCAGAGGAACTGCAGAGGCTCCAGCCGTGATTCCTTTCTCAGATATTCCAACGGGAATGCCTTCAGAGGAATCCTGCCATCACCAGTTCTGCTTCAGGAAAGCGAGGCACTGCCTTCCTGTGGAGAGTTACAGAGCTGGGGTGGCGGCTCCATAAGCAGAGCAGGGGAAGGAAAGGTAAAAGAGGAGATTAAAATAATTCAATAACAAAATCATTAGAGAGCAATAAGTTTCAAACAATTAAAACAAGTTATTTGCAATTAACCAGTAAGTTATTTTAATATGTAAAGATTCTTCTGCAGATATGGAATTTAGAGCAATAAAAAGGATACAGTTTTCAAGCACGTCTAGCTTAAAAATTGAGGAGTATATCTGGGAATAAATCAAGGATTACTCCTGGGTTTAGGAAAGGTTTGGTGTCACTGCAGGTTTCCCTTTACTCATTGACACCTGAGCAACCCTGGGCTAAGCCAGCCTTTCCTGCAGCCTGTTATGCAATCCTGTTGTTCCCATGCCAATAAAAGCAACAATAGGATGGATGTTGCGGCCTGGCCTGCAGCTGAGATTCCCGGATTTCATGCTGGGAAGATCCCACGGAGACACAGCGCCTACAATGTCCCGTTTGTCCCATTGCCTCTCAAAGCAGCCCCGATTTTTATGCACAAAAGAGGCTTCACAATGAATTGTGGCTGAGTGCAAGGCTGCTGTCTAACGAGCACGCAGCTATAAACCGGCAATCAATATTTAACCCCTCAGGAAAACCCCAAATCCAGACCCACTCATTGTTACGTCATGCCCTTGAAAATCGACTTTCCAGCAAGAAGAGCTGCTACCTGTTGTACGCACTCTGTTATTATTACCTAGCGGCTGTTCCTTCTCTTGGAAAAGGAGGGGTTTGTAAAGATGGGCATTTGAGAAGGGATTCTGCCCCAAAGGTCCCATTGAAAGGTCTCTGAGGGACCTCATGTCCAAAAATCATCACTGTGAGATGCCTGGTTAATTATTTATTCCTTCTGCTTGCCCAGTTGCCAATACACAGAACTTATTTATGCACATACAGTACTTTCCCCCCAGTGCTTGACAATATTTCTGTCATTTAGGATTTTTGGCTGCCTTTGGGATCTTCATTTGTTCAGCCATCTGCTTGGGAATCTCCCATGCTGGCGTGGATCTGGGAAAGCCAAAACTCAGCCCGTTCATGTGGCGTTTAACGCCTTTATTAACGAGGAGGATGAAACCGAGTGAAATGCTCCGGCCACAAGAGGAGCAAACGATAAATTCTTGGGCAGGGGTGTCGGACAGGGGAGCTGGGCAGGACCAGGGGGCTGGACACGACCTCAGGAGGTCCAGGAGGAGCCCAGGCACAGCTGGAGAGGGAGAACAGCTGGAGATGGGGAACAGCTGGGGAGGGAGGGACAGCTGGAGATGGGGGAACAGCTGGAGATGGGGAACAGCTGGGGAGGAAGGGACAGCTGGAGATGGGGAACAGCTGGAAAAGCAGGAACATCTGAAGAGACAGGAGCAGCTGGAGAGACAGGAGCAGCTGGAGGGACAGGGAGATTCTCCTGTTGGAGCACGCATTGAGCCATGTGGAAAGTTACCCCTGGCTGAATTTCTGAGAGACGAGGCCACATCTGGAGTTCTGGCTCCACTCCAGGGCTCCCCAGCTCACAAGAACCACGGAATTCCTGGAAAGAGCCCAGTGGAGGCACATGGGATATGGGAACAGGCCAGGAGAATCTGGTTTGTTGGATCTTGGAGGCAGATCAGGGCTGTCTTCAGCCATAAAATTCCTAATAAATTTGGCTGATTGTGCAGGAGCAAGGTGGGTATAAAAAATTCCTCCTGGTGCAGTCCGTGCTATAAACCCAAGAGTTTTAACTACCAGAGTTATGCATCAAATCGTAAAATTATCCAGCCATTTCAGAAATTCAGCTGCACCGTTTGACTCCCCGACCTCCCGCTGCAGAGGATTTCGCAGATCCACGAAAAGATGTTGGAGGAATTATTTCAATTACTCCTGTTCTTCGTCGTTGGGTTTTTAGATTGTAGTTCAACAAATGTAACACGCGGCCTGGGCTCCTGGATGTTCAGCCCCACATTTCTGCCCTCCTGCAGTGTTTAACCGCGTGAATTTCTGTCACTGGCATCGATAATCGGGTGATGGGAGGCAGCAGGAGAAAGGCGAAGGGCCAAAAATTTTACCCACAAGGATCAAATAGCAAGGGAAATCTTAGGCAAGGGGAGAGCATTGAGCGTGGATATGAATCACAGAGTCATGGAATATTCTGAGCTGAAGGGGACCCAAAAGGATCATCGTCGTCATCATCATCATCATCATCATCATCATCATCCTCATCATCATCATCATCAATCCCACCCTGTGCCTCCGAGCATTGACTCCTCAGGCTCTTTCAGGACTGAGGCCATGACCATTCCCTGGGGAGACTGTTCCAGTGCTTTCCTGGAAGTTTCTTACCCGTTCCCGTGCTTTTCTGGGAGTTTCTTCCCTTTTTTCCTCATGGCATCTGTAGGTTTTACTTTACATCTCAACAGCACCCGTCAGGACTCAAGCGAAGACCAAGTGGACAAAGTTCTGCTTCCCCTGAGAATCTAAAAATCTCCAAAACCACTGAAAACACTGTTTATTCTTTGATATTACCCAGCTGTGAATCGAACTGAAGGTGCTGTTAGGAATTTTTTACCTAAATCTGGCTTGCTTTGGGGCAGAACAAAGGACCATCCCTAAAATAAGTGAAAAATCCCCTTTATCCCGTGAGGTTGCATGTTTATCCTCTCACCCTCCTGTAAAGTCTGAAGAAATTAATTTGTGAAACAACACCACAGACATGCTTCTCTCCTGGCAGGCTGGAATTTTTAATACACGACATCTAAACCTGGGAATTCCCATGGGTTATGTGGAAGAGTTAAGCAGGAGCAGACATTAGGCCTGGGGTAGCTGCTGTGAAGGAGAAAGCCCGCAATGGCCAACTTGGGAGATAATAACACACCTTCGATGGAAATTTTATATTTACATTTATAATATATATTTTATATTTATTATATATGTTTGTATTTTATATTTAGTTTATATTTATAATATATATAAAATAATTATATAAATAAATACAATTGCATATTATATATAAAACATAGAAACTTTCTCATACATTATCAATATATTATTACTTTTATATATTTCATATATTTCATGTATTTATCTATTTTATACCTATAAAATTTTTCCTGTTCCAGCTCTGCACAGGGAAGTGCTGTTAAACCTCTTGAATTTTTAACTTGCATTTGTTGTTTTTATCAAGGAGATGAGTAATGACGCAGCCTTTCCATTTCTTACAGGCCTCCAGAGAAGTGTCTGTGTCACTGCTGGTTCATACTCTTTATTTTACTGTAATTTGGAGTGAATTACAGCTGAATGCTTCCTTGTCGATACAGCCAAAACCAACCGTGGAATCCTCGCAGGAAAACTCTCTGGAAAACAATTTGCAATTAAACAGAAGTGGAAACAAGGCAGGTGGTTAAAATGAGAAATAATAAAAAGAAAGTGCAACAGCCCTGAAAAGATGAGACCGCGCAAGAAAAAACTTGTAATGATGATATCTGACTTTGGGGACGTCTTCTGTTTATTTATTTAATTTTTAATAAAAGGAACAGACGTTCATTCACTGCAAAGCTTTGCTGATTTCGGTATCAGCTAAGACACGGAAGCTACTCCACATCATATCTGGCATTAATCCAGGCGAGAAGCTCCTCAGGTAAAGGATATTTTCTGCCTGTTCAGGAGGAATGCTGCGAGGAACTTCATCATTCCGACATTCAAGTTCATTTCCAGGCAGCATTTTTTTTCAGATCCTGACAAATTTCACCCAGGAGTGAACGTTCCCTCGTGGTAGGAAAGATCTGGTTAGAGATCTGGGTGAGCTTCCGCTTCCATCGGCAACTTGGCCCAGATTAGAACATAACTTGCCGAGCCACGTTTCCCTGAATTCAGATGGTAAGCCAAGAACTGAATCTGCCAAGTGATGGCTGGACAAGCCTGGAGAAGGTGAGGAACGCTGAAAGGAACCCAGAAAGCTCCCTGCATTTGAAGACAGGATGCAGAAACATTCGAGTGGGAGCTCTGAGATGGTTTTTCACACAGACGGAGGCAAATCTCCATTTCCATCAGGATCTCTCCGTGGTCCTGACTGAAATCTTGTTGATAAAACACCAACAAATGTGTTTGACAAGGGTTTTAAAGGTTTGGAGCTGTGAGTTTGATGAGGAAACGTTCACTGTGGGTTGAAATGCGACACTGGGATCGTCCAGAAAAGCAGAATTGCACATTCAGAAACCACAGAGAGCAGCCTGGGGAGCTTGAGCAGGGAGGTCGGAGCAGGTGGGTCCCTTCCAGCTGGGAAATGGGGCATCACAAATTCCAGTGTCCACAGAAAGATCCTTGCAGATCCTTGGAGCCAGAGCTGAGGGCTCTGCATGACCATGGCCCCAAAAACACCAGAAACAGGGAAAACCAGAACATTCTGGAACAGAGATACCATGGGATTCCTGGAGATGGGATTTTCTGCAGCAGAAACGCACAGGCAGGGTCTGGGTGCACAAAGAACTTGAGGAGGGGTATAATTCCTGCAGGACTGAACTGATCCAGACCTTTGCCTGTGGGAGTTCGTATCCCATGGAAATCAAGCAGAATGCGGAAAGTGCTTTGAGCAGGGAACCAGTGGGAGAGAAGTTTCTGGGAAGTTGATTTTCCTTGAGATTTTGCCAGGGACTGACAGAGTCCTTCACTATCAGAAACAGAGGTGGAAACAAGGAAAGAAATTTGTCCTGAAGAAGAAAATGACCACAACCAGGTGAATCCCAGCTAGGGACAGCAAATTTTTGAATCGTTGTGTTGACACTTTGAGAATCCACCAGTTAATTAATTAATTAACACAGCCTGATGTCTGGCTATTAAAATGTCTGATTTCACCTTTCCTCAGCGTCTTTGAGGTTCACTCAGTCCGTGATGAAAACACCGGGGCGCAAGCACAGCCAAAACCTGTCCCACTGCTGGGATTTTGTAGACGGGCTGCAAGGATCACTTTGAACAAATGGGCTGCTTCTGGCTGGGAAGGAAAACAACATTTCCACAGTGAAAAAATCAGGTGAGATGCTCCTTCAGTGTCTGTCCAGAAAATGCTGAAGAGGAAAATCCAACTTCAGTCTGAACGGGATTTCTAAAACCTCTCACTCACCAGTGAAAAGTTCCGATCATGACTTTATTAATGACGAGATGAACATGTCTCGTGCAGGCTTTGAACTCGCTCTGGCAGGCAAGGAAGCATTGAGCAGTGACCTTTAAGTGCTAATTGCCGATGTGCTAGAGCTTGTAAACTGCTTCCATGGAGCTCCTGCACACAAATCCTGGAGCGACAAAGCTCATTTGGAATATTAAAGGCAACAATTTGCCAAGGCTTCAGCTTATGCTCACTGTAACAGGTTGAGAATGCAGATTTGAAACCGGAAGCATGGAAAAACAATAAACCAACATGATTGGATGTCTGACGCCAAAGCCAGCACCACGTGTGAAAAGCCAGGTTGTCTGAAAGGTGTGGAAGATGTTCAAAACACCTTCCCATGGCCAAATGTAAACTGCAGGGGAGAAGGAACGGAAATGAGACAGGCCAGAAAAGTCAATAGTGGATTTAGAAGTTGGTTCCTCGCTAAGTTTGTTGTTGGTTTTAAGTTTAAGACCCTTACCTTCGTCTTTGTAAGTCTACCATCTCCTGGAAAAACTGATCGAGTTCTCAGGTGAAGTAACTTGCTCTGATGTCAACCAGGAACGCGTTTCCTTCAAAGGAGAGGGGCCTTCTGTGACTGTTATAAATCAAATCTCCTCCCTAAAGGGGAAAACTGGGCAGTGAGCCTGTGGAGAAGGAGGCGACAGGAACGTCCTGCTGGTTTTCTCGTGCAGGAGTTATTTGTTATTTTAGTTATTTCAGTTATTTTTGTCTCCCGGCTGAGGGCTGGTCATGCTCAAAACAAGGGATTGTCGAAGATCAGGAGACCAGCGATGGTTGGAGGAATCTTAATGTCCTGATCTCTGGAAATTCCTCATTCCCAAGGCTGCCAAAGGAGAGGGATTCACCCATTCCACCCTCTGGCACACAAAGCCAGAGAGGAGTCAAAGGGGGAAACTCTGTTACCCCAAACCATTCCATAGTTCCATGGTTCTTCTGGAATCCAGACCAAGCCCTTGCTCTGCTGCAGTACCTTAACGAGGAATATTTTACTTTTCTCTTGGTGCAGTTAATTACACCGTTTCAGAGTCTTCTGTTTTTCACTTCGGTTCTGAAACTGAAATACTTAAACATTCCTTTGAAATCGCTTGAAAGTGCATTCCAGAAACAGATCTGTGAGGTCTTGAATTCAGACGTTTCTCTTTGCTGTGCCTCCACTGACACGTGTGAACGACAGGTATGGAAGTTTGGGTTAAAGCCTTTGCTGTTTAGGTGAGAACAGGCAATGTTTAAAAATTTGTCCAGTTATGTCCTGAAATTAAAATCTTAATCTGCTTTTGAGGGCTTTGTTGGAGATGTTTTTTTTTTTTTTTTTTAATAGATGTTATGTATGGTGACTCCTTTATGCCAAAGGACACAGATTTTGTTTTATATATATATATATATATATATATGCATAATTATAAATCTAATTTATGCCTATGCCAGGTTTCTTCTCCCCCAATTTATCAAGGACACTGAAAGCAAGAAAAAATGGAGTGAAACCCCCTCTGTGACTCCCTCTGCAGTGAAAACCACGGAGTTCTCTCTGCTGCTGCTCTGTGTCAGCCAATCCAGGGAACGGCCTTTCCCTGGCGCTCCAGGAGGAACATCAATCTTTCCAAGCACACAATAAACCTTCCCCAGTATCCCCAGCAGGTTGGATGTGTTGCTGCAATCCTGGCAGGCACCCCTGAATTCGGCTTTTGGTCGGTTTTCATCTGCAGTGCATCCACTGGGTTCTGTGAATGAGCCTTGGATTTCTGTCTGTCCAGCACAGGATTGTGGAGCTGTTGCGCCGGGAGCCTTCCGAGTACAAATCACATCCATTTGATGCAGGCACTTTTCATCAGATTCGTAAAGATCCATCAAACGGGCAGAAATTCCAAAACTCCTTGTATTTCATTGCGATCTGCACGTCTGAAATGCTTGGCTATAATTAAAAGAGAGCAGCTTAAAACAGAAGTACTGGAGAGTCTGTTCAGAAAACACAGATTGTTCCA
Organism: Dasyornis broadbenti; assembly: GCA_013397935.1. Taxonomy (NCBI): domain Eukaryota; kingdom Metazoa; phylum Chordata; class Aves; order Passeriformes; family Dasyornithidae; genus Dasyornis; species Dasyornis broadbenti. Next base: position 52,823 of record VZRN01000686.1, on the reverse strand, counting down.
TTAGAGGATGAAAAACCCTCTTTGAATTTCTTTAGGCAGATGGAAGATTTAAAACACAGGTCTCCTACACCCTGGGAAAATAAAATCCTATGCCACTCACCCTGCAGGAATTAGCAGTGACGAACCCTTTCCTGGTAGATTTCCTGAGCAAAATCTCTCTTTCTCCTGTTTATTTCTCCCCGAAATTCAGGGAATTTTGGATAAATTTGCAGCGTGTGGGGAGGGAAGGGGCTGATGGATGCACTTATTTCACTGAAAGAATTAAAGTAACTTAGCTCAGGGCCTAAGCGCGTGCGCTCCGTGCTTGGAGTGAAAACTCCTTGAGGGGGCAAAAAGAGAGCTCCAGTTTTAACATCTTTTTTTCCATTTTTTAGTAGTTTTCAATTGTTTCCCTCATCTTTCTCCTCCACGTAGACACTTGGAAGGAAAAGCACCGAATCCATGTGCCCACAGACGCCGTGTTCTCTGCTTTTTGCCAACAGTCCCTCTCTGCATAACAAGATTTATGCTGTTGGAAAGCCCAGAATGCACTCAGCAGCTCTTCTGTGCCTGTTCTTTCAGCTCTCCTGGTATCAAGCACCACCATTTGTTTTCTCAAATTTTAACCCAATTGTGGAAATGCACCTCGGGGCCCAGCAAGAATACGATTGTTTTTGTCCTATTTACAGTGTCTCCAGTCACTTTTAGGTTGCAAAACCGCAAACAAGGAGAACACAGTTGTTTAACCCACTCTTAAAACCATTTTTTTAGAGTTTGGAACCAAAATCCCAGAGCCTAACGTTAAATAAAACCTCGAGGTTATGTTCGCTTTTCAGCCTCGGCTGGGGGAGATGTAGGGGGGCAGAGGTGCTGCCCCAACAAACCCCCTGTTCCTTCTCAGTTTGGATTCCACAGGATGTAATCCATGGGAGTGTCACCCCATCCCTGGCAGTGTCCAAGGCCAGGCTGGGCAGGGCTTGGAGCAGCCTTGGAAGGTGTCCCCGGGGGGTTGCCACTGGATGGGCTTTAAGATCCCTTCCAACCCAAAACCATTCCATGAGTCTGTGATTCCGTGACAGACTTTCTGCGTTTAAAAGCGATTCCCTTGCAGTTTGCCCTCAATCCTTACTCTAAAAGTTCTAAAAGAACTTTAAGGTCAGCAGGAAACACATTTACATTTTCTCAAGTCGATCAAGCTCAAGTAAAGATGCTGCTAGGTTGAAAATGGTATAGATTTAAAAATATAAAGGTTGATAACCCCTTCTTTATAGAGTTCTAAGATATTCTGCTATTTGCATAGGATTGTTCTATTTTATTTACCTAAACAACAATGTGACAGAAGGACTGAATAGATAATTGGGAGGGGAAAAAAATGAAGACAAAAATGGAGAGAAAGAGATTCTGGTGATCAATAGATTGTTGCTCTTTCTCTTTCCTCCTTCCCAAAGCCATGCAGCCACGCTAAGAGATTTACCCCTGCATTAATGGGGAATAACACAGAATTATGCCAGCCACGTGCCTTGTTTTCCCAACAACAAACCCCAACGATCGCTGGAACGAAATGCTCTGCTGTCAGTGGAGAACAGCGGAGCAAAAGCAACAAACCAAAGCCTTTTCTCAGTTTTATCCTCCAGGAGGAAAGAGGAGGCAGAGCTCCGCTGTGATCCAGCGGCACTTCTGTAGTTCCACTCCTGCTTTTGATGTTCCGTGAGGTCGCTGCAGCATCTCCCCGTCTTTTAAAGGGAAGCCAAACACTTACGAGCCTAATCACTATTTTGATCACTATCTGCTCACTTGAAGAATATTAACATCGTGGGGAAAGATCAGATGATTGCTTTTGCTCCTGAAACAGGCGAGAGGAAGCCCCCCCCGCTAACGAGATTGCTGATGGCACTGCGGTATCGATTGCTGCGCATCAGCCAGCTCGGGGCACGCCGCTGGACTCCTCTGCACAGGCAGCTCGCTGGGAAAGATTAAAATATGGCTGGGAGGCTCTTCAGGTTTGGGGAATTCAAAGCAGGATCCACACTGTTTGAAGTGCAGGGGAAGAGGGCGAGGGAGAAGCGTCACTCGCCAAGCTCAGCCGCTGCAGCTGAACAGAAAAAGCCTCGGCTTGGCACATCCACAGGGAAACGTCAGGCTCAGGCAGTGGTTCACCTTTTGCCCTGCACCAAAACTTAAAATAAGCTTTTTTTCACTCAGGAAGAATCTGCAGGCAGGTGTAAACTCTGTGTTTCAGGCGCAGCAGACACTGCAAGCTCATTGATCTTAGAGCAGTATCTGATTTTTCATTCTTCTTTTCTCTGGTTTTAGACAGAAACTATTTCTTTCCTATTCAGGGTATTAATCCAGGTATAGTTGTTTTTCAAAAATAATTTAATAATTACTCAGAACAAAGATGGCATAACTGCTGCAATAACTGTTGTCTTTGCTGTCTCACTTTACCATTATCATTTGAAGTTTTAAACCTCGCCTTGATTAAATAACATCCTTCGACGGATCCCAGCTTTCTCAAGCTTTATGAGAAGAGACAAACCCTGTCTTTGCTTGCAATTCTCTTTGCATTTGAAAGCAGGCATTGCTGCAGAGATGCTTTTAGGGGCCCCGTTTCACAATCCTCCACGAGAACCATGAGGTAAATTGTGTTTCATCAGTGACATTTAATAATTTTACTCTCCCGAGTGCGCTGTGTTTTCTGTTGGCCAGGGAAGAGGAAGGGCTGAGGAAAACGGGCACCATCCTCGGTGAAGAACACGGCCCCAGGACTATTCCAAGATTCTGTGACAACAACAAATTCCCTGGCATCGAAAAACCCTAGAGAGTCAGCATTTCTTATAATGACTACAACTGTCACTTAAAAATACTTACCCTATAAAATATTTACACCTTAAAATGAGATGTGAGACTCAACACAAAAACCAGACAGAAGGAAACATTAATTTTAAATGTGTGCTGTATATAATTTTAGGTTAAAATATTACAGCAAGTCATTTTCCCTTGATGGGAGGCACTGTTCTCCAAGCAGCAAAACCTCACGAGAAAATACGACAGTTTTGACAGAACGCATTTCACGAACTCAGGTAGCAATTTTGATAAAAATACACAGCATTTGAGTTTTATTCTTATGGAGGAATGATATGTTACATTTTAATTTCAAAATTACAGCTATGTTGGTAAAATTCAGTTCCGGTTCAATAAGTAGAAGCAATCCAAGAATGAAGTATTTAGATTTTATCAAAACAGAAGGCCATTTCTATAGAATGCGTTTTAGCTCCTTAAAACACGTATTTGGAGATTTTGTAGGTTTTCCTAGTTTTTCCTTGGAACAAAGCTATCGATCCATCAGCATTGCACTGCTTATGTCCTGAATTCAATATGTTCAAATATCAGAGTGCCAAGGTGGAGGTCAAAGATTTCGTACTTGAAACACTTCATGATGTCATAGTCCATCTTTAGAAGCCCCAGCATTACAAACTCTTCTTGGATCAAGCCAAAAAATAAAACATCAGTGGGATTAGTTCACCCCTTTTTTCCGATTCGTGTCTTTTTTTCCATGAATTGTTAAACACGAATATTTTCCTCACTCCTTGGGCCAGCAACAGTTCTGTAGTGTGACACAAAGCTTATTTTGGGCTTTGATGCAGTTCAAACAAAAATCTCGCAGAATAATAATGTCTTTAATTGCGTTTGTCCCCTCGATGAGTGGGTGTTTAGTAACCCCAATCAGCTCCCGTTTCCTCCCTGTAATCAGGTGTGGCACTGAGGTTTCCCTCCCACCACAGAGAGCTGGATCCCAAATAATCCGAGCCCTCCAGCTCCTCCTCGCTGCCTTGTGCTGAGCAGAAAGGCCTTGCAAAGTGAGGGCCTTAGCGAGGGCCGTGTTTCCCTGGTAAAATCCTCGCTCACTTCTGCTCCTCGGGCTGAGCAGAGAGCATTCTGGGAATGGCTCAGCTGAGCCAGAGGTGAAAAACAAGGGACAGAGCTGGAAAACAATTGTTAGAGCCGATGGGTGCTCCCAGCGTGGGGCTGCTGCTTGGTCACCCCTGCCGCGTGTTCCTGCCGTGGTTCATGGGGTTGGTTCAACGCCTTTGTTGTGCCCCACAGGTTTGGAAACTCAGAACAAAGGAACAGTTGGAGAACCCTGGATTTTTGCATTAAAATGTCTTTGCTGATCACCATCTGGTGGAGTCCATGCCATCAACCACTGCCTTGTGCTGAGCACTGTGTCCTGGGATTTACTGCCCCGGGGAGGTGCATTCCTGCAGCTCATCCCCGTGGACCTGGGATTGTTCCTGTGTTCATCCACCTGCCCAAGCACAGGGGAGTGGGGATTCCGCTCCCCTAAGGCTGGAGGTTGGTTATGGCCGTGCTGATGAATTCTGGGGGCGCTCCCTGCTCGTGGGTCCTGAGGGTGAAGATCTTCAGGGTCTATAGACCATGGTTACAAAATATCATCTGCTTTGCACCCATTGACTCTCTTTCCTTGGGATATCAAAAGTCCTCTCTGGGACTTAAAAACCAACATGCATTCCCGGTGTAGACAAGATGCAGACGTGCCCGTGTGTACTGCACAAACGTTCTGATTTCATCATTTCCATATCCTTTGAATCACAGCTTTACGGGCCCGTGGTGCTGTCAACAATTCCTGACTTTCAGCTCAGGGTGACAGCAGGATTTAGGGAGTGCCAAACACGGCACATGTAGCGGCCCTGCTCTGAAATAAAGACGTTGTTCTCACCATTTCAATGACAGCACGACGCACAATAACAGCAACAGCAATAGCCTGAGGCACCTTCCAATAATCACATCATTAAGAAAGCTAATATTTGATGAGAAAAAGGAAATGAAGGAAAATTAATAGCAGTGCTATCAACAGACTGAATCATGGCCTATTGTTGTGCAGGCACCTGCCTTTTCCGTGGCTGTTCCAGGAAAATTACGAGTTTTATTACCAAGCTGGCTTGTCTTGGACATCATCTCCATTTCGGAAGCAGCAGTGAAAAGTTACAAAGAAATGCTGTTCTACTTGTGAGCACTTAATGATATAACCTCAATGTTAAATATTATTTACAGAAAACCACTCTCTTTGCCAAATTCAGCCGTGCGTGGTTTCATAGACGGTTTCAGAGAAGTAACAAGAAAAAAAGATGGGAAAAGGCAAAGTAAATTGTAATTATGTCTTGCCATATGGCCCTTGTTTAAAGAAGAAGAGGGTTTTTTTGCCATATATTTAATTCCAAATGAGCTACCCTTTGTAATACAGCAACAACAACATATTGAAGAAAATCTTTCACCCCAAAATTCATGTGGGTCACTGCTGCCTGGGACATCCATTAATAATTACCTTGATCAGACAGGGATGATTAATGGACTTTAGGTGTTCCAACAGGACAAAGCGAAAACATTCGAGGCTTGGCTGAACCTCAGAGGGAGAGGAGGTGTTGCTGTGAAACTCAATTACGCAAGGTCAAAGTTCCAGTGAAGAATATTCCTGTAAAACTTGGGAAAGGCTTCTGCCTCCTCAGCAGCCACCGCAGCGCACAGAGGGGCTGGATTTTGCCTGTTTGAGCTTCAGCCTGTTCTATTCCTGAAAGGGAGAGAGGTTTCCTGGGAATTTTGGGCAGCCAAATGAGCTGTTTCCCAGCAGGACAGGAAGAATAGAGAAGGGATATCACTTTGGGAAACGCAGTGCCAGTGATCCTTGGACAACAGGAGCTGTGCAGGAGAGGAAAGAAAGACGGAAGAAGTAAAAGTAAACCATGTTTTTGTTTCTGTCCACAGTCTACCGTAAGGAAAGGTGAACTCGGTGTGGCTCAGTGGGCTTTGGGGAAATGGTGTAAACTGCAGGCACCTTCTCCATGCAGGATTCTCCAGAGCCAGAGGTTTTCAACGTGATGGTTATGGAGGAAGAGAACCTTGTTCCATGTTCATTCCCCCCTTGGCATCTGCTTGAGGTCAGCCTGATCCTCCTCAGCCGGAAGGCAATTGGCTCCCACCTTTTTCACAGGAAGAGCAAAGGCACCTGGAGTTACTGTCCCAAAATAAATTCCCACCTATTGATTCCATGGAAAGCACATAGGAGCATGGCTTACCCTTTGAGGCTTGAGAGCTTCTTTCCATGAGATTTTTCTCCTCTTCAAAGCAGGAAAGAGCGGAGAGAGCCCTTCTGTGTCATTGAAAACCTTCCTCTTGTGCCTCCCCGTCCGCCTTGGCCTTTTCCTTCAGCCTTGCCGGGCTCTGTGGAGCTCCCCTCGTGCTGGGGCATGTGTGGAAGCTCCCCTGTGCTGCACACTGACACTTCTGGCCAGCCTTTCCCAAAAAATCTCTGCTTTTTCTGGGATTGAAACCAAACACAGAGCCCAGCCAGGCACCTGAGCAGGGTTAATTCCAGGCCTGGGATGGTGCACGCTCAGCACCCTGCTTGCAAACTGTATTTATTTATTTGTGTTTGTACCACTTCCAAGGAAATGTCTGGAATATAAGAAACGCCTGCGATTGTGGCTGCACTACCAGACCAAAGTAATTATTTCAATTTCCTGTTACAGATTTCTGTTAAAACCTGCCTGGCTGAAAAAGAGAAACATTTAAATGAACAATTTTCTGTTGGTGTAGTTTGCGTACAAATAAGTCCTTTAAAATTAAGATCGAAGTTGGGGTTTTTTTCTTAAATTAATACAGTTTGTTCTCCTCACACACCAACAGTCTTTTATTTTCCCAACAAAATATTTGATTTCTGCTGCTTGAGTTTCTTGTCTTGCGTCTCCAAGTGGGCCCTCATGAGGTTCATCAAGTGCTACAATCTTTAACAATAAAAATCAATGAGAGTTGTCTTTTTTTCTTATAAAGTGTTTGTTTTTGCTTATGATTCCAGCCAAATTAAGAAAACACTCCAGCAGCGCCATTTTTCAAAGAACGCGGTCTGATTTTTGTTTTCAGTGATCAGAAAGGCAGCTCCCCATGTAACATTACCTTGACATTTGGAGTCTAAGGAACGTTGGAGTAAAAAAAAAAAAAAAAAAAATACAAATTCAATAACAATATTCTCCAACAAAATGAGCGATATTTCTGGGAAGAAAATGATAAAGTTCAAATTTTTTTCTATATTTTTAAAAGAGTATTGAGTGAAAGGTATTCCTCACCCCACTGGAAACCTGAGATACTCATGACAACAAAAAGTGGGGCTTCATAACCTGTCTTTAGCAGGTCAGTCTCACTGTAATATTAGGACACATCATTTCGTGGGCTGACAAAGCCTTTTTTCTGCGGAAGACTGAAAATGTTTGTGTGTCTTCCACGCAGAACTCATTCTCTCCTCCTTTTGCTGGAAGTTTTCTCACAGGATCCAGCACAGCCTGAAAACGGGGCCTCATTTTTGGCTTTTTTTGCACCGAGCTTGGTACATCTTGGAATTCCAGGGCCAGTGATGCGGGTTTTTATGGGTTATTGGAAGTAAAAAAGGAGGAAGTGGCAAGGTACAGTTAATAAATGTGAGGTCGGTGTGATAGTGAGAAGACAAATAACAATCCAGTGCAAATGTAAGTCAGAGTTCTAAGACTGTGGTACTGCTGGGGGATAATTTTTATGAAACAATAAAGTTAAAGGCATCAAAAAAGGGCTTCATTCCTCATATGAAAGACTTAGATCTGCAACAGAAATTGTGCAAGATATATCCTAAGTAACAACACCTTGGGAAAATAACCGGTTTTGAACTAAAAGCAAAACAAAACGAACAAAAAAATCCCACAAAAACGGGGTGGGGGGTGGGGGGAACGACACCGTCTTTAGCATGAGAAGGGTTAAGATTTTTCCCTGTTTCCTTATGGATTTTCAGACTTGTTTTGTAAGCACTTGAAACACGGGATTGCAGACAAATCCCTCCCTAGAAAGACAAACGCCGTGTTTGTGCTGGGCGTGACACGGGCAGCAGCATGAGGTGTTCACTTTTGCCCTGGTCCCCAACCAGCAGATGATAAGGTATCCAGCTGCAGTGTCTGCAGTTTTTTATTTTCTTTACTTTTGTACGGGAAGGTGTTTGTTTTTCGGTGTCTAACATTTACCTAATGCACGGTGCCACCCAGCAAAATAAATCGCCTGGCTCTCCTAGAATTGAGTGTTTGGTAAGATTGTGTAGCAGGGGATGCTCAGGAACACAGAGGGCACCTGGAAACACTGCCCTGGCTGCGGTTAGTCACGAACACACGGACTGAAGCGGAGGAAAATCCTCCTTTTTTGATCACTTCTGATGTCAAATAGCAAAATTGACGTTGATCGTAAAGATTAAATAAGGAGGACTTCCACTGCTGAGTCTCGGGTTTGCATCTTTCCAGGAGATGTGAATTGCTTATGGAATCAGTGGGAAATCACAAATACCAGTATTACGGTTTGGGGAAGACTCGAGGCTGTTCCCCACACACCTAAAGCAGGATGTGGAATGACACTGGGAAGAGCGCTGTGAACGTATTTTGGGTTGTGAGCGGAAGAGATTGGGATTGATTCCAAACTGGAAAATGTAAGACTTTTCCTGTGACACTTGGGGATGTCCTGTGAAGGGCCGAGTTGGATCAGATGATCCTTGCGGGTGCCTCCCAGCTCGGCACATTCTGTGATTCCTGCCTTGCTGTTCCCTCGGAGATTTTTCTTCCTTCATCACAGGGAACAAGCCAGGAGCTGTTGGACAGTAAACAGATGAGGTGAAATATCTGTGTGGTTCCTCAAGAGCCTGGCTGAAATTACAAAATTACCCAGTGTGTAAGTAAATGTGTATTTCCCCATAAAACACTGAGTTTCCTGAGTTTATTGTCAGGAGAGTGACAGTCCCATTTGTTATTTAGATCTTCACAGGCGCTATCAGTGCACAAAACCCTCACACCCCTCCCTGCTGGCTCATCCTTGGTTTACTAAACTCATACTAATGACTTTTTCTAAGAACAAGGGAGGTGTTGAGCAGTAGGAGAGAAAAGTTTATTTGGAGAAACCCATGGAGAAGAGAGGAGGAGGGTGAGCGACTTTGCTTAAACAGAACTAGAGATGGAACCCAGTTCAGCACTGAGCTGCCCAAATTCTGTCACCAAGGTGACACCAAACCCTGTGTAAAGGATGAAAAGGGAGGCAAAAAGTTTATTCTGTCACATCCTGTAGCTAAACTTCAGATAATGACGTGCATATTTAATACAAGAGCACCGAGAAAATTCAATATTTCTCTAATGAGTTTGGTGCCTCTGTGTTTGAAGGAACTTGCCCAGAGATGCTCTGAAGATTTAAGATTTCGATCTGTAATTAAATTGATAAAGGAGCAACTTCCTTCCGTTTCTGTTGCCAAAATGATCAAAATAACAAATTGCAAGCAAACATTTGTTTTGAATTTGCGTCATCAGTGCCAATATTGAAAGGAGCAACCTCTGCATTTGTTCTATTTGTTCTATTTACCGACAGCTGAAAACGCACTGTATCTGTTGGCCACGTGTCACATTTGTATTGGTTTAACACAGATGGAATCATGGAATATCCTGAGCTGGAACAGACCCACAGGGATCAAGCCCAGCCTCTGGCTCTGCACAGACACATCAGCAATCCCACCCTGTGCCTGAGAGCGTTGTCCAAGGAATCCTTGGAGACTGTTAGCTCCTTGATTTTACCAGGCCTTGGCATTTCCTGAAAAATCCAGGTAAGACACAACCAAAAGCTGTGCAGTGAAAAATAACCCACCAAAACAAAAAAAGGCTTCAAATATTTAATATTTTTTTACTTCAGGTTTTGGAAGCGAATTCCCTTCAGGATGAGCTGTCTTTGGCACTCTCTCATTCACCTTCTCCTACAGCCTTTCTCTGCACTCTGCTTTTTAGTATAAGCAGTCATTTTTACATTTGCGTGGATTCATGCTCTATGGTGATTCCTGTATAATTGTCTTTTTTTTTTTGAGCTACATTTAGATCCAGAGGAACTTCTCTTTCTGCTGGAAAAAGCATGGGAACATAAAAATTAGATAGCCTGAAGCCTCCACAGATTTCTTATGTTTAATTTTTCCAAGTTGCTATAGTAACTTAAAAAAAACCAAACAAACCAAAAAACAAACCAAAAAAAAAACCCCAACAAACAAAAAACCCCCATGTTGTGTAAAAACATACCCTAGGTAAGATAAGAAAACTTGATAGAAAACCAAATTAAATTTGATTCCAAGAGAGGAGACTGAAACATTAAAATAAATTGGATACCACCATTTTTCAGATGTAAAAGAGAACATTTCAAAACCTACAGGTGGCAATCAACCTTTAACCTGCAGCAGCAAAAGTAAACAGCATGAACTTAGTTTTAAATTTCCTTTGTCTGTCACAAGGGGTTGCTTGAGACGTTTATCTTCCTGCTCATTCCCAAGTCTTTGTACGAAGTCATGGAGTTATGGAGGAAGTCAGCTGTGAAAGTGCAAAGGGATTTACCAAAAAAAAAGGGATTTAAAAAAAAACCAAACCAAATCCCACTCAAAACTACGGCCCAGAGAAGCTGTGGCTGCCCCTGAATCCCTGGAAGTGTCCAAGGCCGGGTTGGACACTGGGGCTTGGAGCGGCCTGGGACAGGGGAAGGTGTCCCTGCCCATGGCTTTAAGGTCCCTTCCAACCCAAACCATCTCAGGATTTCGTGCAAGTCAACACAAAAACTTTAAACAAATGGGACCTCCCCGATTCCAGGATGATTTCATAGTGAACAAGTGTGCCTTAATCTCTGCCCAGATTATCTGTGCCCTTAAAGGCAACACATTCCCAGCTCTTGGAAGGCTGCTGATAATCGGCTTAGAGCAGAGGAATTAGCATCTCTGTACTAATACAAAACCACAAAAATTCCGTTTGCGCTTCCACCTCCCTGTAATGTAATCCCTCGCAATAAATGATAGGCAAAGAATATTCCATTTCTCTGAAGATGAAGTTCAGTTGACTTAGTAGAAATCCACAGTCTACAAAGGAAAAGCACATCAAATGTTCTCTGCATCCATTAATAGCTGATTAAACAGTGACACCGAAATACTGAATCAAATTGTTTCCCCTATAAAACCTTTGAAGAGGCCCCTTGAAGAGCCTTTTCCTATATGGAAATCTCTGGGAAACATTCGCAAAGACAAAATGAAGAGATAAATGAAGGCTCAGAGATGCCCTGTAGATGACCTTTTGGTGGACTAAAGACTGCATGTTCCTTCTCATTTTATAGGCCCCTGTGACCAAGTTTCTCAGCCTGTCCTTGACTATTATGGTCCTTTTTAGTTTAACTCTAATAAAATAGTAGAAAATATTAGTGCTGATTTCATGGTATTAATGACATTTAAAGTGCACTGACTTAATCGGGTGAGGCCTCAAAAGGTGAAAGAATATCCTGGGGTCAGTTTTGAGGCCTTCAGGATGAGACAGACACTGAGGGACTGGAGCGTGTCCAGGGATGGGAACGGAGCTGGGAAGGGTCTGGAGCCCCAAGTGCAGCTGAGGGAGCTGGGAAAGGGCTCAGGCTGGAGCAGAGGAGGCTCAGGGGGAACCTTGTGGCTCTGCACAGCTCCTGACAGGAGGGGGCAGCCGGGGGGGTCGGGCTGTGCTCCCAGGGAACAGGGACAGCAGGAGAGGGAACGGCCTCAGGCTGGGCCAGGGCAGGCTCAGGGTGGACAGCAGCAGGAATTTCTCCATGGAAAGGGCAGCCAGGCCGTGGCAGGGGCTGCCTAGGGAGCTTTGGAGTGCCCATCCCTGGAGAGATTTAAAGCCAGGTCAAAGTGGCGCTTGGGTCAGTGGTGGCCTTGGCTGTGCTGGGGAATGGGTGGGCACGATGATCTCAGAGGGCTTTTCCCACTTAAACAATTCCATGATTCTATTTGGAGCAGTGAGGAAATATCAACTTAGAAAAAGACTGAGAGGAATATTTTGAGAGAGATAAGGAAGATGTGCTGACATGGCTCTGGCTGCGGGGAAAGGATCCTGTGCAGTTTAAGATGAAAGCTGAAGTGAGCAGACATTTTCTGTCTGGAGAAACCGAACTTGGAGATGAGGGAGAAGAGTTGCACATTAAACTCACTAATCAGCGACCAGTCAGGAGAAATTAGCATGATACAGAAAATCAGACTCCAACATTAAATTAATGTTGATTAAAAAGTGAGAAACTGATTGCAGTGGAAATAGAAGCCCCTTCTTCCTCCATGGGGCCCGAGCACCACAAAAATTAATTATTAAAAAAAGTTCAGCTACTGAACTATTTAATATTCCAGAAATGAGCTTCTGGCTCCGAGTGAAAGAGTGGCTTCCTTTATCAGTTCAGGGCATGCTTTGCTCATGGAATCACTAAGAACAATATTGATGGCACCCAGGAATGCGCAACTGGGCTTTTTTTCACAATGCTGAGTCTATTTCGTCCTGACAAACTGGAGCACAGAGCTCCAGGATAAATGCAAACTATCAGACACTGGATCTTTACTCCCGGTACGGGAAATGTGGGCAGTCTATTTAAATAGAGCAGCTACTACACTACAGCTAATTTATTAATCATAATTGAGGTGCAATACGCTGCATTATTTAAGGCTTTCCTACATTTCCACTTGCACGGTTATTTCAGGGAGATTCATAACTGTTGGCATGTGGAGCAGTCATTATTCTAATTAGGAGGGAAAATACCAATGGCTTAGTTCATCCTCCAACAAATCAATATTTAATTAACAATATGTCACCACCCAAATGTCTGGAATTAAATTCTGTGTGGGTAAGACGACAACACTCTTCTTTACCCACACTGCTCTACTCTTTAAAATACTTGGACACATAAGTGAAAATGTACAAAAAGGCTGTCACAAAGCATTCAGGCAGCCAGGGGCTCTTTCAACCTCAGTATAATAACGTTTCAATTTGGTTTTTTTTAATCTAGATTTCTCTCTTAACGTAGATCCTCCCAAGATTTATGAAAAACCAAAAGTCCTACAAACTACCGGTGTGCAAAGAGCTCTGGCCGCGAGAGTCAGGCACATTCAGTACCTGGGCTCTGTGAAACTTGGAGGAGAGTTAAACATCCTTTCCATCACTCTTCTCCTACTGGGCACTTCCCAACAGCTGCTACCCAAATGTAACCTGGAATATTTAGCAGAGAGGATAGCAGTGCTCCTAAGGGAACTTTGGAAAATCTTCTGCAAGGGCCTCACCTCCGTTGAAATTGTTTGCCAAAGTTTCGCTGGACAAAATACAGAGCAAACCATCTGCAAATAATTTACGTTCCTTCAGGTAACACATTCCTTAATGTCATTGGAAACTGCACAAGAAGAGGAAATGTTGAAGTGGGAGTCCTGATAGATTTGTGGAGACTCTCCCTGGGGTGGGTTCTGTCCTGCTTGGCCTTCCGAGGATGCCGATTCTGCTGCCTAAAATGCAGCTTCTGCCTGACCCCAGAGACGGGACTGGGAGAAAGGCCTGACTGATCCCTGGTATGTTTGGGCAGGAGGGGAAGTTGCTTCTTTTTATTTTTTTTTTAATTCCTCCAAATGTCCTTTGTTCCTGAGCTGAGGATACACAACGAGGATGCCTATAAGGACCTAAAGAAGGACAGGGCCTTGGCTCTGGCAGGAAACCAAAGCAGAAATGCTGACCTAGAAAGGGAGACTTTCCATGGGCAGGAAGGTTTCGTTACGAATTCCACTGCAGCTGTGCTGAGCCAGCGGTGAAAATCTGCCTTGCTCCAGTGCAATATGAGGGGCAGCTGAAGAGAAGGGACATCATTTTCAATTCCCTCTTTGTTTCCGCACATGCAGTGCGGGATGGTGGTGGATCTGCGCCACCACGCAGGAATTTGTTACAGATTACTCCCCCAGCAGTGGAGCTGAACTCCTGGGAAATCCTGGTGCCTGTGGCTGGAGCCAGCTTTTATCCATGCAGGATTTCCATCAGTGAACCTGGAATATTCACTCCCTGGCCTTTGGGAAAAAAGGGAACCGTGCTGTTACCACCTAGAGGAATTTTATTGCAGGTGGAATGCGTAAAGCCTGTGCTTTTGGGAGTGTGGGCCAGGCCTTTATCCTTCCTGCACCAATTAGTGTGTGATTTGTCCAGCTATTGTTCCAGTTGTCTGTGGAATAGGACTCCACTCCGGATGGATTGGATTACAGGGAACGCTCGTCTTTGTGAGCTCTTAATTAAAAAGACAGCTCCGTCTAATTTACAGATAAGTCTAAGCTATAAAACTCAACTCTGGATTTCAGCTCCTTCCTTCCTTTTAAAAAAACAAAAGCATTTATCAGGATTCGGGCTTTGGATTGGCCAATTAAATAGAGAAGGGCCAACTGTGAAATTCAAGCCTGACTTCATCCCACAGAAACCTCAGGCTGGCAGAGCTGATTTTGTTTCAGATAAAGCACCGCAGCTCTTGTACAAACGAGCTCCACCTCCCTCTATTATTTAGATACTGTGGTGGCAATAAATCCAGTCCTAACCACGGAATCACACAATGATTCTTCCTCACGGAGTAAGCCCCACTTCATCACTCGTGATTTCGGGTGGTGTGGTTATGCCTTCCACCTAGTGGGGATTAAATAACACAGTCATGGCAAAAATCTCCTCCGTGTCCACACGGATCATCACCACAGATGGCTCAGATAAGGTCTTTGTTATCAGATCATTAATAACCCGCAGCTTAGGTGGATAACAAATGCTCAATTGATGTGGAAAATAACCTTCTGAGAATGCTGAAGAGCTAGAAGATGCTGAACTGAATGCAAAAGGGTAAAAAACGTTAGGATGAAATAAGAAGTGTATGGAAAAACATTTGGATGTTTGAGTTTCCAGCTTTGAATTTTTTATGACTTTTTAAAATATATTTCTTATTACCCGTCTCCCAGCTTATCAATGTATAACTGTATTCCCATTAATGTTCCATATTTTTAATATCAGTTGAGTGTACATCATCCCTGAAATACGTCTTTAAAATCACTGTAAATTCTAAACATGATTTCTGTATTAAATCAGACACCTTTCCTTCTTATCTTGCTGTTCCTTTTTGCTCCAAGGAGATTTCTTGACTGCTGTTGATCGATCCAGATTTATTTGAGTGAAAGTCTTGCATTATTTAATACACTCTGTATTGCTCTGCTCTGGCAGCTGTTATTGAACAACAGCTTCTAAAACTTCTTTGCCCTCGTTATTTTGGTATTTGCAGAAACTTTGCAAAACAAATGTGAAGTTCCGTATGCCTGTTTCATGTCAGAAAATTATTCCAGGCTGTTGCAGGCTGCCTTTCTTCTTTTGAGAAATGGAAAGCTCTACAAGCTTTAGGAAAAAAAAAAAACCCATATCCTAAGGCAAATAAAAATAGTATCTTTTCAAAGGGGAGTTTGAAAGATGACTGATTTTTTGGGGTTTTTTTTAGCTATTAACCTTTCTCGCAGCTCCTATCTCCCTCCCTCACGTGTACATGACAAAACTGCATTTCCAACATGATCAGGAGAGTCCCCACCAATTAATTTCCTGTTAGCTCTAGAATTTCTCCACTTCCATAATGATGTCAAGAGTTAATACTCTCATCTCCACAGCCCAATGTGCTCTGCATGGAAAAGGAAGTGGCGACGGTAAAAACCACTGCAAAGTGGATCAGTAGTTGTTGAATTGTCCGGTCCCTGCCTAACAAAGGGGAAAACTTGCAAAACGCCAAAGAGAGAGACGTGAGTGAAATAAAAAGGGTTCTGACAAAAAAAGGCTTTTGGCATTTCTCAGTTTCTTCCTTTACTCAAAACAGAAGTTGTTTTGAATATTTATTTTCTCATGCTCGTGGCCCTTTACAGTAGCATTAGTACGCATTGCATGCATAATTATTCTGTATTGTATTATAGATGAGAAAATCACATTTAATACATTATGATATTATATGCTTAACTCATGTATGAGCTTTTCCATCATACACTAGAGAGCGCTGGGATGAGATTTTGGGAACATTCATGGCATTTCTAGCACGGTTGTAGGCATGGAGCTGGATTCAGTCTTATGGTTCTAATTGAGGTGAAAACAAAAAAGTTTGTAGATATATGTATGATTTAAAAATATTTCAGGTTTTAGGAAATAATAACGAATTCTACTGCTTAGTGGGGCTGAATTTTCTTTTATATATTATACAACTTCCCATTATTCGTGCTACTTGTTATTTCTAATAGTAAATATTCATCAAAGAATCAAGAATCGCGAGTCGCCAAAAAACATGACATCTGCCTGCAAAACACAACGATATCGTTCATCGGGCATTTTATTTGTATTTCCACTCTTTGACCTTTCTACATTGACCTTTCATTTTATAGAGATAGATATATATATATGTAAATCTTCAACGGCTGAGGTTTAACAGCCATACACAGCAGAATTGGATATGTTTCACATGCAATTACAAATGAATTCATTACCGTTTTGTCTCATGTTCTTCATCCACTACGTTTTAAAGTATTTCCTTCTGCAGGATTTTACAGAGCTTTCACAGAGACACTTTTAGGCTTTTAATTTTTTTTCTTTTTTTTTTTTTCCTTTTAACAAGTGCTGCAGCTCCCTTCAAAAACTTTTTTTTTTTTTTTTTTCCCAGAACAAACAGGTAATATAAAAACGGGGAAATGTTCTCAGTAAGAGCTTTACCCTGAGTTCTAAAAAGCTGTGTTTCTCTGGAGGATTGTTAACAGTGGGATATAAAAAGGGTCTGAGCTCTTAAAAGTAACTTAAGAGCCCTTGTACCATGCAGCCAAAGCTGGTGCTGCTCTGCAGTTCCTTCCCATTACATAAAAGAAAGTTGTTTTTCCCCCACAATTTCCCCTTCAGATATTCCACCAGCAGCAATATTTCCCTGCTGCAGCCACCTTTTTATTCCTCTTTTGAAAATGTATTTATTATTGCTGTGTTTATTGTTTATTTATTATCCTAATAAACTTTTCTTCATGATTCATCTTTGTTCCTCTTTTGCTTTACCCACAAGACTGTGCTGTAGCATCTTGCAGTAGGAATTGACCTTGAAATTCTTCTTTTTCCAAACAGAGTTCCCCATTTTTCACATAGGAAGAAGCAAAATAAAATATTTCCTAATTACTGTAGCAAAACCTTTCTTCTTGTCCAATATTTTCCTGGTTTTTATCTTTCTTCTTCTTTTCTTGGAAACATTTTAGAATAAATTTGCCCGGCAATTAACAACAATCTGGGGGTACTTTGTATGTTAATGAGCAGAACTGCGTGAAGCCGTAGGAACTCCCACTTTGCCTGTTCGCTCCATGAATTTTAACAGCTATAAAAACTTCACCTTGGAAGACATCCAAGCCTTTACTAATAACAACCTCAGCAAGAAGTATTTTTCCCTGTTCAAAATTAATTATATTAGTTTGTTTTTCATTTACCTATCAAGGAGAGGTTGCCTTTTTTTTTTTTTCTTTTTTTTTTTTTTTTAATAACAGACGTTTTCCTGACATCTCCCTAATTTCTACTGGGCTTTTTTAGAAATACTCAAGGTATTTTTAAAAAAAATTTTCTTTTTCCCAGGGCGAGATTCTCTTGGAGTTTTCTCACTTTCTGTTAGAGAAACTTCCTGATGATGCAGTATTTTTGCCTGGATCGAGCCACCTTTTATGCACGCACCCCAGATTTCAGCGCACGGTAAATTTCAGAGTGCATAATTCACCTCAGACCTGAGGCGGACGGCATTTTATGGGTCTTACACCGTGTGCCACATCTTTCCCATCCTCCCCATCGCACCGTGCTTGCCCTCAACAGTTTAGGAGGGGAAATAAAGCAATGTGAGGGGTGGGAAGGCTTCCTAGAGTGGGAGACTGTAATTACCTCCCTGGGGATTCAGCAAGGACAGCAGGCTAACGCGCTCCTCTCACGGTGCCGCATTATCTCCAACAACCACACGTGGCCGCATCCACAACATATTTTTCTGATGGACGAACGGTTTGCTGGGATGTCTGACCCGGGTGAACCGGCAGAACAGCACCGGAGCGCTCCCGGTGATTTCCCAACGCACAGCTCCATAAACGCCACGCTGAGCCCGCGGATGCTGCCTGCAGGTTACACCCTTACATTGCTTTAGGATAGAAATCCTTCCGCGGGGGGAAATAGATTCAGAGAAGGTCGTGTGGGCATCTAATTCCATCTGATTCCGCTGGGACTTTTCACCACAGCCAGCAGGGACACGGGGAAGTGGGAACAGCAGATGGAAGGAGGAAGTTCTCTCCCTCTGATCTCCTCAGAGATCCTACCTGCTGCATTCAGCTCTGGGCTTGTCAGCACAGGAAGGACATGGAGGAGCTGGAGCGAGACCAGAGGAGGCCAGGAGGATGTTCCGAGGGCTGAAGCACCGTTGATATGGAGACAGACTGGGAGAGCTGGGGCTGTTCAGTCTGGAGAAGAGAAAGTTCTGGGGAGATCTGAAAGGCCCTTTCAGTGCCTGAAGGAGCTACGAGAAAGATGGAGAGAGACAATTTATACCGGATGGAGAGACAGGACAAGGGGGAATGGCCTCGAACTGACAGAGAATAGGCTTAGATGGGACAGGAGAAATTCCTGAGGGTGGGGAGGCCCTGGCCCAGGGTGCCCAGAGAAGCTGGGGCTGCCCCTGGATCCCTGGCAGTGTCCAAGTCCAGGCTGGACACTGGGGCTTGGAGCAGCCTGGGACAGTGGAAGGTGTCCCTGCCATGGCAGGGGTGGCTCTGGATGGGCTTTGAGGTCCCTCCCACCCCAAACCACTCTGGGTTCTGTGATTTGCCTTTCTGGGCTGCTGCCCACTCAGTGCTTAGCGGTGGCCTGTAGGAAATGGCAGATCTGTGCTGACTGAAGCCAAATAAAAGAAGGCAGCACAAAAATGTTTGATGGAGAGGACTGTGCTGGCACAGAGCCAAAGGGCCCCGAATTTTTCACCATTCCTACAACGATTCCCACCTCATGGAACTGCCAGGGTTAAGAAAGCAGCCGCCGTCTATCAGCTCCTGGGATTCCAGCCCTGTCGTGCGTGGCCCAAATCAATATTTATGATCATCAATTAGCGGTGATGCGATAACAAGGCATCTGAAAGATCAGAAGCTGTGCTCTCCCTCTCTGGGGCACTCTGGGATTTGCCTGTTATGACTCCGTAAGGACACAGGGTTTTGGGGAGCTGCGACCACCTGGATGCATTTTGGCAATGGTTTTATTTCGTTCATTGGTTCACGCAAGTCTGTCCAAACAAACAAAACAAAGCCCTTTAGAAATATTTTTACAACTTTAATGATAATAATTTTAAGGTACCGATATCTAAGAACATCTTACATGGAGCCCATTAATTTTTCATTGATTTCATTGCACAAAGGGATTAGGCAGACAAAAAAAATATATATATAAAAGTGGTAATTAAATATTTTATCTTTGACATTTTTCACGTGTTTTTCTTAAAGTTCAAAGTTTCCACAAGGTAGTACCTATCTCAATTACTAGTGGTTGAAATTTTTTTAGGGAAAAGTGAAAGCATTTACTTTTTGAATGACTAATAATGTCTCATTTTGGTATTTTATTATTTTAAGCTTAGAGTCTGAAGGAAATTATAGTTGGATCCAGATAAGTTCAAATGAGATATAACAGCTACTCCCTTTTGCTACACAATGTTCTGTCACCATCTATTATTTACAAGTTGAATTTTGTATTCTTGTCTTTCATCCCATTAAAATAAAGACTGCTCTCTTAATCATAAATTTAATTAAATGCATTATATTCAGATGTCTTTATAATTGCATTTTGAGGCTATATTTTTTTTTTTAGCTGCAAATATCCCTTGCTGTTAATTTTTTAGTAATAAAATTTTGCCTTGACTGTGGTCAAATGGAAATAACAATTTTTCATACCATTCTTAGCTCAGAGTAAATGATGCAGAGAAGAAAAATATCAACAACTGATGGTTTATTTGCTTCACTTTTGGTGGTTTTTACACTTCTGTTAAGGTCGGAAAGGTACAATTTCAGAAGCTTGAGAACCAAAAGCAGGGAGAGAGAGACACCAAAGTGTTACAGTGTAATTTATATCAACTTCACAGATAAAAATGTTCTTAAATTCACTTTTTTGGTTCAACATTTTGGGGTTTTTTTGTTTAATTTTAGTCAAAAGTTAATTATTTCCCACTATTTCATTATGTCTGAATTAAGGAAATGGTATTTTTGGGATGTTTAATAAATGTCGGGGTGTTTTCTGTTGAGTTCCCAAGCAGGGCCAAAATATAAAGTGACAAGTCCGGGTGAAGCGAAGTCTCGTGTGTCTGTGTCAGTGCTTTGACAGCAAAATCCTCTGGGCACGGCCCTGAGCCTCTGCCCTTTCCTGGGTTCCTGTGTATTGAGCTGCTTTTAATCCCGAGTTTTGGTCTTTCTGCCAGGATGCTGCCAAAAAAGTGGCCTTTGTGATGGCTGCAACCGAAGCTTCATTTGTCTGTCACTGGGGAAGGGTTCACCGTCACGGGGCACGTTTTGGCAAGAGTTTCTTGCAGCATCACTGCCCCGAGTGCCCTTGGCTCCGCCCTGGGAGCTGTGGGGGAACTGGGCACGTTTCCCTTGGTGCCATCAGCTGGATCATCCCTCACCTCGAATCCTGCGTCCAGTTCTGGGACACCACCAAGAGAGGGACGTCGAGGAGCTGGGAAGGGGCTGGAGCCCCAGGAGCGGCTGAGGGAGCTGGGAAAGGGCTCAGGCTGGAGCAGAGGAGGCTCAGGGGGAACCTTGTGGCTCTGCACAGCTCCTGACAGGAGGGGGCAGCCGGGGGGGTCGGGCTGTGCTCCCAGGGAACAGGGACAGGAGGAGAGGGAACGGCCTCAAGGAGCACCAGGGGAGGTTGGGATCGGATATTATGGAAAATTTCTTCACAGAAAGAGGGAAGCACTGGCACGGGCTGCCCAGGCTGGTAGGTTGGAGTTGATGATCATGGAGCTCCTTCCAACCTTGATGGTTCCATGATCTCAGCGTCCCACGTGGATTCACTCCTGAACAAATGCCTGGGGCGTCGGAATCACTGGGACAAGGATAAATCCCTCTTTGCAGCCCTTCCTGTGGAAAACCCCCCACGTGTTCAGGAGACTGAACCTACCCCTGACGATCCAAGTGCCAATGGAATGACGTCACAATGCTGGAATTCGTAACTTTCAAAGGGAGTGGGACCTCAATTTTTTATCCTCTGAGGCAATATTGCTTACAGCAAGCAAAGTGATATTGTGGAGGAAAAAAAAAAAATAATTCCACATTTCCACATTAATTTTCCTCGTTATCTTCGATTTATATTAACTAATTTCCATGTGCTCCTTTCTCACCTTCGCTGGTTGCAGTCGTCAATTACCTTAATTTAACCAGAAATCTCCAGATAGGTCACAGCTCTCATGTTTAATGAAAAATGAGTGAAAGAGGCTTAATAGAAATTCATAAGTTCCTGATGTTCTTTGGAGTAACACATACATTATTTAGTTCTGAGTGATGCTCTACACATTTAACCGTATTTAGGCTGCTAATTGTACTGGATTTAATGTCCCTGTGGGAGTATCCTTCACAACACAAGACAGCTTCTCGCTGAACTCCCTGCATTGCTCACCAAAGCAGAAACCACCCCTGGATATTGATTACTCCTAATATTCAGAGTTTTAATGGCAGAAGAATGCTTTGTAGAATAAACCAGAAATTCCTTAATTGCTTTTAGTGTTCCCCGAACTGCTCTAAGTCAAGGCAAAGAGATAAGGAGACAATTTCTACAAACTGTGGTTTAAACCCTGGCGAAATATCTAATTTTTTTTTTTTTTTTTTTCTCAATCACTGCGTGTGTTCTGTCTTCAACACTTGTGGTCACTGATTCCTGTAGAAGTTGAAGGTGCTTTCATGCTGACGATGACATCTCTTTGTTTTGGTCTCTTTCTGACTTGTTTTACACCGGGAAGGCTCTATTAACAAACACTCTGCAAATTCACCGATGAGCTGAACTAGGCAAGGAAACGTGATTTACTCCGGAGTGCCTGATCCCAATGAGATTCAAAGGGATGCTCTTCCTTTGGAATTTTGCTTCTTTTCTCCCCAGTATGTGACTGCACCTGACTTTGTTCAGGGCACCAAACAGGAGAGGGGGAATGTTGGTGATCCAAGGGAAAAAAAAACCAACAAGGCAAAATTGAAAAGCGAAAAAAGAGAAAGGCTGAATTTTCCCTTCAGTCTTTAAATTACGTTAAAAATATTGAAGCACAAAATGTGGCTTGGCTGCAACTAATATTTTTTTAAAAGAAAAAATATCTGTGAAATACTGACTTAATTCTGCAAAATCCATATGTTAACAACCAGTCTTACAGCAAAAATGATGGAAGAGGTTTTCTGGAGCAATTTTCAACAACCATTTTTGTAAAGTCATAGTGAGCTATGTATAAAAATAGACACAGCGTAGATGCTCCTTTTTGGTAACAAACTCAGTTTTCAAAACAGCAGTTTTGACGATTTTCAAAGTTTTGTAACACTGAATAATCAGTGCTGTACAACTTAACTGCTACGGGTTTCTAAGCTAATTGACGAAAACGCTTTGGGGTAAAACCATTATTTTTATTATATTTTAATTCTGCTTTAAAGGAATAGGCTTTCTACCTAAAACATATTCAAACTCAAGTGTTTGATCTCAACTTGTGGAGGAGCTAAGATTTCAAATAATTTAAAATTGCCTGTTTTGATTGCTCCTGCTGATTGCCACACAACTGAGACCCTAGGCCGAGAGAAAACAATGTTATAAACGCGTTCTGGAGACCCCTAAGAATTCAAATGGCTCTACCCTCTATTAAATTATTTCTCCTGTTATCAAAACTTTGAGACATAGAACCACCAGCAGAGCAGCAGATCCATTAAAACTTGTGGGGCCTTTTTTTCCAAGCATTCCTTAAAACCAGCCGGAGGCAGCACCTTGGTTCAAGCAGGTCACTCAGAAAACACAGGGAAATAAAAGATTTATCCTCTTCTCAGCGGGAAATGGAAATAATTGGCTGACAAGGCATCAGAGGTCACTGTTTTAGGTGTAGTGACCTAGAGGAGGTCAGCAGCAGAACCAGGAAACCTTTCACATCATCACACCCTAAATCTGATGCTGGAAACACGAGCCAATTCTTGTCACCCCTTCACCTCTTTCTTTTTCACAACCCTCTCCAAAGCAATCCTAAATTGGACTTTTCTTCCTGAATACAAGAAATTATTCCGATTTTCTTTCCTAAAATACATTTGAAATTCTAACAATGATGTCGCCATTTTGCATTTAGATTTCCTGGAGTTTCTCTCTTGATCAGAGGAATGGGGGGAATTTCAGGAGGAATTCAAGTTGCTTTATCTTCAGATGTCTTCAACGTGGACTTTCATGACTGAGGCAGCTCTTTCAGGCTGCATCTGCAATCACGCCTGAATGAATACTCAAAACAATTGGGGTTGGGGTTTTTTTTCGGAGAGACCCTAGCGAAACACTGATTAAGCCTAATTAACCCTAAGCCAACGTTACAAAGCATTGCAGAGCAGGCTCAGGAATTCCGCAGAAATTCAGACGGAAACTGGGATGCAGTTTGAATCGTGTGAAGGTACTCCCAGCACTTAAACAGGCACCTAAAAAATCTCCGTGAATATTCTTCCTGCAGCTTTACGGTCATTTCGAAATACTTGATCAGACCCTTGCCGTTTGTTTCCACCCTTTACAAAACTTTCCTGGTCTAAGAGCACCACCAAAGGAGGAAGTGGCTCGAAGGATCTGCTTTGCAGATGTCAAGGCTGAAGATGAAGCCGTGAGCTGAAGCTTCACCCGTGCAGATCTCTCCTCTCCGTTCAGAATGAGGCGCTTTATTCCTAAGATGAGGATGTTCCTATTTAACACTGAGGCTGATCCGTGCGCTGAAATCCATGAGATTCATGGATCTGAATCCCAAAAACGCTGAGCCCAACAGCAGCTGAGGGGATTTGGCACCTCTCATCAATCACTCAGTCAACAGCAGACAGGATTATCCCTTCCCTGCAAACCTCTGCCACGTTTCTCTGTGGAATCTGTACCCCACACCGGATCATCCCTGGATATTTATATCCTTACAGAGCCTGGGGAAAACGGTGCCTTGTTGTGATAACGTCATTTTAGGGCGGGCAGAGCAGAAATCCAGCGGGCTGACGGAGCGATGCAGGACTTCTCGTGCAGTCCTGAGTTCGATGCTTATTTTCCTGCAATACTTCTGCCGCAAAGAAAGCCAACGTTTCATGAGGCAGCTGAAATTGTTAACAGGGGTGCCTGAATGTGCATGGAGGTCAGTGAGAAAGCAGTGAAATAACAGAATTTCTTACAGGAATTGTTACCTTTTTCCTGCTGCAAATGAGGCCTGTGTCAGTCAGAGCATTGCCACAATGTGATACAAAGAATGTTTAGTGCCAATAAAAATCTACTTTGAATCCAAGAGGAAACTATTTTAGAAATATAATTGCTGCATTGCTTTGCTAAATGTCTGTAGACTAATTAATTAAACACAATCCAATCATGTCATTCAATCCCGTCATAGATTGCTGTTGGAAAAGCTCCCTTCTTCCTCACTTTTATTAAACTCTCCCATAGTTTTCTGACTAAACTTACCATTAGGAACCTGCTGGGTTTTCACAAAGCTAATAGTCATGGTTAATTTAAATTTCTCGCCCTCGTGCCGTTGTTGTCATTCCACAGGAGATTGTGCTCCTTCTCCAGTGCCCATCCGTTAATTATTGCATCCGTGGAAAACAATTGCATTCCCCCTCAGAGTCTGCTTTCCTTGGATGAAAAAAAAAACCAAACCAAAGCCATCTGCCATCTGCATTTCCCAAAGGAAGGGACTCCAATTCCTGACATTCCCGTGACCTCTCCTCTGCAGCCACTCCAGCTGGAATTCATCCTGAAAGCCAGGGCTGCAGGAAATTCTTGACACAGAGTTTAAACAGAGCCTGGCACAGCAATAATAATTCCCAGGAGTTACACAAAATGCTCTTCCTGGTGCATCCTAACATTTGCCTTCTCCGTGCCTTCACCAAAGGGGTGGATTGCCACGTAATCATCAGAACAGGAGATAGGAAAATCCTGTCAGTCATCTCAGCTCGGCTCTTCAAATCTGCAAATCCAATTTGTTTCCTTTTTTACTAATTCTTAAGTGAATAGCACGGTATTTATTAAATGTAGCTCAAGAGAAGTATAAAGGATAATATTCCTGGAGGGATATTATGAATTGAGGATGTCCAGAAGCGGGGCTGAGCAAACCTTTGGAATCGGGATTCTGAAGCAGCAAACCCAAAAAATGGCAAAATAACCCTGGGAGAATCTGAATGATGTTCAGCCAGGAATAAAGAACCAGGTGTGCTTAAATGCAAAACAGGATTCCTTCTGATGGGCAGGGAAAAGCATGCCACTTTGCCACTTAAAAAGAGTTAAGTTTATTCTTTTATCTACATTTCAGATTTTTTTTTCCAGCCAAAGCAATGCTGCCTGTTCTGTGAGTAAACAAAGAAACCAAAGAGAAAGAGCAGGAGGAATAACAGAAGAAAATAAAGATAACTTTAAGAAACCAAATTTGCCCGGGGAAAATGGCTCCTGGACAGAACTTCACGGAAGCTCTAAAAAGCATCCTTGGAATTCAGACGCCTTCACTTCATCCATAAGCACCAACCAAAATGTGGATTTGAACATTTAAAAGGACCCTGTCAGTTAAATTAAGAAATTTAGCTTAACAGCATATTAGTTCTTTGTGTTGAAATTAAATATCTATATTGGTGGTACAAATGGTGGTGAAAGTGAACTGGAAAACATTCGAAACCGCTCAGTTTGGGGTGGGGATTTTTTAAAATCGGGTGCTAGGAGCATAAAAAAATCTAATAATTTATTTCACTTGTTCCAGATTTGGCTATGCCACCAAAAAATCCCCTCCTCTGGAGGTTGTGTTAGAAGACAACCCGGGCTGATATTGATCTGCACAAGCTGTTTATGTTTCTCAGGCTTTCTGGAAAGGCAGAGTGCTTTTTAGCAGAGCACAGAAGCAGGGAAAAATCCCAAATTGTTTGTATTTGTAGCAATAAAAATGATCACTGGAGCAGTATCAAACACTTACAATCCCCCTTCCTGTCTAGTCTTTTATCAAGTGATTTAGAAATGACTCATGTAATTTAAATTCCCCATTAAAAAAGCGACTTGTGTTCTTCTCGGAGGTTTCCAGCTGCAAGATATGATTGCAACATGATTTGTTACACGCAGGGAAATAATTGATCAAACCCCGAGTTCCACAGAGCCATCAGTCACACCAGCACCTGGCTGGGAAGAAACTCCATAAATTCACAAGTTCTGAGTTATGCCTGTGCCTTGGTGTGGGATGAACAAGCTGCTGATAAAAACAGCCTCAAACAGAACTGTATCTCAAAAAATAAAGGGAACATGGAAACCCTTTTTTTTTTTTTTTTTTTTTTTTTTTTTTTTTAAATCCATAACAATGTCTGGAGGGTGCAGAGAAGACAATGAACAGAAAGGTGACATCAGGCAGATCTCCACAAATTATGCAGAATCATCCCTCACCGATTGAAAATTAACCCGGGATTTCTGACAACCAGCAAAAAACGCAGCCCGGTAACTCCGTGCTCTGGTGACAGCTGCGGTTTTCAATGGTTGCTTGCACAGAACGTCCGAAATTCTTGTTATGTGCTGCAGTGGCTGTGTCATTTCCCGCCGATTTCTATTGGGGCATAATGTTCAGCCACAGAAAGCACAGAAGATTTGTGTTATATGTTTATGCAACAATATTCATGTGGAGATACAGATATCTCCTCATTTCAGGCAAGGAAATGAGGTAGCACAAGCTTTTCACGTGTAATTCTAGAAGTGCTTAACAGCGCTAAGTGGAAGGTAAAAATCCCTCCTGAATCGGAGCTCCGATTGGGATGGAAAAGTTGATTTTACCTTTAATACCTCGAGCCTGGGAAAACCAATAGTCCTTGTCCTGTCCTGAAAGGTGCACAGGTGCAGAGAAGTTTCAGAACGTGGGGAAGATTCTGGAACGGATGCTTCCGTAATTCCCTCCTCTTCCTGAGCTGGGCTGCTCTGAGCACCTCATCCCCCAAAGGAAAGGGGTGAATCCCCCTGTCTCAACACACTTCACCTGCCTGGGCTTGTCAGAGGACTCGGAGCCAAAGCAAATGAATATTAATTATATCTTCTTCAGTCTCCTTGTCCTTTGTGGCTCTGCTTTGGCTACAAAGTTCTACCACTCCAATCCATTGATTTTTACTTCTGATACACTCTCTTTATCATGTTCTCTTTTATTTTTCTTATGAAGTGCATTTATTTTTGGAGTTTTTAAGACAGCAGAGTGTTCCAAAACTCTGCATTAAACAATTATTTACGTGCGTGTTGGATGCACTGCAACTTCCCTTCTTAAATATGTATATTTTAGAGTAACAATAAAACAGACCTGGTGAACAAGATATATTTTCCACCAGTGATTAAGCCAACAACAGAGGGGAAAAAAATAGATGAACCTGTGAATAATTTATAAATTGGATAGGAAGAAGGCAGATTGATCTGTGAATTTATTAAATATTAATAATCCTACAAGCCTAACATGATAACACAGTTCAGGATAATGGGGAAATTAAACCGAGCCATCTGTGCTGGGTGTTTAGGGCAGAAGCATTGAATGCAGACCCCCCTGTCCCTCTGGGGGAAGATTTGACATCATCAGATCTTCAAGGATCTTCTAAAATAATGAAACATCCTTGGGCTGATGCCCTCTTCTGTCACACTGGCAGTTAAGGAAAACTAAAGGAATTCCTAATACCCGTTCATTCTTATTCTGATAGAGCAGCCTTTACAAAGGCTCATGGTCGGGTACGTGAGAGGAGGGAAAGTTGGGATCCATTAGAACTGAAAGGGTTTGAGGCTGGGATCATCTTCCCGAGTATCAAAAATCCCACGGCGGGCAGCAAAATCTCCAAGCTGAGACCAGAGCTCCCAGTTTAACAATGTCGAAAGAGAGAAAAAAAAAAAAGAAACAAACAAAAAAAACCAAACAA
>VZRN01000686.1:0-21772 GCA_013397935.1 Dasyornis broadbenti | reverse complement strand
AAAGAAACCGTAAAATCATATTTTTCCCCGCTCCTGCAAAATCAAAATCACTTAATTGTAGCAGATGTCAACATCAATCATACTAATGAGAGTGCTGTAGCAAAAAGTGAATCAATAAAGGCCTAAGAAAAGTTGGATGAACACAGTTAATGAGCTCTTTCCTCTTCTCCAGTAAGAGAAAGGCTGGAAAATTCACGAGATGCATTTCTCTGTTGAATTTTATGCATTGATTATACTCCAAAAACTCAGTGAGAGGCCTTTAGAGCTTTTCCTTGGGAACTACCCTGCACTGATCAGACTTCGATGTAAGCCAGCTTTTACGAGATAAAGAGTGCATTTCAGTGTCTAAAGCGGAGGTTTTGAGCTGTAAGTGTTGTCACTGCTCTTGCTGACGACCCTGGCTGATCACCTGGTGCCTCTACCACTCCTCCATCAGCAGGACGGGGCAGAAAATTTGATGCAAAGTTCTCCTGGGTCAAGATGAGGGCAGGCAGATCTCTCACCTATTACTGTCACAGGCAAATCGTGACTTGGGGAAAGCAATTTAATTTATTGCCAATTACTTGTAGCAGATGAGGAGAGTAAGAAATGCAACAACACTGAAATCCCCTTCTTCCCAGGCTCAGCTTCACTCCTGATTCTTCTGCCTCCTCTGCCCGAGCGGTCTCTTCTTTGTCATCCACACATTTGATCAGTGTTCTCCTGCTGTTTGTGTCAGTGTCCTCGATGGAACTGTAAATCATTGCCCTCCTAAGATGTAATCAATGGATTCAGCAGCTGCTGTTCCCTCAAGGTGTGACTGAGATGAGGTAAATGCATTACCCAGCTTTACAGAGATCCGTGCAGGAACTTTCCGTTTCGCTGTGTGACCATGGGTGTTTTTCGTAAATATCCACTTTTTTTTTTTTTTTTTTTTTTTTGATGTTTAGNTTTTTTTTTTTTTTGGAAGTTCAGAAATTATTACACAGAATAACAATAGTTAGATCTTGTCTTATGCCTAAATTCTCAGCACACTCACACTGGCTACTCAAAACCTTCATCCCCCTGAAGATATAAACGGGCTTTTGGTTTCTCTTTCTCTCGGGTTTCTGTTTCAGTTCAGCCCACGAGTATTTAAGGCATTTTTTAAAGATTGCTTCTACCCTTTCTCTCCCTTTAAAGATTTCCCCTCAGCTTTAACGAGCGGTGTGGAAGCTGCTTCCTTGCAGCAGGAAGGCAGGATGAAGCATGTGTGGGCAGCCCAGAGTGGGAAAACAGCCCCCACCGGCCCTGTCTCTTGCTCTGCTTTGCCCTTCTTGTTCTCCTGTGCCTTAATTTCTCCAAATATAAACAGCAAGTAGTGTCCGTAAACATATTTGTTCCTAGAGACAATTTCTGCCAAAATTTTGGCTGTGAAACTCAGCAATCCCTGAACACTCAGGCCTTTTGGAACAGAACAGTGTAACAGCTTCAGAATTCCCAAGCAGTTAGGGGAAAGCCATCACTGAAATGAAGTCTTGTACATAATGGGCAATACTAAAACAGCTCCCAATTACTGTAATTTTACATTTAACTCACTCTCAGCTGATAGGAAAAGAAAAACCCAAGCGGTAGCTCCTCGGTGCTGTATACCTTTGTGCAGCCTCCATTAGAGGATGTACAAACAGCCTCGTTATGTGAGACACAAAACACTTCCCCAAATGCCATCTCAAGCTCATTACCGCAAGAATGAGAAAGCTCTCTAATGTGATTGCTCTTTCTTCATAACAAAGGCAAAAATCACCTGCTCCTTGGAGTCTGAACTGGCTTGTGATTGGGGTTGGGTGAAGTGCTGCTGATGAATATTCACTTGCACTGGCTCTGCGCACGTAAGGCTGTGGTAAAATGTGTGAATTTAATCTGCCCTGATCTTTTCTATTCATCAGATGAAAAAAAAAAAAAATCACAGAATTATAAAACCACAGAAAGGTTTGGGTTGGAAAGGACCTCAAAGCCCATCCAGTGCCAGCCCTGCCATGGGCAGCGACACCTTCCACTGTCCCAGGCTGCTCCAAGCCCCAGTGTCCAACCTGGCCAGGGATCCAGGGGCAGCCCCAGCTTCTCTGGGCACCCTGGGCCAGGGCCTGCCCACCCTTCCAGGGGGGATTTCTTCCCAATACCCCATCCATCCCTGCTCTCTTTCCGTTTAAGGCCATTGCCCCTCGTCCTGTCACCCCAAGCCCTTGTAAAAATGCCCTCTCCAGCTTTCCTGTGGGCTCCCTTCCACCCCGCACGTAGAGATTCACCTGAAGTCAATGTCAAACCTACACAAAGCCGAAGCCCACCCTTGGTGACCATTTAAAAAGAAAAAACCTTTTGTCACTGACAGCAATATTGGTTTTTATTAGCTTAGCTTGAGTCAATTGAGCTGTGTCAGACAGGGCTCATTGCTCAACTCTAATTTGAGTTCAGTTGAACTGAACCCTTCAGTTTCCAGAAGGATCAGATCAGACTCACCGGCTTCGTGTCTGCGCACCTGCCATGGACACACACCCTGGGCCACGTTAGAAATACTGCCCTGGGGATGAGGCCCTTCCTGGTCACTGCCCCTGGGCCTGGGAGATGCCACATTCACAGGTCCTGGAGACAGTGTAGGGGCGGCCAAGCCCCACATAAATCTGGGGAACTGGAGCAGCTCTGCTGGGAAAATTATGCAGAAAACTGAAAGGCCTCAGTGACCGTGAGCTCACTGATGCCATTGTGGCCTTCCAGGGCTTCAGGGGGACTTGTCTAAAGGAGGTGGAGGAAACTTCTTACAGGATAGGACAAGGGGGAATGGTTTTAAAATTAAAGAGGACAGGGATTTTGCTTAGATGGCAGGAGAGAATTGTTCCCTGTCCGGTGGGGAGGCCCTGGCCCAGGGTGCCCAGAGCAGCTGTGGCTGCCCCTGGATCCCTGGCAGTGCCCAAGGCCAGGTTGGACACTGGGGCTTGGAGCAGCCTGGGGCAGTGGAAGGTGTCGCTGCCCATGGCAGGGGTGGCACTGGATGGGCTTTAAGGATCTTTCCATCCCATGATTTTATAAACACTATTAAATGCCTTATTTATCCTCCATCATTCCTTTGTTCACCCAATCTTTTTCAGGGCTGTGCTGAGAGTGAAATGAGACCTCTTGCTCAGAGCTACTTCATGACTGTTCAGCACCTTGGTCAGGGCTGCACGGGCATGAGTTTGCTCGATTTTAAGCAGGATCCTTCCTGTTCTATGTTTGCCTAGGCATGAGGAGACAAACCCACATTTACAAGAATATAAAAATACAAGGAAAGCAAACACACCGAATACTTTAGAAGATGGAGCTGTATGAATTGTCAACAATTCCAAAGCTTCTCAGGGAAAACACAAAATCTTTGAAAGTGCTTGCTCGGTTGGGTTTTGCGTGTTTTCCATGTAATGCTCAGATGCTCCAAAAATACTCTCCCAATAGGGAACTTTCTAATTCAAAGCAAAAGAAATTTGACCACGACAATCAAAAATCCAGGGAAGTACGAACCCCGCTCACGGTGTCTGATTCTAGAATCATCTCCCACTGCAAGCTGCTGTGACTTCTCTTCCTGGTGCCATAGTTCATAATAAGCTGCAAATAATAAGTCTCAAGCAGAGTGAGATGAAAATGCAGGCTAGGACAGAGCTGTGGATCCCTGCACCCGGTGTAATTAGGGCTGCGATGTGCTAACCATGGAAATGAAACTGGTAATAAAACAGGGACGTTATTTTCCGTGACATAATGAGCAGCCTGCATACTTTAATAACCACTGCCTTAATGAGTTTGGAAGCAATGAAATCCTTTAGTGGTATTAGGAATATAGCAGAATTATGTTTACCTCAGGTGTGTTTCTCCCCCATTGTTAATTAGAAAAATAAAAGGAAAACTCTAGAGAAAAAAAAAAAAAACAAACAAACTTCAGGTAATTTATCTGTCTCAGAAACAAAAGTCGTGGCATGTTTATTCTTGAGAAAACGATAAAAATACAAATGTGACAAACACCGTGCAGTAAAATGTTTGTATTCGGGATGAAAGCAAGAGATTAATGAGCTGTAACATAATTAGTGAGATGTGGTACAGCCACACAGGGCAGGTCCCTCTGCAGAGCACAGCCTGGCCAGCGTTCAGCAGGGTTTTCACTCTAAAAATCAATGCATCTCAACACCCCTTTCCGTTTGGCAGGGAGCTGCTGAAGCGTCCTGCTCAAAACCTGGTTCCCAAAAGGCGCCACTCTTTTTAGTTTGCTCCTTCCAAAGAGAAAAATACCCTGTTCTCGCAGCTCCATCCTGAAAGGCAGGGAGCATCTGGCAGAGCCAAGACTTTTGTACTCCCTGCATTTTACAAATTGTTAAAATTCCCTTTCCTTCACTGAAAAGAGAAGAAAAATTTGGCCAGTTCTCAACCCATGGGAACAAGGAATAGAGGTGACCTAAACCTTTAAGAACTGCAATACAAAAATCCTTTTTGGCTTTGGTGCTGGCAGTGTCCAAACCCTGACCTGCTGTATATCAGCATCATACCCCCACATCAGGTGAAGTTTTGACCCAAAATGTTTCAGTTTTCCAATTTCATCTTTAATAACAAATAAGACTTTTTACAATGATTAGCAATGTTGGGGTTGGATGTTCAAAATGTTTGGGAGTAAACAAGTTTCCCTACAAATAAAACCGAGTATATATTCCCCTTTCTCCAGATTGATACCTAATGATTTTTCAGAGAACTCTTTCGCTTTTTCTGTTCAATTTGTTCAGAGCGAGATTCGTGCACAGCGATTTCCTGGCATGTTTTGACTTGCTGGTCTCTGATCCCGCTGATGCTGGCAGTTACACTAAAATGAGTTACATTCTCACTTTACACTAAAATGAGGCATAAAAGCTCTCCTTCATCTGAGGGTGAGGGAAATCAGATTCTAAAACTGCCCCTCGTTCAACAAAACTCGTGCAGACAGAGCGATATCAGCCGTGCCGTCTGCGTTTGTGTTGCGTTTTCTCCTCCTTTCCATAACAAGGAGATGTGCAGCACACCAACCCTGAAGGCTGACCCATTTCCCTCTCACCCTTGCACACCCCCAGAAAGCACCCAGGTGTTTGACCTTCTGCGGCCCAGGTGCTCCATTATTCCAGACGCAGCCTGTGACAACCAGGGTTTTCCATGAGGCGGGGCCTGCTCTCACTCCTGCTCCAGCAATCGGTTTTCGGGCTAAAATATTTGTCCAGGGAAGTGTCACGATACAATCTTGGCAGCTCATTTATTCTCCGGCAACTCCTCTTTCCAAGAGCACCTATGAATGTATTCATGGACGATATCTCACCCTGCAAGTGCTCGAAAAGGATGCAGGGCAGAGCTCCCTGAAAAACAAGCAGCTCCCTCCTCGGTTCAGCACTTCCAGCAGTCGCGCACCCTGTTCTGCGGCGAGGCTCTTCTCCGTGCTCTTGTCACTGAATGTTGCACAGAAAAATAACTCTATTCATTAATTATGCTTTCACTTGCACTGGTCCCAGTGCGGTTTCACTGGACTAGGCTGTCATCACGAATTAGCTCTTCTATCACATGCTGCAAAGAATGAAGGTTTTTTCAGCGGGGAAGAGAGACACTGATTTCTTAATTCAGGACTAGGAAAATGCACACACAACTCTGTTCTTTGGTCGTTCTCTGAGGGGTGCTTCTGAGAGAAATTGTTTTTGCCAGGTGCTTTTTCTCCTCCCTCCCTCTCTCAGAGCTGCTATTGTATCAGCTCCCAGGGCTTGCTTTCTCAAGGGCCATGCACAGCGGGTCCAGCTGAACGGAGTCTGACTAATAAAAGATGAGAGGCCCTCTGGACTTCATTTAAAGTTTGCTGCCCAAGAGGCTGGAAACTCGCCGTGTCTCTGCTCCTCGCTCGAGCCTTCCCAAAAGCTCCGATCTCAACAGATCACTTGGGGAGCCTGGAATGATATGTCTGCTGCCTGCCAGCCTGGGAGCTGAGAGGAAGGAAATTGAGGTCTCGACCCGGACGTCCGAGTCGGTACGGGAAAGGCTACTCACCAAATGCCATCTGTATGAGGATCTCTCCTGCTTATTTCAGCTTGTTGGGAAATTAGATGCTCAGGAAGAGCTGTCCTTGAAGTGTCTCCAAGAGTTGCTGAAGCTCAGCGTTAACCTTTCGCCGGCCTGAACATCGAGCGTTTATTTCTGCTCTTTGTTTTCCAGCTCTTTCCGCTGGTTTCTAGTCCAGGCAGACCTTCACCTCCCACCTCCCTTCCCACAGTCTCCTTCTGGGAAGGGCTTTGCTGCAGAATTTCTGAGAGTCCGGACAAATCACACCAACTTTTCCCTTCATCCACTCCTTCCCAGGCATTCCAGGGATTGTAGGGATTGGCAGCAGGGTGGGGTGTGCGACGTTGGGTTCTCAGTCAGCACAGCCAATGCATCAGCAATCCTCCAGGGGTTCCACCTGGGAAAAGGCAGAATCATGGAATCATTGAGATTATGGAAAAGATCTCCAAAACCACCAAGCTCCTCCTTTGACAAATCCCACCAAGCCCAGTGGATTCTTTCACGGAATGTGGCATCTGCCGGTTTTTTGAGCACCTCCAGGGGATGGTGGCTGCACTGCCACCCTGGGCACTCCCTTCCAGTGCTGAACCACTGTCTCAGTGAAGAAATCTTCCCTCAGCTCCAACCTGAACCTTCCCTGGTGCCGCTTGAGGCTGTTTCCGCAGGAGGAAGCAGAACTTGGTATGGAAATGTAAAGGAGGAACCACATTGTCCTTGATGAAGGATTTTTCCTCCTGGTAAAATAAAACCTGGTGGGTTGGGCCAGAGATATCGTTTTCTCTGAGAAAATGAGAAGTTGGGGTGATTTTTGTGAATCCAGACACAGCTAAAGGTTTATCCTGCTTGATCAAGCCCAGTGAAAACACAGGACACTGTGAGAGAAAACTTGAGGAGTCCTCTTGGAATGAGAGTGGAATGGATTCATGGATAAGGGATAGGGCAGTTTGGTCAGATTAGCTGAAAAACTGTGGTTTAACGTCTTTAATTTTTCCAGTAAAGAATTCAAAAAATAATTGCAAATATTCATCAGCAAACCAGTGCTGCAGAGGAAAAGAAAAAAAACCAAAACCAAACAAAATAAAGCCCACCCAAAAAAACCGCCCCAAACAGCAGCGACAAAAAAAAAAAGAGAATAGAAAAGACAAAAAGAATGGGGGAAAATGCATTTCTCTGCCCTCTTCTGCTTTTCACTCTCCACAAGCAGTCAAAACATTTCCCAGCATATTATGAAAACCTCAGCTCAGCTGAGGGCACCTGCTCAGCACTTACCTCTGCCTGGTAATTTAGTTTAGGAACTATTTGGCAAAAATTTTTAGGACTGCCTAAAGAACCTGTTCCTGTTAAAAGCTGAGAAAAAAAACACCTCCTGCTTTCTCCACTGGGATAAACTCATCCCTATATTCTCAACATGGTTTCATTTGGAGGAAAAGATTCTTATTTTCACTGGGAATGCAGCTAAGACAGGTAGAGAGAAAGGTCTCAGTTGTGGACATTGAGTCCACATGTTCTTGATCCAACATAAGGGTCTGTGCCAGGAACAGAAACAGTTCCGTGTGATTGAGCCTCCAACCCAGACAGGCTTTGTCTTGATGAATGGTTCCCTTACAGCTCCTCCCGAGGGGCAGCTCCGATCTCTGGGACAGGGACAGGAGCCAGGGAAAGGCTGGAGCTGTGCCAGGGCAGGCTCAGGCTGGAGATCAGGGAAAGGTTCTTCCCCCAGAGGCTGCTGGGCACTGCCCAGGCTCCCCAGGGAATGGGCACGGCCCCGAGGCTGCCAGAGCTGCAGGAGCGTTTGGACAGCGCTGCCAGGGATGCCCAGGCTGGGATTGTTGGGGGCTCTGGGCAGGGCCAGGGCTTGGACTCCATGATCCTGGTGGGTCCCTTCCCGCTCAGGACATTCTGTGATTCCATAATTCAGATTTCAGCTGGTGAATACATGAACCCCACCCCGCTGTTGGGTTTCTCGTTTGGACACCATTAGCAGGGAACAGAAATTCTGCCAGCAGGACACGCAGGAATTTGAAATGAACCCATTATTTATTGTCTGACACACGAAAGACAGGCCAAGGACTCTGAGACTCTTCCCTCCCAGGTCCTGGTGTTGCCATCCTCCACCAGCTCCATCCTGGACAGCCTCAAGGACCTGAACTGGGAATCTCCTGGTCTTTCCCCAAAAACCACTCAATCCCTCTCCATGTCGGTGATTTTCCTCTTGAATCCTTCAGCTACAGCCACTCCCCACCTCACCGTGCGACCTCTCCCTGCAATTTCACCTCTCTCCTCTTGCTGCGGCTTTCCCCAGCTCGGGCTCTCAGCTCAGCGATTTTCTCCGAGCCAAGGTTAAGCAGCAGAGCAGGTCTCTGCGTCCTTGTCTTCGCGTCCCTCCTGCAGGGAGGAAGTTTTGGCAGAGCTCACCCGGTGAGTCACAGCTTCACTTCAGCAAGAGGCAGAGCAAGGAGCGCCACGGGGAAAGGTGGACAGGAGCCATATTGTTGGAGATGTCAGAATATAAATCAAAGTTATTGCACGAAAATAGCCCAAGGAAATATGTTTGGACTGTAAAGGCAAATGACTGAGAAAGTCAAAAGAGATGCTAAATGCATGCAAATGTTTACTTGAACATTAACTAGAAAAATCTTCCCCCAGGTGACATTTTTAAAAAGCAGCTTAATTCTAAAATATCATTACCCAGATGCAAGTTTTTGCTCATATGGTGACCGTGCTGATTCTGGAGGTCCTTAGTAAAAAAATTAAAAACTTAATATTTTGCTGTTATTGTGAATAACTGGGAATAGACCGTGAGCCTTTTTAGAAGGGTGGGGATGACAGTTCAGCAATGTTGAAAGTAAGAAATGTGTCCTGGTGCTTGGACTGCAAGGTCAGAACTTTCTCATTTCTTTATGGAAGTTAAATATCTGCCACGTGTTTGGATACAAACGCTGTCCCTCAAAGACAATAAGTTCTCGTATCAATAAACAAAACACCACCCGAGTGTCACAGCTTTTCTTTAAACCTGTGGTTTTAATTGAGAAAGGTATGTTTGCTTCGGGTTTGTTTTCACTTTTTTAAAGGGAATGACGGAAATATTGCAGAGGGAAAAGATCCAAACTCCTAAAGATGCCCTGTAACCAAGCCGAGGACACAAGATTACAAGACGAATGACAATTTAACAGAATAATGAACATTAATTTTCTCTGCACAGATTAATCTGACTGAGATGCTCGGAGTGACTGATGTGCAGTGACTGCTCTGTACCCCAGGTTAAAAGAGCCAGGCAAGGAAATTCTTTGCCTCAGGGAGGAGCAGGGTTTGTGAGG
Organism: Dasyornis broadbenti; assembly: GCA_013397935.1. Taxonomy (NCBI): domain Eukaryota; kingdom Metazoa; phylum Chordata; class Aves; order Passeriformes; family Dasyornithidae; genus Dasyornis; species Dasyornis broadbenti. Next base: position 12,419 of record VZRN01000686.1, on the reverse strand, counting down.
ATGATTGTGTAGGGAGGCTGAAGTTATCCATCCTGAATTCCAGCCTCGTCCATGCACATGAACTCCTTATTTGCAGACGTGATCCTTGGATATCAAGCAGCTTCCCTGAGCCCCTCTTCCTTCCAGGGCCTTATCCCGTTTTTGAGCAGGTCAAAGTCTGCCCTCCTGGAATCCTTCAAGGGTTGCAATCCTTCTTCGCTCTTTTGTCCCTGTCCTCAAGATCCTGAACTCCTTCCAGAGCTCCAGACAAGGTGTTTGAAACCGGGAGAGAGAATAAAGAAGAAGCATAACATGTTCAGCTTGGAGAAAAACCCTCAGTAATTCATCCTTCATAAATTATTTGAAAGGCCACTCACCAGTAGCAACCTGGGGAGTTTAATCAGCTAGCCAGTGGATATGGTTGGGAAAATAATTTTTCCAGGTAAGTTGATTTTAGTTTTCTTTGTTTTTCCTGCTCCCTGAACTCCTGCTTTGCTGTCAAGGGATGCTTTAGCCATGGTATCAAGGCTGGAAAAGCCCTCTAAAATCATCAAGGCCAACAATTCCCAGCATTGCCAAGGCCACCACCGCCCCATGTCCCCAAGTGCCACATCCACACCCTCTCAGGGACTTCCAGGGACCGTGATTCCACCTCCTGAACCCCAGCGCTGTGCTGGATCATCCTTTCTTCCTGCTGTTGTTGGATTTTTGAGCTTTACTCAGGCAGGGAGCCGAGTGACTCCAGCTCTGCCCCGTTCCCGCAGCTGCGCGTCCTCAGTGAGTTTCCTCAGCTCCATCCCAAGGCCTGTGTGGAAAAGCCCTTTCCTGCCCATCCCATTTGCTTGAGGAGCACAGGGAGCAGAGAACTGGAGCCAGTGAAATTGTAGCCTTAGCTAAAATTTACGAGGTGGACATGGAAGCTGCTTGTTTTTCAATCAGCAACTTGAAGCCATCACTGCACTCCAATTCCTCACTGGGGGAAGGGGAAATAAAGCAATCGTTGCTGCTTTGAAATTCCACCTGAATTCATCCCGGCTTTGTTTTTATGGCCCTCAGGAAAAATGTCTCCGAGGGAGCAGAGGGGGGGGGGTTCCTTTCATGGTTTTCCATATATCCAGAGTGACACGGATGCTAAGTGGCAGGACTGTGATTAGAATGAAGAGTCTGGGAGACAGGGTCATCATAAAGTATTTATAACAGCGAGCTGGAGATTCTCCCTGTCAGGGAACAATGGATGGGGAAGCGGTAAAGCTGAATTAAGTTAAAAAATATGAAATGCCAGTTGGTGTTGAGAGTCCTTGATGCTGCTTGAGTAAACAAAAGGAAGGACAAAAGTGTCTGGGAAGAAAATATCACAGTCCCAGGGACTGGTGAATTCATTCTGCATTAAAAATTGCACATTTTGACCTCTGTTTTTCTGGTGCTTCAGACAATCACCCTCTGAGCCTTAGTTCCCACAGGCTAAAGAAGTATTTTACAGAAAAAAAAAGAAAAAAAAAGAAAACAACAGGTGTTGGGAGGGAGAAAAGTGAACACGAACTTTTAATGCTCCATGAAATATTTTTGCTCATTAAAAATAAGGAAGAGTAAATGAAAAATCATAGTCCCCATGTCTTAAGCATTGGAGCAAATAGCCCTGCAAGATCCTAAAATATTTTACTATTTCAAGGCTAGGCAGCTACACAGTAATTAAAAGTAAATATAGTGCATTAAATAATAATTCTGCAGTGCGTTCCAGCACTCTTTAGGTTGTAATTACTGGAACTGCAACATATGCTGCAGTAGCTCAAATAATTGGGATAATGGGCCTTAGTTACTCTCTTACCCATTTTTAGAGCTGCTCCTAAGAGACATGGAGTTTGGTTGGTTTTTTTGTTTTTTTTAACGTGCACTGTCCATTTTCTTCGGAATATTTATTTAGGAAATTTTTTGGGGTTGTTTTTTTTTTTTTGGGAAAAGGGTATTTTTTAAACACAAGTATAACCAAACCACCTTTGCCGAAGGGAATGAAGTTCCCTTTCCACGAGAGCGACATAAGAATTTCCCTGATTTCCCTCTCCACCCCTTCTCCCTGAAATTGCGGAGGGCACGGGCACAACAATAGGTTAAAACCAGCATAAAATATGGATCTGGGAGAACGCAGAGATCATCAATTTAATTACCTTGAAAGATCTATTTGAAAAGCTCCATTCTCATGGAAAAGGTGCTGCTCATCTTAAGGTTTGTAATAAAAGCCTTCAAGTCTGTACATCAGTTGGACATTCCAAACTTCCCTGAATAATTCTGGAGCTACGGATGCTGGAATTACATGAGGCTAAAACATTTCAGTTATCTCAAGAGCTTCCCAAATTATTTTTTTAATTGAATATTTTGATGATCAAGGAGGACGTGCTCCTGTTGATGGCTCCTCAGTGCATGATTTTGCATATTACTGCTACTGAATGTATAATATTTCCTGAATGTATTCTTAATAATCCATCTTTGGAAAACACGAAGCAGGTTGAAGATATTTGCAGGCTCACAAAAGAAGTGCCTCACTCCGCAGCGAAATTTTGGAGGAGAACTGAGGGGAAAGTGTTCGGTGATTCCTAACGAATATTCAGATTTCTTTCAAGGTATGTAAATCAGCAACCACAAAGCAAAAATATGGTTTTATATCACAAATACCCTGCCAGGTATTACTGAACTGACACCTCAGAGGTCACTTGTAATAGGCTAAAAAGGCCAGTTTTGATTAAAAGCTCTTCTCTAATACAGTTCAGGGGAAACGCTGAGGACGGAAACTCCCCCTAACCTTTGAGTGCTGCGTTGGAGGGAGTCAGGAATAAGCGGCACAGCTTCCTCCAAAGGGATTAGCGCAGGATCTGGAATTACTCTGTGGATATTCTCTGCTTTAATTGCTATTATTTTATTATTCTACCAGGTATTCCATAATCTGCTTAGTTGGAAAATGTGTGTGCTCTGGACAAACCCAGTATTTTAACAGCGGTAAATTCCTTAATAAGGGCAAAACTGCAGTGAAATTAATTACACCCTGGACTTGTCAGGGAGCTCTGCCCATATTCCCTAAAATACTCTAACTATGTCTTCTGACTTAATTTTCTTGGAAAAAATGCGGTCATTGGAGAGAGAAAGTGTCACGGCCAAGCAGAGGAAATGCTGAACGAGAGCACACAGGAGCAAGGTTTTATTCTTCTTACTGTCACTGACCAAGTCATTTCATCCTTAATTTTATCCTCCCGTCCTTCTTGCCTCTTAGATCCATCCACTCCTCTCCTGGCTCTTTAGACAGAAACTCCTTGGAGCAGGGAGTTCCTCTTTGAACTGTGGACTTCACCCAAGGTCTGGTCCTTGCTACAGAATTTTGCCTTGCCTTGACATCAAAAAACGAGAAACAGAAACAAAGAATGCTCAGGATCCTGTTCCACCAAATTTCTTTTTCCAGAAGTCTCTTTACTTGGTCTTCCATTGATTTTTCTGCCGGTGCTGCTCCTGGGGCTCATTTCCTTCCTCTTGCACTCCCAACAGGGACCCTGCTCTTCCTTTTGGAAGCACAGATCCCCATTCCTTCACAGGGCCGGATCTTCCATCTGCCTCTCAGATTCCATGGAAAAGGTGGGGGCAGGATTCCTGCGCTGCCAGGCAGGAGCTGCTGCGTGTGTTTGGTGCAGGCTCCTGCTGCTTCGAACGCTCTGCTCTGTAAAACACCCTGAAAGCTTCTGAGAGCTTCCTCTGAGCTCTGGAGCCAGGATTTCCCTGAGCAGGTTGGCACAAGCCCTCCTCACTCATTTTCGTGCAGTTTCTGGGGATAACTGGCAGCCTTCTGGCTGGTGAAGTCACCTTCCTGGATGACTCTGGGCTGTAACTGGGATTGTGTTGTGTGTGGGGTGAGAGGCACTGAGCAGTTTTATGGGTGATGGGTTATTTCATTCACCAGTCGCAGCAGGAGAACCTGAGCCAGGAAAAATTTCCCACGGACATCACAGATCTGATGTTGGAGCCCACAGAACCATTGAGGTTGGAAAAGGCTTCCAGGATCACCGAGTCCAAGCTGTGCCCGATGCCCACCTTGTCCCCAGCCCAGAGCTCTGAGTGCCACATCCAGCCCTTCCTTGGACACCTGCAGGGATGGGCACTCCAAAGCTCCCTGGGCAGCCCCTGCCAAGGCCTGGCCGCCCTTTCCATGGAGAAATTCCTGCTGCTGTCCACCCTGAGCCTGCCCTGGCCCAGCCTGAGGCCGTTCCCTCTCCTCCTGTCCCTGTTCCCTGGGAGCACAGCCCGCCCCCCCCGGCTGCCCCCTCCTGTCAGGAGCTGTGCAGAGCCACAAGGTTCCCCCCGAGCCTCCTCTGCTCCAGCCTGAGCCCTTTCCCAGCTCCCTCAGCCGCTCCTGGGGCTCCAGCCCCTTCCCAGCTCCCTTCCCTTCCCTCCAGCACATCAAATGTTAAATCTCATGATTTGTTTGGTTGCTGTTCAGTCAGACATCCTGAAATTAATAATACTAAATAAAATAAATTCAGGCTACATTGAGATTAAACTCGAGATTAGTGCTAATATGTTTTTAATTTGCATATTTCGGTTGCTTTATTTATTCAACACTACAACGAAATTCCTAATGGAATTTGCCCTTCAGAAGGGCAAATCCAGAAAACACTTAATAATAGCACAGAATTAGGATACAAAGGAGGTGCTTAATTTTTCTCTTATTACTCCTTAGCTTTTAATGAGATCTAACTGTATGATTATTAAAACAGAAACTGTTCGCTGGCAGTTATAGCAATAATTTTCATTGTTTGTAACTGGCAGCACATTGTAACAGAAAATAACCTATTGATAGTGTTTCACTTCTGATAAATGTTTTGTAATTAAAGGGATTTCCTTCTTCAAAATTAAAACTCGTTAAAAGACCAGAATTCGGGGATATTCCGGAAAAGAAATATGCACTTGTGTTTAAATTAAGTTAAATTTCATTACATATTTGAAAAGACAACTTATACCTATAATACCTATAAATTACAAGCTTGTAATATCCTAAAAAATAGTGTTCCATTCAACAGAGAGGTGCAAATGCCTTTTACATATAAAGTACAAGAACCATCACAAATTTTCTTTAATTTGAATTAATTCCATTTGATTCATAATGAGCTTGGTTTAATTACATGAACGAAACACTGGAACCCGAACGCCTTTTGTAAACCCTCAAACACTGAGTAAACAGCAAGAGAAGTTGCTTTCAGCAGTGGCTTTCAGAAGAGCTCTGTCTTATGCAAAAAAAAAGTTTATTTTTTGGGCAAATCCAGGTCTGCAGGTCCACAAGAGCTTCCATGTGAGATGGAGAATAAGGAATCTCTGATCCAGAAGTGCACGACAGGCACCGCCTGCAGGCACCGCTTGCGTGTGGGTGCTGTAGGAAGCTCCTGAATTAAAAACGTTGCAACATTAATAAAAAATAAACGTTGATTAATGAACAAATACTAGCAAGTAGTAATAAAATAAATAAAAAATTGTAACACTGACACCCTAACATAATAGAATATATTAGTTTATCCTCTGAGCACTGAAGATCATTTGCGTGGGAACAACCTACCATGGATTGCTCTGGATTTTCCCTCAAAGCCCCGACAAATAGCATTTTGGGGAGGTCAAGGGCAAGGCAAGAGAAATCCCGATTTTTATTTCTTTTTTAACTTAGGTATGTCACTGGTTTGATATACTTGAAAGCAATTCAACGTTTTTCCCTCTCTTTACAGAATCCCAGGAAGGTTTGAGTTGGAAGGGACCTTAAAGATCATCTCGTTCCAACTTTGCCATTGGGAAATGTGCTTTTGCTGCTGCTAAACTTGGTTGAAAAATGTCCTTTATGAATTTTCCCCTTTTTTTCATGCAACTTTGTCTTTTCTAATTCCCTTTCTCGTGGTATTTTGTTTCGGGGGTAAGAGACAAGCCCAGGTTTTTAAAGAAAATATGAATGGATTGTGAATATTTGAGGAAATAATGTTGACAGATATTTTATGAAAGCCTGTTCTGTGTACAAACGCCTGGTCAAGAAAATAAAAATCCTTATTAGTACAGCGCAGAAACCTGTGTCCTTCACAACGTGGTTTAGTGGGAATGCCGGGATTTGCTCAGAGGTTGGCCTTGATGATCTTGGAGGTCTTTCCCAGCCTTAATTAGTCTGTGATTTAAGAAATCACCTCCCGGGTACGGATGGGGCACAGCAAAATGTGACACCTTGATGGCTCTTAACCTTCTTCTGATAGGAAGAAGCAAATTAAAAACACGGAAGCATCACCTTTTGCAGGACACTTTAAAAGAGCAGGGAGGAATACAAACGGCGAAGATGGGGAGATGTTGTGGAAGGGAAATGATTTCTTTTTTCATTTGTTTTTTTCACTGAATACGTTTGAGATGTGAAATTCAGCTCTAAATGTCCCAACATCCTACGGGTTCTTGCGGTCGGTGATTCAGCCAAACTTTCTTTTGCTTTGTAGAGAGATTAATTATTTCTATTTTTTTTTTTTCCCCCAGTGGATAAAACTTTAGAGAAAAGCATTAAAAACCTTTATCGAAGCTGCCACCCCTGAAAATAGGTTTGCCCTCACCTCTGGAGTGACCTCTCCAAGCCAGGGCTGTAGTTTGAGCTGGTTTGATGGGGGGGTTATCCCTGACAAACAGTGAGGGCTGGAAGAAAATTTAGCTGCTACTGGAAATATTTATTTGCTGCTGCGTTCTGATTCATGATCTGGTTTCCAAAAGCTTTTATTGTAGCACTTCATTTGCATTAATTACATACTCAAATTAGAAAGTATATTTGGGCTTGTAGCAATTTGTAGAGGAAATGATGTGTTTTAATTATTGTTTGCAGCTTATTGTGTGAGACTTCTTTGAAGATGAATTGACCTGGAAAAAGAAAGGAAGGATCCCCGTTTTGGTCTTCCACGAGCTGCTTGAAGCCAAGGGGAAGCCACTGGAGGAAGCGAGGGAGCTTCTTCTTTCCCCTCTTCCCCAAAATTCATGGCACTGGGCAATCAGAATGAAATGCTGCACCAGGAATAAGGGAAGGAGGGAACATGGAGCTTCCCGCTGCTGGGAACTCCAAAGTGAAATTTAACTCAACTTAGAAAGTCCCAGGAAGAGCCCTGGGCTGGGGGAGTGCCTGGGAATCAGAACCTCCCTGCAGAGATGCATCAGGCAAATGGGAGACAGTGATAAACCTTATTTTTCATTCTCTCTTCATCAGCACCTCTGGGTTTTCTCTGATTTATAGCCAACATTATTCTTATTTTTGTTCTGCTCCAGTATGATTTTTTAAACTCTAGATTTCTTCTGTGTCTTGGAGGGAATTAAAGAAAGCTGCAGACGGGTGGATGCGCCTTGATGGTCTGAGGGAAATGAGAGTCCTGTGGTGACTAAATACAGTGGTTGTGTGGAAAGAAAAGAGAAGAAACAAACAAAATCCTAATTTACTTGTCTGCTTATAAATGTTGACAGAATCACAGAATATCCTGAGCTGGAAGGGGTCCACAAGGATCACAAAGTGCAGCTCCAGGCCCTGCCCAGAGCCCCCAACAATCCCAGCCTGGGCATCCCTGGCAGCGCTGTCCAAACGCTCCTGCAGCTCTGGCAGCCTCGGGGCCGTGCCCATTCCCTGGGGAGCCTGGGCAGTGCCCAGCAGCCTCTGGGGGAAGAACCTTTCCCTGATCTCCAGCCTGAGCCTGCCCTGGCCCAGCTCCAGCCCTTCCCTGCCTCCTGTCCCAGTGTTTTTAATCCCAGGAATTCCCTGGCCAAGGGAGGAGTCCCCGCAGTGACAGACCCAGAGTGCAGAGCCAGCTCCAAGGTCACTTCATCGGGCCAGGTTTCCCACACCATTCCTCTTGCCAGAAACTGATTCCAGATTAACTGGGAATCTCCCAGACCCTCCTGGGACACACCATAATCTCAAGCAAGGCAAACCCCCACCTCATCAGTGCCTCCTTCACAAATTTCTATTTTTGTTGCGGAAGCTGCACTTCCAACGTTCTCAGCGCCGAGCCAGAGGGAATGAGGCACCTTATCCTCAAAGGTGCTGCTGGGCAACGTCAAATCTCCTACTGGATATGGGATATTTGGGCATTGATATTGCTCACAGCAGGCACCCCTCAGGAAAATTATTCCATTAATGACCTTCCTGTAAAAAAAAAAAAAAAAAAGAGAATTGTCTGTGGTTTTGCAGAGAATAAATACTAATAAACTTCAATTAGGAGATCCTCCTGACCCACTTCTTTGCCATTAATTCACTCTCTGCATGTTTTTTATAATATTTATCACCTAAGCTCTATTACCAGCTTCATGGCAAAATCATTATATTCCTATTTCTTGGTAGGTTAGTTTTTCTATTGCATCACCACTTATATTTGGATTTTTTAATTACAGAGCCCAGTGCACAAGTACGGCCAATTCTCAAACTACAGGAGCCAGGGAATGGCTGGAGCTGGGCCAGGGCAGGCTCAGGCTGGAGATCAGGGAAAGGTTCTTCCCCCAGAGGCTGCTGGGCACTGCCCAGGCTCCCCAGGGAATGGGCACGGCCCCGAGGCTGCCAGAGCTGCAGGAGCGTTTGGACAGCGCTGCCAGGGATGCCCAGGCTGGGATTGCTGGGGTTGGACTGGGTGATCCCGGTGGGTCCCTTCCCGCTCAGGATATTCCATGATTCTGTGACTCCACACTCCTGCTACTGAGTCATCACAAGCTCTTTCCCCAAAACTGTTTTGTTTATTCCCTGCATTCGCAGGAAATTCTGTTCAGAGGATATTAATCGGAAGAGTGAGGCTGTCCCCAGAATCAACTTGTGCCTTTTGGCGTTATCATTTTCCTTTTGTAAACTTCTGGAGCCAGATAATTCATTTTTTTTTCTCTGGCATACAGAATATGGTGCCAAAGATACTTAACTCTGATATCAGAAGAACAGATCTCTCCCTGTTATTTGTTTTCAATTTTATTTCAATTTTCTTACATTATTGTGCCGAACACAGATCAGGACTTGATGAGATAACACACAAACATCATCCCAGTAAGAAACTGCAGAGACTGCATTGAAAAATATAAGCTGAGATCACTGAAAAATCCTGACGTTAAAAAAAAAATCTGTTTTCTTTTTATTCAGCAGATACCAAAGTAAAGTTCTATATTCAGCACAGAAAATGCTGATTAAAACATCTTATTTAAATTTTAAATGAAATTAGGTGTAATTGTAATGTTTGACACTGGAATTTTGTGTGAGGGAATCAGAGAATGCACAGGTGAGTCTTTGGAATAGTGAGTTTATCCAGAAAAATGGGTACTAATAAGCATTGGATGAATAATTTTGTCTGCAGCATGAAGTATTCTGAGAAATAAATGCAGAATATTTTGGTGACAAGGTCACACTGAGCAGCTCCAATAAACTATTTCATTTTTTTTGTCAGGCAGCCTATGATGTAATACACTGAATGAAATATTAAAAACCATTCATTTCTAGAGTGGTGTCTTTAGACTCTTAGACTATTTCACAAGATAGTCTTCAAAGTACTGACAAAAATGAATTATGGAAATCAAAAAGAAGAAAGGAAAAGAGTATTTTTGGTTTGGGTTACCACTGCAAGGAGCACGTGGTAAATCCAGTCGCTAAATCATTTTATCTCAGATTGAACCCAATCTTCTGGACCGACTGCATGAACACTTCCCTGCTTTCCAGCTTCTGCTGGGACACAAATTTTGGTGGGATCATTTTTGGTTTAATCAGTCAGATGAATCTACCAGGGAATTTTTAGTAACTTGATTTCTGTAGGATTTTTTTTCTTCCCTCTTCCAGAAGTGTTATTGGAGTCATAGAAATCAAACAAATAATAACGTCAGTGGTCATTAATGGGATTTGGTGTCCTGGTTTAACCCCAGACACCACCAGGCCCTCCCAGCCCCTCGGTCACTCCCCACCAGTGGGGTCGGGAAGAGTTCCGAGGGTGAAAACTGGGGTGGGCTGAGACCAAAAGAATCCCTTTAAAGAGAGGGAAAGCAAAAGGCAGCAGAGAAGCAAAGCAAAACAAGGAATTCCTTCAGCCCTTGCCAGGGCTGGGCGGGTGTTGAGCACCTGCAGGAGAGCAGGGCCCCATGCCACGGCACGGGGACTTGGGAAGGCAAAAGCCATCCCAAACAAACACCCCCTTCCTCCTCCTTCCCCCCGCTGCACAGGCTGAGCATGGAGTGCCGGGATCTGGGATACCCCTGGGGTCACCACGGGAGGGGCAGGAAAGGCCCTGGCTCTGGGTGAGCTCAGCAAGAACAGAAACACCTCTGTGTGATCAGCCCAGCGCTCAGCACGAAGCCAAACACGGCCCCACAACAGCCCCTGGGAAGGAAATTAAGCCCAGCCCAGCACAACAGGGCATTGCCAGGAGCACCAGGGGGAGATGGAAGCAGAGCCTGGGTCAGGGAGGACGGGACGCTCCTGCAGCCAAGGCTGAGCGGCTGCTGAGAGGCTGCCACGACCTCTCCAGAGCACGGAGCATCCGCTGCCGCCCTTCCCCCTGGCCACAAAGGACACCACAGGCCAGAAGCTGGGGGTAAAAGTGAGAAGTGTTGGTGGCCAAGGTGTTCTTCGGTGCCATTTCAAAAGGGTACAGGCCAGAAATGGAACCCCAGTCAGCTCCTGGCCTCACGGCTGCGGCTGGCCGGAGGGTTGTGACAACGGGACGTTCCTTGATGTTTCCAACCTGTAGGGAAAGGGTGGGAGCCACCCGTGTGGGACAGGGAACGGGGAGATGTGGGCGCCCTCATCTTCACTGTGAGGGTGACAGAGCCCTGGGCAGGCTGCCCAGAGGGGCTGTGCGTTCTCCATCCCTGGGCACATCCCAAACCTACCTGGGTGTGACCCTGTGCCTGCTCCGGGGGCCCTGGGCTTGGACTGGGTGATCTCCAGAGGCACCTCCCAGTCCCAGCCAGTCTGGGATCCTGGGATTGGGGATGAGTGAAAAATGCTGGATTCATCACTCAGTTGTTAAAGGTAAAAAGAAGGTCAGTCGTGTTTACATCACCTGAAATTAAGTTCCTCGGATGTCTGAGGGAGAAATTAATGCAGATGCAAATTATTCTGGCAGTTGCAGTGGAAAAGGGGAAGTCTATTTAAAATTTTAATTTTAAATTTATGGTTTCCAGTAACTTCACCTAGGCAAGTAAACACATGCAAAAGTTGCCTGTGGTAACAATAGGTTTGATTCTGCAGAAAATTACATAAAACCTCATAATTGTCCTTGTTGTTCACACTTGTCTTTTCATAGAGAAGAAAAAAAAGCAGGAATATTACGTAGAAATATTCAAATTTTCCATGGAATAGCAATAAGGCTGAAGAGAGAGACAGCAATCTGGTTCTTTCTTATATTTTTGTCTTCAATAAGATTTTTTAAAGTTCTTATTTTTTAGTCATTTATTTATTTATGTGTCTATTTATTAGTTCTGTTTTCCACTGATGCCTGTCTGTTGCCCCACACCAGGAATAATCCCAGTTTTTAACCCCAGGCTTGCACCTTACAATGGAATCCTTGCAAGAGATTTGGCGTTGGAACGCGTACCGCGGGATGGATTGTTTGTAGGAGAGATATCTTTAGACATCCTAGATGAAAACAAAAGAGATAACTAAGAGATAAACTCCTGTGTAGTTGTAGCTCATTGGGAAAGCTATTACAGTTCAGTGAGATTGAAAATAAGTAAATATTTCAGTTCAGTCTGGGAATTGAGTATTTCACGCTGATTTTCCTGGCAGAAACTCTTAACCTGTTATCAGGGAAAAAAAAAACAAAAAAAAAAAAACCAAAAAACCAAACCAATAAACAAACAAAAAACCCAAAGCCAAAACCAAACAAACAAAACCAAAAATAAGGCACAAAACACACAACACAGGAAAATCGTTCCAGCACTTTTCTAATCAGATAATGCATAAACCTGTACTTGCTGTTAAAGCACAGGATTAGCTGTGTTAATTCTTCACATGGAAAGTCTTGGTTTAATCTTCTTACAGTCTCAGGCTCCAAGGCAGGTTTGGAAACTCAGTCCTGTAGGTTTTTGTCAGGCCCATGGATCTCACTGGAACACAAATGCGGTCTAATGAGAGCGGGGAATTTTTAATTCTCTAGTGCACCCCAGCCTAGAGAATAAGTTTTATTCCCTAAATAAATGCAATAAATAATTAAATTAGAGGGGGTTTTATTACTTAATTAATTAAATAAATAATTTTATTTGCTGTTCAACATATGCTTCAGAAATTTATTTCAGGAAAGACAGGCACAGTCCAGCTGAGCACACCTCTCAGCCCTGGTACAGCTCATGGACGTTTTAATGGGTTGCTAAAGCTACCACGGCCCCAAAGATATTCGTGTAAGAAGTCCAACAAGTTAAAATCCTTGAATCCCAGACTCTCTGAGGTTGGAAAAGCCCTC